>WOXC01006630.1:0-326580 GCA_011680675.1 Gymnobelideus leadbeateri | reverse complement strand
CTCTCTCTCTCTCTCTTTCTCTCTCTCTCTCTCTCTCTCTCTCTCTCTCTCTCTCTCTCTCTCTCTCTCTTTCTCTCTCTCTCTCTCTCTCTCTCTCTCTCCCCACATATATGTAGATAGACAAAGAGATAGATAGATTGATAGATGATTAGATAGATGGATAAAGAATAAAGTATCTGCTCACTCACACAGGCCTGTCTGTCGTGCAGTGACTGCCTCTATTTGGAATCATCTTGAAGTTTTGACCTATACTCAGGCTCAACTGCCTAAATATTCCCTTGTGTCTTCAGAGCAGGGATTGCTTTGTTTATTGCCTTGTATTCCTACCACCCAACACAGCTCGTAGATATAGAAGGCCCTTCATACATTCTTGTTAAATTGGTTCAGATTAGAATAATTTGGATTGAGCTAGTTTGGATTGGATTGATTTGAATCGATTGCCCATATCCAAACCTTTACACTGACTGCGTCAGCTCCCTCATGGGTTCCTTCCTTGTCTTTGCTTCATCAAATATTCTCTTCTTTCAAAATATACTAACTTGGATATGAAACTTTTCCTGACATCCTTAGTTACTAGTTCCTTTCCTTTCAAACTACCTTTAAAAGGGTAGTTTTTTAAAATTGTTGCATTTATTTTATGTAAATGTATATATGTGTTTGTCTCCCTACAAGAATACAAGTACTTTGGGTATAGGGAGAGTTCATTCTTTATATTTTTAAATATATTCCCAGCACCTAGCACAATACCTGGCACAAGAGAATTGCTTATTAAATACTCTTTGACTGAACTAAATTGAAATAATTGACTAGAATCAAATCAGACGTTGACTGACCTTGTTCCTTTAGTCATTTCCCACATGTAATCTCATCTGCAATCTCTTCCTCTCTCCTGCCTCTTTCTCATTTCTTCCAGCCTACCTTTTTCAGACTTATTTCACATTATTCCCCTTTTCTGTCTGTTCCAATATTAGACACTAGCTGTCCTTTGATTCTTTTCCATCTTCCCCCACTTCTTCTGGGTACACATCCCTCCCACCTTGGTTTTGCCTAACTTCTTATATATCGATGACACCCAACCAGAAAGCATTGACTGGAAGGTACTTTTGCCTACACATATTAAAGCACCACCAATGAGTCAATAAGAATTTATTGAGTGCTTCCTTAGTGTCATAACCTCATTGTTATTATTACAGCGTGGTCAAGGAATGAGATGTTCCAGTTAATTTACCAGATGACTATTGTATATCCTTTGAGTGTCAAACCTTGTTTTGTTTAACTTTAGCTGTTTTTAGTAAAGAAACTTTCTAATATCCTGATCTCAACATTTCTAGATCTTCAACTCCTCTGATTTTCACCTCTACATTTTTTCAGTTACTTGTCATCACCTTGAACCTTGATATTACTCAGAACTGTTTTTAATTATAGAATCTTGAACCCAAAGTTCCATTTTTCTAATGACAGTCTCCTCACTTCAGACATGCTCCACTCCCTGATACCTATTTAACCTATGTCTTGCCTGGTTGATGAGGGCTCTGAGGTCCCTAGATCCCTCTCTATTCTTTAGGATAATAGTTTCATAGATTCATTTCCACGTGCATGTCTTCCCAGACTTTTTACATATAGAGTGAAATCTGATTTTAAAATTATTTTGTCTGTTGTAATTCTCAATTAACCCAGCTTTTCTGTACAGCTACATTACAATGATATTTAAGTCAATTCATTCAATAAGTTCAAAATTTATTGTGTATTTAAAATTGGCAACACATTACAGTGGAAAGTATCCTGGATTTTGAGTCAGAGGACTTTTGCTCAAATTGGGCTCTATTATTTATTACCTATATGACCCTGAATAAGTTACTTAACCTCTATAGGATAAATTTGCAAAATGAAGAGTGGAATTTACAATTTCTAGCTTGAGATCTTTTTTTTTTTTTTAAGCAATTGGGGTTAAGTAACTTGCTCAAGGTTACATGGCTAGTCATTATTTATGCGTGGGTGCTCATTTTCTGAGGCCGGATTTGATCTTGGGTCATCCCAACTCCGAGGCCGACGCTCTTACTCACTGCGCCACCTAGCCGCCCCTTTAGGGCAATCGGGGTTAAGTAACTTGCCCAAGGTTACACGGCTAGGTTTTTGTTTGTGTGGATTAAGTGTCGGAGGCCGGCTCCGAACTCAGGTCCTTCTGATTCCAGGGCCGGCGCTCTATTCACTGAGCCACCTAGCCGCCCCTAGCTTGAGATCTTCTGTTCCTATTATGTACAAGTTACTTTGTTAGGCATTTGGGCACATAAAAATGGTTATGGGTCTTTGATCTAAGAGAAATGGCCACATGACCATCCTTTTATTAATAACTTTCAGATCTTATTAATAAAATGATTAAATTACCCAGAAAAAAATGGGCATGGCACAGTTCCTGATCTTGGGGAAAGCTCTTACTTGGATCAAATGTACAATCAGCTGTTTGACTTTTAAAGTCTTCCAGAACTTATTCCCTTTCTGAGTTTTCTAATCTTACACTTTACTCACTTTCATATACTTTACAATCCAGTGACACTGCTTCCTTGGTGTTTCTAGAGCAAGACATTCCATCTCTCAACTCCAGGCATTTTCACTGTATGTCCCCCATGCTTGGATCCTCTCCCTCCTCATCTCTGTCTCATAACTTTCCTAGATTCCTTTAAGTCTCAGTAAAAACCCCATTTTCTTCAAGAAGTTTTTCCAGGGGGTGACTAGGTGGCACAGTGAGTAAGAGCACTGGCCCCAGAGTTGGGAGGACCTAGGATTGGTTCCAGCCTCAGAAAATTAGCACCCACACATAAATAACTAGCTGTGTAACCTTGAGCAAGTTACTTAACCCTGATTGCTTAAAAAAAAAAAAGAAGCCTTTCCAGATGCACCTTTAAGATGGTACTTTGACTCAGATGATCTCTGACTTTGTTTATATCTGATTTGTACATAGTTATATGAATATTGTCTTCTCTACTGGAAAGTGAACTCCTGGAGGGCAGGAACAGTACAAAAATTACAGTATAAACATTCACTCTCTGAGTGAATCAAAAGAATATTGGTTGGTCTGAAAATGATCCATTCCTAGAGGACTTTAAATATTAATCATGGTGCTCACTCTCCTCTTTCCATAGACAGCTCTGCTTGGTTTCAATTCCACACACCCATTAGCTCTTCTTCTTTCCATCTCGCTTTTTGTATATTGTCTTCCACCATTAGATTGTAAGCTTTTTGAGGGCATAGACTTTCTTTTTCTTATTTATATCCCCAGAGATGAGCATATTGCCTAGCATAAAGTATGCACTAAATAAATGTTTATGGAATTAAAAAAATAACTAATCCTGGGGAGAATTAGATGAGTGAGAACTTGGAAATAGAAGTAGAATAAGATCTGTATACATACATACACACAGAGTGTATGTAAATACACACACACATATATAGATAGATAGATATAGATATATGTGTGTGTATATATATATACATACATACAATATATACACCATATGTACATATGCATTTGATATGAGAACTTGTCCTAAGAATATGTTTTGCTAAGGGAGAAAAAAGGGTTGGCACTCTAAACTAAAAAAAATGATGTTTCTAAAGAAAGAAGAAGAAAAGACAGAGAAGAGAGGCTGGTTTTATCTGGAAGGGATCTTCAAGATTATCTGACTCTTCACCTTACAAGTAAGGAAACTGAGGTCCCACAGAGAGATGAATTGATTTGTTCAGAGTCACAAAGTGAGTAACAGAACTTGAACTTTGCTCTCTGATTTCAAATTCTGTATCATTTCTGCACATTGAAATAATAATAATAGGCATTGTTAATTTTATATTTATACTAATTTCCATAAAATAATCAATATAATTAATTTTAACTATTAGCAAATGCTTTGAGGTTTGTGCAATGTTTTGCAAATATAATTTTATTAAAATCAGCCTATCCCTTCATTTAATAGGAGAGTAAACTGAGTCTCAGGAAGATGACTTTCTGAAAATCTCATGGCTGATGAATGACAGAGCCAGGACTTGCACTTGGGTCTCTGAACGCCCAGGAGACCAGGTTTTCCACCTCCCTGTGCTCCTTCTCAAATGACAAGAGGAAGCAGTGGTACAGATCAAGGTTAGGAGGTCTTCACTTTGCTCTCTAAATCTTTCCAGGTGTGTTTCACTGTTTTCTCTGTAAATATTTGGTGTTATACTACAAGTCTGTAGTGAGTCACATGTAAATTACATAAGGATAGGGGAGTCCAGACCCTTGTCTCTCACAGTCAGAAATGGCACTTTGCAATTAGTCCCCATGTTGCTTGATTGGGCAAGGGCAGGTTTTTTTAAATTGTTAAGCAAAGTATGTTTCCCATTTCCCATTCTTCCCAAGCTCTGATGTATTCTTTTAACCCAATAGTTTTTATAACTGTTTTCTCACATGATATCAAATCAGATAAAAAAAATTGCTTTTTGTGCTAATCTCAGCCTTATTTCCCAATAGGCAGAGTAAATATTTGAACTCGTGCTTCTGAGAGATATGAAGGAAGTGTAAAATACAACAAGTTTTTTGCCTTCTATTTAAAAACTAATCCTCTTAGTAATGCTCAATGATTTTACTACATTGGGGTGAAACCATGTTTCTTTCAAGGCTAAGTCCTTCATTTAGACCTAAGTGTATTAAAAGAGTTTACACACTTATTTGAAAGGGCCAAAAGAAAAATACTCACCTGCTATTTATGGAAAAGAAGAAACAATTCTCACTCCTGGATGACATGTCATATTTATGGGTCCACTAGGCAGATTAGCTTTAGGGAAAACAATTACTTCCACATTTCCCAGGCTTATACCTTGTTCTTTTTCCTTTCCATCCTATACAAGAGAGCAGTCTTCACAACAGACACAGACTGAATATCTTAGAATGTTCTAATGGAAGGAAGCCTCTCTTGACATCCTCAGAGCCCTCAGCCACGGAATTTAATTGTATCTACCGTGGATACACTTTAGATTTACTTTTGTAAATATTTTTGTATTTTTTTACTTATATATTTTCTTTCCATTCAATAGAATTTAGGCTCCTATAGGACAGTGACTGATCATTTTTTTTTTTTTTGCTTTTGCATCTCAAGTGCCTAGAATGGTGTCCAGCACAAAGAGACAGGCTGAATGAAGAGTAAGAAACATGTCTAGAGTGAGCTTCTTGTTTCGGTCATGGAAATAGTTGTGGTTTTCAATCAAAATTTGTGGTGTTCCCTATCATTCAGTATGACAGCTGTCTCTATTTGTTTGTTTTTTATTCCTCCCTCCCCCCCAAAGATGAGCCATGCTTTTTCCACTGGTTTTAAGACCAGTGAGAACTGTACAAAGTTCTCAGTGAAGTGCAATAGGTATTTCCCTTTTTGTGTTCTTTGAGAACCATTACCTTGCAGTGATCTCTCTCTCTCTCTCTCTCTCTCTCTCTCTCTCTCTCTCTCTCTCTCTCTCTCTCTCCTTTTCCCCCCTCCCCCTTCTTTCCTTTCTTCCCACCCCAATCCAAATTTATGATTTCATAAGTACAAGAAACTCTCATTGTAGAAATTCCCTCTACTGATGCAGATTGGTAATTCCTCTCTAATTTATGATCTTGGAAAATTGATGAATTAAGAATGCCCAGTCCTGAGGTTCTTTGATTCTATAATGCAAAGCTAAACTCTAGACAGAGAGGTGATAGACTGAAGATCATAATGAGACATATTTTTGGACATGAGCAGACTAGAAATTTATATTACTTGACCGTGATCATTTGTTACATGGCTTCTTGACCACCTGTTCCCGTCTCACCTTTACTGTCTCCTGACATTTTCCTCCTCTCTCTAGTAAATGGTGCAGTGACACCAGACATCTTGCTTTCCACACACACACACACACACACACACACACACACACACACACACACCCCACTCCATCTTTCCCCTCCATACCTTTTCACTGTCTGTCTCTCATGTTTAAGTTTCTCTTCCCTTCTTCACCTTCTGGCTTCTTTGGCTTCCTTCAAGTCTCAGCTTAAATTTCCCTTTCTGCATGACACCAGATCTCCCTCAGTTCTAATGCCTTCCCTTTGATATTATCTTTAATTTACTCGGTGTATAACTTGTATGTACGTAGTTGTTTTTTTTCTGCATCAATTCTCTCATTAAATTACAGGTTCTTTAAAGGCAGGGACTTTTTAACTTTTCTTTATCTTCCCAGTTCTTAGCACTTTGTCTGACCATAGAGAGATCTTAATAAATGCTTGTTGCTTTGATTTGGCTATCTTTTTTTTCCATTGAGGGAAGGGTAGGAGGAGGTAGGAAAAACAGAAGCTACAGATCTAAAGAAGATTTTTGAATTGTTAACAAGTCTCCAAAGAAAGCATAAAGCAATGAAGAAAAGATCTGAAAGGTCAGGATGAAACAGTAGAGTCTTGGGAGACAAGAAGTTAAAGATAATAATTATACTGGAAAACAAGGTGGGGCGGATCAAAGCAGGGCACAACAGGCATACTATTTGACTTTAAGAATTTCTTCGTGTGGCTGTTGAGGAAAAGAAAAATATTTACTAGACACAGGAAAAAGGTTGACTGGAAGAAGATCTGAATGGCATAGTTGCTTTCAAAGGAATTTTGTTTTTAAAGGTACTGATGAAATTTAACTAGAGAAGAAAAACTATTTGGAGAGAATAGTTCCTGAATGGACTCACTGAGGATGGGGAAATAAGAATAAGAGAATATAGAAATGCTTCAAATACAAATTAGGTTAACATAAAATTGACTATAGACAGTAAAGAATATTACATGAAGTAACAAAAACATTCTGCTATGGTATCATGGACTACAGAAGGTGAAATCCAATCCAAAAATCTTCCCATGTAATATATATAGTCCTGTCCTCATACTTTTTGTCATCCTTGCTTGGTAAAATAGAGGAATTCCCTGAGTTTATCAATGATAAATTGATTTATTAATATCATACATTGAGGAAGAGCAGTTGCTGCTCCTATCTCCACTCTGAAATTCCTCAATTCAATTTAATTGAACAGGTCTTTATTTTTGTTGTTGTTCAGTTGTTTCAGTCATGTGCAACTCTTTGTGACCCTACTTTGTGTTTTCTTGGCAGAGATACTGGAGTGATTTGCTATTTCCTTTTTCAGCTCATTTTACAGTTGGGAAAACTGAGGCAAACAGGATCAAGTGATTTTCTCATGGTCATACAACTAGTAATTCTCTAAGACTATATTTAACTCATGAAAATGAGTCTTCCTGACTTTAAGCCCAACACTCTATCCACTGCATCACCCTAACCAGGCACCATGTAAGACATTAGGGAATTCAAAAACATGAATTTCAAAAAATAAAAATAGACTTCATCCCCTACAAGCTTAGGGGAGAAAATAACATGCATGTAGATAAGTAATTACAAAATTTATACAAAGTTATTTTGAAGAGAGAATTGTTAATAACTCGGAGGATCAGGAAAGGTTTCGTATGGCACCTGGTGTGACCCTTGAGTACCTGGGGATTCTAAGAGGCTTGGGTAAAGAGCCAGAACAACCTGGGTATGGAGGGGAGCCTATATAATGGGGTAAAGATGGGAAATGGAATGTTGTATATGGGGTTGCCTCAAATGGCTCAGTTCATTAGGAAGTAATGTAGGAGAGTAATATGAAATCAGTCTGGAAAGATGGGTTAGAGTTAGACTTTGAAGGACTTTAAATGCCAAATACATCAATACCCCACTCTCCCTCTCTCCACCCCCCCACCTCCACCACTACCCCCCCACAACACACTCATGCACAAATCACTCCCAAATACAACTGAACTTATCTCTTCCCTGTGGCCTCTTTTCTTCCTCAGCATGAGATCATGAGTATAGCAATCTCCTGACTTTCCCCTTCACCATCATTCAGTCAGGTGTCTCTTTCTCATGGGTATGAAATCCTTTACAATACCTCTTTCAATTTTTACCCAGTGTAGGGTAGCAGGGGAGGAAGTTGTTCCCAGAGGTGAGGGATGGCAGTTTATTGTCAGTAAATTGATAAACATTTATTAAGTGCTTATGATTCAGGCACAGTTTTATGTCCTGGGTGAACTTAAGAAAGTGGACAAAGAAAGACAAACAACAGCCCTTGCTCCCAAGGAACTCACAGTTTGTGGGGAGAACAGATAACAACTGGGAACAGCATAAATGTATGGAGCACAGAAATTCTTACCTCCTTGGGCATTATAGGGTTGGTGGCTCACATGTACAGCGGGATACATACTCTGATGCTGGCACTCCAATCCCACCCCCAGAGCCACCCAGAGCTCAGTCTTACAGACCTCTTTAGACAGAGTTGACATGGTATAAATAGGAGACTACCCATGCACCAACGAAGTAGTCCGGACCTTTGAAATGAGAATGTTCTCTGAATTGCCTAGCAAAGAATGAAGAGCAAGGAACCAGGAAACTTAATTCTGTCTCTGGGAGAGACAGATGCCTATTCTCCAGGTCAGTTAAATCACAGCATCCATGCATCGTGGTGGCTAAGACTGAATCACTCAAAATGGGTTATATACATCCCAAATCCAGATCGCTATTTCTCTCTCTTCTCCCCCACATTTTCTTGCATTAATGGAATACCTTTGTCCAGATCTTGCCTACTCCAAGGTTCATTTCTCCAATATTCATTTTCAATTATTATCATATGCAAGCCTCCAGAATGGTGTTGGTGTTAACCGGGTTTAGCTATTACCAGAATAAGAGGAGAAACAAATAGAGATAAGGTAGGAATGAAATGGTAAACCACTCTAGCATCTTTGCCAAGAAAACCCCATGAACAGCATTGGAGTGATATGTTCCACCGGGTCATGAAGAGTCAGACACAACTGAATAATTGAATAACAACGAAGAATACCAAGGGTAGTCAGGTATTTTCCTTGTTGTTTATACCTGTAGCTAATATCAATTCATATAAATCCCACAAACATCTATCCAGCCATAATTGCAGTAGGTATTGAGAAATAACCAGTCTTGTTGTTTACTGTCCTAGGAGTCCTAGGCTTCTTCTCACTTCCAAGAGATCTCTTGTTTTCTCATTGTTCCTCTGAACTTTTGAAGAACCGTCTTTTGCCTTCAACTAGGGCATATTTCCTGGCTATTTATTGCTGGAATACCTACTCTACTCTACTCTTCTTGAATGAAAAGAAAAAAAGAATGTATGTAAATACATTTATTATGTGCTTACTGTATACTAAACACTGGGGCTACAGACCAAATATGGAAAATGTAAAGAGAAGATTCTGCTCCCAAGAAGTGGATACATCTCTGGGCCTGAACTCAGGAAGACTTGACTTGAAATCTGGCTTTAGACCCTTAGTAACTATGTGACCCTGGGCAAGTCACTTAACCACTATTTCCCTCAGAATCCTCATCTCTAAAACAGGGATAATTATAGCATCTACCTCCCAAGGTAGTTGTATTAAATGAAATATAATTATAAAGTGTCTAGTATAGTATCTAGTATATATCATATGCTATAATAGATTAGTTGTTATTACTATCATTATCATATAAGAAGAATTAGCTTCAGGGCTAGGGGAAAGGCTCAAAAGGTCCCAGAGTACATCAGAGTATCTGCCCTATAAAGTATGGAATCTGGAAGAGATAATCCACTAGAATATGTTTTTTTTTTTGTTTTGTTCTTTATTTCTTTGTTGTTTGTCCTTCAAGTGCAAGACATCAGAAGGGTGATGTCTTGACTTTCAAGTGAGTTGTATTTAAGTGAGTTGTCCAAAGTCATCAGCCTCACTCTCTTCTAGAACAATTTGAGTCCAGTGGCAAGACATAGGTCAGGATGACTGGTGATGGTCCAGGATGCAGTGGGAGACCTTGGTCTTTTTAAATTAAGGTCTTTCCCAGATCTTAGTTTGTCTGAGGCAATGCCTATTCAATGATTGAAGGCTAAATTAGAATTGAAATAAAAGATGACCTAGTTTACCTTCAATCAAGAGGGGAAGACCCTCAGAGTTTCTGGCCAAAATACAAAACAATCTCTAATTTGTGCTCACTTTGAGCCAAGGGTGGGGAACCTGCAGCCTTGTGGCTACATGTGGCCCTATAGGTACTCAAGTATGGCCCTCTGACTAAATTAAAACTTCATAGAACAAACCCCCTTAATAAAAGGATTTGTTTTGTAAACTTGGACTCAGTCAAAAGGCTGCACCCAAGGAGTTAGAAGGCCTCATGTGGCCTTGAGACTACAGGTTACCCACCCCTGCTAGAGTCTGAGCCATCAAAACCCAAACAATAATCAAGTGAGGCTTGGGCTAGGACCTATTATTGGCCAATCAGTGAAAACCAGAATGATTTGGGTTAAAAAGCATAATCAAGTATGAATCACATTTGAATCACAATGGGCCTTTTCAAAGCTTATTTTTTTCAGAGCTATATTTCAAGAAATCATAAATAAGACTACACCAGACAAGAGAGTTAATTGTCCCAGCTTTTTAAAAAAAATAGTGATAGAATAAATGAATAGGGAAGAAAAAAAATCTAGCCTCCAAATCCCAAGATAACCTTGCAAAATATAATGGATCAAAATTATGTTTTTTTGGACAGAGCAGCAACATGTAAGGGTATGACTCCTCACATGGACAAAGGTACAGAAGGAACAGGAGGAGAAGAAGGAAGAGAAGGAGGAGGAGGAGGGGAAGAAGAAGAAGAAGAAGAAGAAGAAGAAGAAGAAGAAGAAGAAGAAGAAGAAGAAGAAGAAGTATGAAGAAGAAAAAGAAGAAAGAAAGAAGAAAAAGAAAGAGGAAAAAAAGAATAAAAGAAGGAAGAAGAAAAACAAGAAGAAAAAGAAGAAAGAAGAAATAGAAAGAGAAAGAAAGAAGAGAACGAGGAGGAGGAGGAGGAAGGAAGGAAGAAAGGAAGAAGAAGAAGAAGAAGAAGAAGAAGAAGAAGAAGAAGAAGAAGAAGAAGAAGAAGAAGAAGAAGAAGAAGAACTACTACCCAACTTGAACTGGGGCAGCTACTGTTACTCACAGATGGTTGTTTGTCCTTCATTCTTGAAGAGGAGCAATGACATCAGGAGGGTGATGTCTGTAACTTGCAAGTCCATTGGATTTAAGTGGGGCAGAGCTATCTAAAGTCATCAGCCTCATTCTCTCATCCAAAGTCATCAGAAGTCCAGTGGCAAGACATAACATCATTGACGCTGACCTCTCCACCCCCATGCCAGCTACATTCCCTTTGGAGAGAAACCTTTATCCTAAGATATACTCTCTGACTGATGCCTCCCTAGTCCTGATAACCATTTTTTTTACCTGTTAGCCAGAGCTTTATTACATAGCATTCTTTTTTTAAAATTAAACAAATGCTTTATTAACTTCTGTTTTACATCATTCATTTCCGCCAAATTTTGAGTTACACTTTTTCCCCCGTTTTTCCCCTACTCACCCTTCCAGAATAGCAGACCCACAAGATATCACTTCCTCCAATCTGTTCTCTCCCATATCTTTTCCCATATCCCCTTCGACTTTTCCATTAGAGGAAGGTGAATCTCTGTGCCCCAATGCCTGCACATCTTATCTCCCAATTACAAGCAAAAGAGTATTAATAATAGTATTTATATATATTTGAAACATTTAATCTTAAGACCTCGAATTTCAGATCCATTCCCTTCCTCCCTTGTCACCTATTCCCTCTGGGAAGATAAGTAATTCAGTATATGTTGTACATGTCTAGCTATGCAAAACATTACCACAGTAGATATATTGTACAAAGCTGCTTATAATTCCCTCACACCCATCCCACCCCCCACCTGGTCCATTCCCTACTTGATCCTGTCCCTCTTCTATAGTGGGTACTTCCAACCTCCCCTCCCCACAAGGATGCCCTCCCATCCATCATCCCTCCTCTCATCCCCCTTCCCCCTATTCTGCTGTAGGTTGAGATCTCCCATTTAGTATGTATGTTATTCTCTCCCTGAACCAAATTCAATGAGAATGTGGTTTTGCCTTTTTGCCTTCCTATTCTTCCCCTCCCTTGCAGCCACTTCCCCTTGCTTCTTCTACATTAGAGGGTTTACCCTATCCTGTCTCTCCCCATCTCCTCTTGCCACTTTCCTCTCTCACCTCATAATTTCACCCCTTGAGTATCCTCCATTCCCAACAAATTCAACCTATGCCCTCTCTCCATGTATAACTGTAAACATATATACAAACATTCACATATGTATTCATATGACCATACACCCTTCTTCCATTATTTTCATACTGAGAAAGGTTTCATCAGTCACAATTATTGTTTTTCCATATAGGAATGTAAATAGTTCAACTTTGATAAGTTCCTTTTGATTTCTTTTCCCTGATTACCTTCTCAGGTATCTCTTGCTTCTTGTGTCTGGATGTTAAATTTTCTATTCAACTCTGGTTTTTTCCTCAAGAATGCTTGAAAGTCCTCTATTCCACTGAAGGACCATATTTTCCCCTGAAACAAAATACTCAGTTTTGCTGGGTAGGTGACCCTTGGGTTCATTCCCAGCTCTTTTGCCCTCTGGAATATCATATTCCATGCTCTTCAGTCCCTCAGTGTAGAAGCTGCCAGGTCCTGGGCTATTCTGATTGTGTTTCCACAATATTGAAATTGTTTCTTCCTGGCTGCTTGTAGTATTTTCTCCTTGATCTGGGGATTCTGGAACCTGGCTATAATATTCCTGGGAGTTTTCTTTTTGGGATCTTTTTCAGGAGGTGATTGGTGGATTCTTTCAACCTCTATTTTGCCCTCTGGATCTAAAACATCAGGGCAGTTTTCCTTGAGAATTTCTTGAAGGGTGATTTCTAGGTTCTTTCTTTGATCATGGCTTTCAGGTAGTCCAATAATTTTTAAATTGTCTCTCCTGGATCTATTTTCCAGGTCAGTGGTTTTTCCCATGAGATATTTCACATTGCCTTCTAATCTTTCATTTGTTTGGATCTGCTTAACAGCATCTTGATTTCTCATAAAGTCATTAGCTTCCATTGGCTCCAGTCTAACTCTGAAGGAATGAATCTCCTCAGTGAACTTTTGAGATTCTTTTTCCATCTGGCAAATTCGGCTTTTTAAGGCATTCTTCTCCTCATTTCCCTTTTGGGCCTCCCTTGCCATTTGAGTTAGTCTATTTTTTGAAGTGTTGTTTTCCTCAGTCAGGCTGCTGACCCTCATTTCATACTTTTCCTGCATCCTTCTCATTTCTCTTCCCAATTTTTCCTCCACTTCTCTTATTTGATTTTTAAAGTCCTTCTTAAGGTCCTCTATGGCCTGTAGCCCACTCATATTTTCCTTTGGGGCTTTTGGAGCAGGATTTCTGCCCTCACAGTCCTCCTCCCGTTCTATGCTTTGATCCTCTTTGCCCCCCAAATAGGAGTCTAATGTTGCATTTTTCTGTTTAATTTGTTTCCTTTGCCTTGGCATGTTGGCACTTAATTACTTGACTTTCGGGCTTGTTGCCATAGTATGACTCTGCCACCAGACAGGGGAGCTTCTGTCCTGAACGTGTGGTGGGACATCTTCCATTTCTGGCAAGCTGGATATCCACCCCACAACTTCCACCCCAGATCACAATCCAGATACAGGGAGGTTAAAGCAAGAGTGATTACCCCCAAGATTGATCGTTGGATCTCCCTATGGTTTGCAGGCCAGGAGCTGGAGCTGCCACTGAAAACTACAAAATGGTGTGTCTCCTCAGTGGCTTCTAGCCCCAGGGGAGGAAGCTGATGCGTTCCCCAAATACTGGTCCCAAAGTCCGTAGGGAACTAACCTCTCACTTTGTCCTAGGCGTGTCTGTGTTGATAATTTTGGAATCACCACAGCTGCTGGTGTTCTGGGGTCCTTCCAGCTGACTGCTGGCCTGGCTGCCCTGGGGCTAAAACCACAGCTCACGCAGACCTGGGCTCGGCTCTCCACATGCTTAGTGCTACACTGCCGGCTCCCAGAGCGCTGTGCTGGTCCTTCCTGCAGGGCTGCTGGGCTGTCCTCAGCAGGAGGTTAGCTTCTCTGTGTTGTTCTGTGGGTGCTGTGCTCTGAACAAGAAGTTGTTCAGAGTTCCCTTTTACATAGTTTGGAGGTGATCTGGGGGGAGAGTGCCTTGGATGTGCTGTTTCTACTCCGCCATCTTGGCTCCGCCCTGATAACCATTTTTTGAAGAACCCAGACATGCTGACTGCACTCACAATTCAATTCACTCTCTGGATTCTTGGAACATGAGTTAGTAATCATTCTCTCAGGATTCAAACTTGAATAAGTTATAGGAGTATAACCAGAGGAGGTACTACACCTACAAAGTGCTTCAAGGAGAAAGAGAACACCACCAACTGGGATTATCGAAGACTTATCTGGAAGGAGGCAGCACAAATGGCAATGTTTCTACTTGGGTTCTTTATCCTTAGAATCCCGAACATCTTTCCTTCTTTCTAGTGGTGTTTCCGTTTCTCAGATTCTTGTTATAACTCTCTACTGAAAGCATTCCTGCATGGGGATGGGAGAAACAGAAGTTTGTGCAAAGGCAGGGTAGAAATATTGTATGCAAGGAACAGCTAGTAAGCTAGTTTGACTAGTACAGAGAATGCTTAAAAGGGATACATAGGAAATAAGCATGGAAAGACAGACAAACACCAAATTGTAGAGAGTTTTATATGTTAGGTTGAAGAGTTTTCATTTTACACAATAAGGAGGCACTGAAGATTTAGGGAAGGGGAATGACATGGTCAGACCTATGCTTTAGGAATCACTTTGGTGGTTGTGTGTAGAGGAGAGAGGAGAGAGACTGGAAGTGGGGTGAAAAGTTATAAAGGATTACTGCAAGGTAATCCAGGTAAGAAATGATAAGAGCCTCAATTATGTTACTGACTATGCTGAGGGGAGGATTGTAAGAGATGTTGTGAGAGTTGAATCAACAAATCTTGGAAGCTGCTCAGATATCTTAGAATCACCCAATTTGAGATTTTGGAAGGGATTTTGGCTGCCATCTAATCCATTCCAATATATGGGGTGAAGGAGAGGGAAGTGTCAGATATGACTCTGAGTCTAGATTCCATCTAACCTAGAAGGCCTGGGGACCAAAGGGAGTTGGCTAATGTTGTGACTTTGGGGGGAGGGTTGATCTGTTCAACTACAGGAAGGATTGTCCCTAAAGAGTAGTGGTATTCTTGCTATTACTGGCAGAACTTCTCTCTAAATGGCTGTAGAAAACAACGGAGTTCCTGAGAGCTAAGACTGCTTATGAACATATCATATGGGGGGGGGGGCGTTACTTTTTAGTTGTAAGTATAAAAAGAAGAAAATTGTTGATTTTTTCATGGAAAATAAACAGTTCTACTTGATTAGAAGAATTGATAACTGTCTAAGATGTATAGCAACTTCATTTTTTATAATAAAAGAGGCAACAAAAGGATACTTTAGGGCAATGAGTTGTGGTTTATCTAGGACTTTAGGACAAATTTCAACACACCAAACCAGAAAATTATTCCAGTTACAAACCACAAAGTCATGTCTACTGGGAATTAAGTAGAAACTGATTTTTCATCCATTTCTAAGTATTATTTCTTAATACAGTAAATTCCTCCTCCCTTCTTACCCCCCAAAATTTATATTGTATCATCATTTCTATTTGTATTTATATTGCATTATCAGGATTCCAAAGACAAGGATTACTTCCTATTTCATATTTACTGAATGTATATAGTGCCCTAGACACAAGTAATTCTAGGTCCATACTAGAGTCTCACTTACACCACAAACCAGCTGTTGTGAGTTAATCTAAAGTCACTGTGCCTCAGTCTCCTCATTTATAAGAAGAAGATAATAATATTTATCCTGCCAACTTTATAGGGTTCTTGTAAGAATAAAATGACCATTTTTGGAAAATTTAAATTACTGTGTTAAGTTAAATAGCTAGCTGAGTAGCCTGTTGAGTTAGTTCATCCACATAGATTTCTTGGACAAACATCACAGAAGGTCAATAAGCAGGACTTGAAAAGTAGGAGAAAATAAGGTTAAGCACACATTTGGAAAGTTGCAATATCTGCAATAACCCTAATTTCCTTCCTGCTCTAAAAGCTCATCTCTTGAATACCTGTATTTCTCTACTGGAGTGACAGCCTGGATGGTAGATAGAGACTCAGACTCAGTCAGTAAGATCTGGGTTTGAGTCTCACCTCAGCTATATGCAGCCTGGGACCTTGGACAAATTATTTAACTTTTTGGGATCCCAGGCAACTCCCTAGGATTATATGCAGAATAGGTAAAGATCTGCAATGGGAGTTATTTCCCCCAGATGCAAACAAAATAAGAACTCTAGTTTAAAAAAAATATACTGGAGATGGGCTATGGCTTCAAATCACATAACATCACGATCCTGGAAGAATTAAATTTGTTGTTTGTCCTTCATTCTTGAAGAAGACCATGACTTCAGGAAGGTGATGTCATGACTTGCAAGTGAATTTGATTAAAGTGAAAGAGGGCTGTGCAAAGTCACCAGCCTCACTTTCTCCTCCAGAGCCATCTGGGTCCAGTGGCCAGATATAGATCAAGACAAATGGAGGTGGTCCCAGATGTAGTGGGAGACCTTGGCCTTTTTAAGCTAAGACTTTCCCAGGACTGAGGCAACTGCCCATTCAATGATTAAGGCTAGGCAAGAAAGGAGGCAAAAAAAATAAACTCTTACCTAGTAAAAAAAAATCAATCTGGGAGGGGAAGATTGGTTTCTAGCCAAAATATAGACAATTGTTACTTACAATCACTCTGAGCCATCAAGAATTAAACTACACATAACCTGAAGGATAGTGAAAACTCAAGGACAAACAAAACCAAACTGAAGTATGCTGTCATTGTGGGAAGGACAGTGAGGGTGCTCGTGTAATGAGAGCCAACAAGTTGGAAGTTGCAATGGTTCAACTGAGTACTCAACAGTGATGCTAAAAGAAAAAAACAACTTGCTCCATCTCCCAGCTCTCTGCTAGTCAGTTATTCAACAAACATTTATAAAGTGCTTACTGCTTTCCTGGAACCATACTATAGGCTAGGCATACAAAGGAAGGCAAAAACCAGTGCCTGCCCTCAGAAATTTACATTCTGATAGAGGAGGATACAATACGATACGATACGATACCTATAAAACAGATAGAAATAAAATTAGGAAAATTCTAGCAGTTGTGGATGGGGTAGAGTGGAGAAGGCCTCTTAAAGCAGATAGCTTTGGAGCTGGGTCTTAAAGAAAGACAGAAGTTCTCTGAGGTGAGGGGGAGAAGGGAGAGCATTCCAGGCATTAGGCATAGGGTAAGAGCATGGAGAAGGGAAATGAAGATGGAGTCTGTCTTTGTACCAGCTGTCCTTCAGGCCTGCAATGTACCTCACCTCTGCCTCTTCAAATTCCTAGCTTGCATCAAGTGTCCCCTCAAATGTCTCCCATGTGGCATTTTTGCTGCTCTCATCTATTAATAATTGCTCTTTGTATATATGCAGTATCACTTTCAGTACAATGTAAGCTTCTCAGAGACAAGGATTGTTTTGATTTATTTGTCTTTGTAACCTTCTGGACTAGCTCGGTGCCTTCCACATGGTAAGTGCCTAACAAATAATCATTGAATTGAAGGCTTCCAGGAGGAGAAAGGCCTCTAACATATTGGATAGATCTTCTAGGAAGGGGGATATAGAAAAAACATAAACAAGAATCACCCAGGCTCAGAAGTCATGGACAAGTTGGGATCTGTGTCAATAGAGGGAATATACACTCTGATGAAATAAATTTTCAATTTAATTCAACAAACATCTATTAAGTACTTACTATGGGTCTGGCACCAGGCACAAGGGATATAAAAACTAAAATGAAAATAATTTCTGCTCTCAAGGGAACTTCATTCTACCAGGAGATATCAAAATGTCAAAATATTAATAAATTTTATAGCTCTTTCAGGTTTGCAAAATGCTTTACAAATATTTTCTCTTTTTTATCCTCACAAGAATCCTGGGAGGCAGGTGCTATTGTTACTCTTTTGTTGTTGTTGTTGTTGTTGTTGTTGTTGTTGTTTTTACAGATGAGTAAACCAAGGTAGAGGTTAAATGTCCCGCCTAGTGTGACATAGCTAGAGTCTGAGTCTGGATTTGAACTTGGACTAACTGACCCAGGTCCAATACTCTATCTACTACATCACATAACTCCCTAGAAACCAAGAGACCTTAAGATGAGAATCAGACCTCCTATAAATAACCTTTCTTGCTTTACGAAGAAGTCACCTGACTTTGGGCAGATCAGTTACCTTCACTCACTTAAGGAAAAAACTGGGATGACTGGCCAGGGTCAGAAGCAGAGTACAAAAAGCTGTGGAGAATACAATGGCCACAGGCCTGTTTGGTGATTTGATGAAGCCCCAAAGCTTATACTGAAAATTTAACAATTGGTTTTCATAAACAGGTTTTAATTGCCTCTAGTAAATTTCTGGATTATAGAAGCCTTTAAACCAGCATTTTGTCCAACTAAATAATATATTTATCAAAATCAAAAGTAGTAATCAGAGTGAGTTTTTGTATTTTCTACATTTTCCAGGCAATTATGTGATGGCAGAGATTAGGTCTACTATGAAATATCAATTTCAAATGCCTACCTGTTCCCTGCTACTTGTATTTGAATGTCATATATGTGTGTGTGTGTGTGTGTGTGTGTGTGTGTGTGTAGATGATATTAAAAAAATTATGTATAAATGGAAAAGAAGACATAAAGGCTGGTACCTGTCAATGTTTTCTGTCACCTTTTTTCTGTATTAATAGGCTATAAGGTTTCTTCCATAGCTTTGGTATCTTCCCCTTCTTCAGATAGCTGATATTGTTGTTGTTTGTCCTTCATTCTTTTTTTTAAAGCAGTTGGGGTTAAGTAACTTGCTCAAGGTTACATGGCTAGTCATGATTTATGTGTGGGTGCTCATTTTCTGAGGCCAGTTTCGATCCCGAGTCATCCCAACTCCGAGGCCGGCACTCTTACTCACTGCGCCACCTAGGCGCCCCTGTCCCTCGTTCTTTTTTTTTTTCCTGTCCTTCATTCTTTTTTTTTTAAACAAATGCTTTATTAACTTCTGTTTTACATCATTCATTTCTGCCAGATTTTGAGTTACAATCATTCCCCTCCCCCGCTTTTCCCCTACCCACTCTCCCAGAATAGCAGTCCCGCAAGATATTGCTTCCTTCAATCTGCTCTCTCCCATACCTTCTCCCATACCCCTTTCAACTTTTCCATTAGAGGAAGGTGAATCTTTGTGTCCCAATGCCTGCACATCTTATCTCCCAATTACAAGCAAAAGAGTATTAATAATAGTATTTATATATATTTGAAACATTTAATGTTAAGACCTCGAATTTCAGATCCATTTCCTTCCTCCCTTGTCACCCATTCCCTCTGGGGAGATAAGTAATTCAGTATATGTTGTACATGTCTAGCTATGCAAAACATTACCATAGTATATATATTGTACAAGGCTGCTTATAATTCCCTCCCACTCATCCCACCCCCCACTTAGTCCATTCCCTACTTGATCCTGTCCCTCTTCTATAGTGGATACTTCCAACCTCCCCTCCCCCCAAGGATGCCCTCCCATCCATCATCCCTCCTCTCATCCCCCTTCCCTCTATTCTGCTGTAGGTTGAGATCTCCCATTTAGTATGTATGTCATTCTCTCCCTGAACCAAATTCAATGAGAATGTGGTTTTGCCTTTTTGCCTTCCTATTCTCCCCCTCCCTTGCAACCACTTCCCCTTGCTTCTTCTACATGAGATAGTTTACCCTACCCCATTTATCCCCATCACCTCTTGCCACTTTCTTCTCTCACCTCATAATTTCACCCCTTAAGTATCATTCCTTCCCAACAAATTCAACCTATGCCCCCTCTCCATGTATAACTGTAAATATATATACACACATTCAAATATGTATTCATATGACCACACACCCTTCTTCCATTATTTTCATAGTGAGAAAGATTTCATCAGTCATAGTTATTGTTTTTCCATATAGGAATGTAAATAGTTCAACTTTGATAAGTTCCTTTTGATTTCTTTTCCCTGATTACCTTCTCAGGCATCTCTTCCTTCTTGTGCCTGGATGTCAAATTTTCTATTCAATTCTGGTTTTTTCCTCAAGAATGCTTGAAAGTCCTCTATTCCACTGAATGACCATATTTTCCCCTGAAACAAAATACTCAGTTTTGCTGGGTAGGTGACCCTTGGGTTCATTCCCAGTTCTTTTGCCCTCTGGAATATCATATTCCATGCCCTTCGATCCCTCAGTGTAGAAGCTGCCAGGTCCTGGGCTATTCTGATTGTGTTTTCACAATATTGAAATTGTTTCTTCCTGGCTGCTTGTAGTATTTTCTCCTTGATCTGGGGATTCTGGAACTGGGCTATAATATTCCTTGGAGTTTTCTTTTTGGGATCTTTTTCAGGAGGTGATCTGTGGATTCTTTCAACCTCTATTTTGCCCTCTGAATCTAAAACATCAGGGCAATTTTCCTTGAGAATTTCTTGAAGGGTGATTTCTAGGTTCTTTCTTTGATCATGGCTTTCAGGTAGTCCAATAATTTTTAAATTGTCTCTCCTGGATCTATTTTCCAGGTCAGTGGTTTTTCCCATGAGATATTTCACATTGCCTTCTAATCTTTCATTTGTTTGGATCTGCTTAACAGCATCTTGATTTCTCATAAAGTCATTAGCTTCCATTGGCTCCAGTCTAACTCTGAAGGAATGAATCTCCTCAGTGAACTTTTGAGATTCTTTTTCCATCTGGGAAATTCGACTTTTTAAGGCATTCTTCTCCTCATTGTCCTTTTGGGCCTCCTTTGCCATTTGAGTTAGTCTATTTTTTAAGGTGTAGTTTTCCTCAGTCAGGCTGTTGACCCTCATTTCATACTTTTCCTGCATCCATCTCATTTCTCTTTCCAATTTTTCCTCCACTTCTCTTATTTGATTTTTAAAGTCCTTCTTAAGGTCTTCTATGGCCTGCAACCCGCTCATGTTTTCCACTGGGGCTTTTGGAGCTGGACTTCTGACCTCACAGTCCTTTTCCTGCTCTATGCCCCCAAAATAGGAGTCTAGGGTTGCATTTTTCTGTTTCCTTTGCCTTGGCATGTTGCCACTTAATTACTTGACTTTTGGGCTTGTTGCCACAGTATGTCTTTGCCAACAGATAGGGGAATTTTCGTCCCGAATGTGTGGGAGGGCAACTTCCTTTTTTGGCAAGCTGGAAACCCACCCATGACTTCCACCCCAGATCACAATCCAGATTCAGGGAGGTTAAAGCAAGAACGATTACCCCCCAAGACTGATCGCTGGATCTCCCTACAGTCCGCAGGCCACAAGCTGGAGCTGACCCTGAAAACTACAAAATGGCATGTCTCCTCAGAGGCTTCTAGCCCCCAAGGGAGGAAGCCAACGCATTCCCCAAATACTGGTCCCAAAGTCCATAGGGCACTAAGCTCTCACTTTGTCCTAGGCATGTCTATGTTGATAATTCTGGAGTTGCCACAGCTGCTGGTGTTCTGGGGTCCTGCTAGCCAGCTGCTGGCCCTGCCACCCTGGGGCTAAAACCTCAGCTCAAGGGGATCTGGGCTCCACTGGGCTTGGCTCCCCAGGCTCTGCGTGCTGCTGGCTCCCAGAGCGCTGTGCTGGTCCTTCCTGCAGGGCTGCTGGGCTGTCCTCAGCTTCTCTGTGTCGTTCTGTGGGTGCTGGGGCTCCAGAAGTTGTTCAGAGTCCCCTTTTACATAATTTGGGGGGAATCTGGGGGCAGAGTGGCTTGGATGAGCTGTTTCTACTCCGCCATCTTGGCTCTGCCCCTGTCCTTCATTCTTGAAGATCATGACACTGGCAAGGTGATCCCATGATTTGCAAGTGAATTATATTTTAGTGAGAGATACCTCAAGAATCAATGACATGACGTCCTTGCAATTGGGTTGCTTCCAGAATGAATCTCCACAATATATATTGGTCCATTGTGTCTGTTTTTACCAACACAAAATGCTTTTAGGACAGTTTTCCCCTTCTCTTCTGGCATTTCTAGTATTCTTACGTCAGAGTTCAAGTTGCAATGACCCTAGTGTCCTCAATGGTGAAAATGGCTTTTTATATGTATAAACATGTATAGAAAAGCTTAAATCTGCACTAAGACTTTTAGAATGCTCCACACACACACACACAAACACACACACACACACACACACACACACACACACACACACACACACGTATTCTTTCCCTTCCAGATGGTAAATTGGCTCATCTTTTGTCTCAATTCTTACCTAGTCCTTAGTCATTGAATGGGTGTGGCCTCAGACTAACAGACCTGGAAAAAACCTTAATTTAGAAAGACCAAGGTCATCTACTGCATCCTGAGCCATCTGCCAGTCATTTTTTTTTAAACAAATACTTTATTAACTTCTGTTTTACATCATTCATTTCCGCCAGATTTTGAGTTACAATCATTTTCCCCCCATTATTCCCCTACCCAACCTCCCAGAATAGCAGTCCCACAAGATATCGCTTCCTCCAATCTGCTCTCTCCCATACCTTCTCCCATACCCCCATCGACTTTTCCATTGGAGGAAGATGAATCTTTGTGTCCCAATGCCTGCACATCTTATCTCCCAATTATAGGCAAAAGAGTATTAATAATAGTATTTATATATATATTTGAAACATTTAATGGTACGACCTCGAATTTCAGATCCATTTCCTTCCTCCCTTTTCACCCATTCCTTCTTGGGAGATAAGTAATTCAGTATATGTTGTACATGTCTAGCTATGCAAAACATTATCATGGTAGATATATTGTACAAGGCTGCTTATAATTCCCTCCCACTCATCCCACCCCCCACCTGGTCCATTCCCTACATGATCCTGTCCCTCTTCTATAGTGGGTACTTCCAACCTCCCCTCCCCCCAAGGATGCCCTCCCATCCATCATCCCTCCTCTCATCCCCCTTCCCCCTATCCTGCTGCAGGTTGAGATATCCCATTTAGTATGTATGTCATTTTCTCCCTGAACCAAATTCAATGTGAATGTGATTTTGCCTTTTAAGCCTTCCTTATTCTCCCCCTCCTTTGCACCCACTTCCCCTACATGAGATAGTTTACCCTACCATGTCTCTCCCCATCTCCTCTTGCCACTTTCCTCTCTCACCTCATAATTTCATCCCTTGAGTACTCTCCCTTGCCAACAAATTCAACCTATGCCCTCTATCCATATATAACTGTAAACATATACACACACATTCATATATGTATTCATATGACCACACCCACTTCTTCCATTATTTTCATAGTGAGAAAGATATCATCAGTCACAATTATTGTTTTTCCATATAGGAATGTAAATAGTTCAACTTTGATAAGTTCCTTTTGATTTCTTTTCCCTGATTACCTTCTCAGGCATCTCTTACTTCTTGAGTCTGGATGTCAAATTTCCTATTCAACTCTGGTTTTTTCCTCAAGAATGCTTGAAAGTCCTCTATTCCACTGAAGGACCATATTTTCCCCTGAAACAAAATACTCAGTTTTGCTGGGTAGGTGACCCTTGGGTTCATTCCCAGTTCTTTTGCCCTCTGGAATATCTTATTCCATGCCCTTCGATCCCTCAGTGTAGAAGCTGCCAGGTCCTGGGCTATTCTGATTGTGTTTCCACAATATTGAAATTGTTTCTTCCTGGCTGCTTGTAGTATTTTCTCCTTGATCTGGGGATTCTGGAACCTGGCTATAATATTTCTGGGAGTTTTCTTTTGGGATCTTTTTCAGGAGGTGATCGGTGGATTCTTTCAACCTATTTTGCCCTCTGGATCTAAACATCAGGGCAGTTTTCCTTGAGAATTTCTTGAAGAGGTGATTTCTAGGTTCTTTCCTTGATCATGGCTTTCAGGTAGTCCAATAATTTTTTAAACAAATACTTTATTAACTTCTGTTTTACATCATTCATTTCCGCCAGATTTTGAGTTACAATCATTTTCCCCCCATTATTCCCCTACCCAACCTCCCAGAATAGCAGTCCCACAAGATATCGCTTCCTCCAATCTGCTCTCTCCCATACCTTCTCCCATACCCCCTTCGACTTTTCCATTAGAGGAAGGTGAATCTTTGTGTCCCAATGCCTGCACATCTTATCTCCCAATTATAGGCAAAAGAGTATTAATAATAGTATTTATATATATTTGAAACATTTAATGTTACGACCTCGAATTTCAGATCCATTTCCTTCCTCCCTTGTCACCCATTCCTTCTTGGGATATAAGTAATTCAGTATATGTTGTACATGTCTAGCTATGCAAAACATTATCATAGTAGATATATTGTACAAGGCTGCTTATAATTCCCTCCCATCATCCCACCCCCACCTGGTCCATTCCCTACATGATCCTGTCCCTCTTCTATAGTGGGTACTTCCAACCTCCCCTCCCCCCAAGGATGCCCTCCCATCCATCATCCCTCCTCTCATCCCCCTTCCCCCTATCCTGCTGCATTTTTAGCCTTCCTTATTCTCCCCCTCCTTTGCACCCACTTCCCCTACATGAGATAGTTTACCCTACCATGTCTCTCCCCATCTCCTCTTGCCACTTTCCTCTCTCACCTCATAATTTCATCCCTTGAGTACTCTCCCTTCCCAACAAAATCAACCTATGCCCTCTATCCATATATAACTGTAACCATATACACACACATTCACATATGTATTCATATGACCACACCCCCTTCTTCCATTATTTTCATAGTGAGAAAGATATCATCAGTCACAGATATTGCTTTTCCATATAGGAATGTAAATAGTTCAACTTTGATAAGTTCCTTTTGATTTCTTTTCCCTGATTACCTTCTCAGGCATCTCTTACTTCTTGTGTCTGGATGTCAAATTTTCTATTCAACTCTGGTTTTTTCCTCAAGAATGCTTGAAAGTCCTCTATTCCACTGAATGACCATATTTTCCCCTGAAACAAAATACTCAGTTTTGCTGGGTAGGTGACCCTTGGGTTCATTCCCAGTTCTTTTGCCCTCTGGAATATCATATTCCATGCCCTTGATCCCTCAGTGTAGAAGCTGCCAGGTCCTGGGCTATTCTGATTGTGTTTCCACAATATTGAAATTGTTTCTTCCTGGCTGCTTGGTATTTTCTCCTTGATCTGGGGATTCTGGAACCTGGCTATAATATTCCTGGGAGTTTTCTTTTGGGATCTTTTTCAGGAGGTGATCGGTGGATTCTTTCAACCTCTATTTTGCCCTCTGGATCTAAAACATCAGGGCAGTTTTCCTTGAGAATTTCTTGAAGGGTGATTTCTAGGTTCTTTCCTTGATCATGGCTTTCAGGTAGTCCAATAATTTTTAAATTGTCTCTCCTGGATCTATTTTCCAGGTCAGTGGTTTTTCCCATGAGATATTTCACATTGCCTTCTAATCTTTCATTTGTTTGGATCTGCTTAACAGCATCTTGATTTCTCATAAAGTCATTAGCTTCCATTTGCTCCAGTCTAACTCTGAAGGAATGAATCTCCTCAGTGAACTTTTGAGATTCTTTTTCCATCTGGCAAATTCAACTTTTTAAGGCATTCTTCTCCTCATTGCCCTTTTGGGCCTCCTTTGCCATTGAGCTAGTCTATTTTTTAAGGTGTTTTCCTCAGTCAGGCTGTTGACCCTCATTTCATACTTTTCCTGCATCCTTCTCATTTCTCTTTCTAATTTTTCCTCCACTTCTCTTATTTGATTTTTAAAGTCCTTCTTAAGGTCCTCTATGGCCTGCAACCCGCTCATGTTTTCCCCTGGGGCTTTTGGAGCAGGACTTCTGACCTCACAGTCCTTTTCCCGCTCTATGCCCCCAAAATAGGAGTCTAGGGTTGCATTTTTCTGTTTCCTTTGCCTTGGCATGTTGCCACTTAATTACTTGACTTTTGGGCTTGTTGCCACACTATGGCTTTAAGGCCAGATAGAGGAATTTTCGTCCCGAACGTGTGGGGGGCAACTTCAGTTTCTGGCAAGCTGTAAACCCACCCACAACTTCCACCCTAGATCACAATCCAGATCCAGGGAGGTCAAAGCAAGAGTGATTACCCCCCAAGACTGATTGCTGGATCTCCCACGATTTGTAGGCTGGGAGCCGGAAATGCCTCTGAAAACTACAAAATGGCGTGTCTCCTCAGTGGCTTCTAGCCCCCAGGGGAGGGAGCTGACGCATTCCCCAAATACAGGTCCCAAAGTCCATAGGACACTAACCTCTTACTTTGTCCTAGGCAAGTCTATGTTGATAATTCTGGAGTCTCCACAGCTCCTGGTGTTCTGGGGTTCCTCCAGCCGGCTGCTGGCCCTGCCGCCCTGGGGCTAAATCCTCAGCTCATGTGGACCTAGGCTTGGCTCGGCTCCTGCGCTCTGCGTGCTGCCGGCTCCCAGACCGCTGTGCTGGTCCTTCCTGCAGGGCTGCTGGGCTGTCCTCAGCGGGAGGTTAGCTTCTCTGTGTCGTTCTGTGGGTGCTGGGGCTCCAGAAGTTGTTCAGAGTCCTTTTTTACATAGTTTGTGGAGAATCTGGGGGCAGACAGGCTTGGAAGAGCTGTTTCTACTCTGCCATCTTGGCTCTGCCCCCCAGTCATTTTGACCTTTATCCTGCCATTGGATTATGATGACTCTGGAAGAGACAGTGAAGTTGAGGGCTTTGAGCAGGTCAGATTCACTCAAATTCAATTTAAAAGCAAATAAAGACAACATCCTTGTGATGTCATTGATCCAGTTCAAGAATGAAAGATGAACAATAAAAAAAATACATGCACACACAAAAGCAATACATGCATATTTTTTCTGTTTTTCTTTTTTTGTTAGTTTTATTTTCTTCTTTAAATATCCTCAGGATAATTTTGCTTAATTGTGGCATCAAGCTTTCTTTAAACTGGTTTTGTTCTCCATTGATTCTCTCTGATTTATGAGGTGATACTCTTCATATTCTTCCATCATCACAGCAAAATCCAGTACATTGTCTCACTTGGTACTTAAAACAACCATGAGGATATGGGTTATCACCTCCATTTAAAGTTTTTTGGTATAGGACGATTGGTGGGAGGTAAGCCACTAGTTAGGATACAATTACAAAATGTCATATGGCTGGTAGTCAGGGACAGAACTGGATTACTAACAATAATAAGCAATAACTGATAGGAATAAGTAACCGATTTTACATGGGAGGGGGTGGAGGATCGAATAAAAATGACTGAGGTTTTGAGTCTGAATAACTAGAAGGATTAATCTATTTTTAAGGTAAATACAAAACTCAGGAAATATTCTCTTAGAAAAGTCTCCAATCAACTCATCTACATTAAGAGAGAAATGACAGATAAGTCTCCTAGATATATTTACTGAATATCAAAAGCTCCAAGCCAAGAAAATTAATATCCAATTATGAAACTTCAGATATCAGCTTTAATTTATTTTGGCAAAAAAAAAATTGGGAAAGAGAAGATGCCCTTGAAATTTTCACCACATAATTATTGCAGATTTTATACCAAATTTGTACAAAAAAAGTGGTGTGCAACCATTATGTGAAGCTTTAAAAAAAATTGACTGATATTACTTAAAAATCACTTATTACAAACTGCCTTTGGTTCAAGGATAGGATGCATAGTCTATTCGTGAATATACATTAAAATTGGAAAGATGCAAGTCTTACCTTATCACATTACTTACTCGTGGCAGCTTACACCTGCCCACTCCCTCCTCTTGCGCCTCTGACTCATCATTGGTTTGAGTGACAATACCATTAATACTGCAGTGCTCAAAAATAACCATTGCAAGTTGGCTTTTGGAAATATACTGACAATGCTTATGCGCTAAGAATTCTAGGTTCTGGCTTGCAATTTGCAAGAGACAAACGTGTATCCATATGCCACTGGTGAATACATTGCTACTCTGTTTACCTTTTAAGCAGCATGATGAACAGAATTATACCATGTGATGATTACACTATGAAAGGTTATAAACCAATTTTTGGACTGAAAAAACAGGATGTGACAATTATGTGGTGAAATACGGTACACACCATAGATTGGCCTTGGCAGCTAGAGTAAAAACAGAATTGGGTCCAGAGTTCCAGAGTAAGTAACTAGCACTTTTAGCATGGGCAAGTATCACAAAATTCCCTTGTGTGGAAGACCATGCATGGAACCAATGTTATGAAATCTGCCAACTTTTTCCTTTTAAGAAAAATTCAGTTAGAGTGGATAAAAGACCTCAGATCTCTGGATTTTATGGTGGGGAGAGGTTCTAGGGACACTACTCCATGAAAGGAGACAGTATTAGAGCTATATCCCCATGCTTGAAGACCCTGGGACCCTGAAGGATGCTACTTGGGAAGTTGCTGCTTGGGAAAGAGAACAAGGTAGCATTGGGCTGAGTAGTTCATCTTCAGTCTTACTGAAATAATACTTCCCTCTCTGTGTCTGTACCCTAAAGAAGGCCATCATTTGGTTTTGTTCAGTCACTTTTTAGTCATGTCCAACTATTTGTGACTCCATTTGGGGTTTTCTTAGCAAAAATATTGGAGTGGCTTTCCATTTCCTCCTCCAGTTCATTTTCTAGATAAAGAAACTGAGGCAAAGAAGGCTGCCAAGATGGCAGTGTAGAATCAGGGAAACTCCATGAGCTCCCCACCATAACCACCTCAAATACCTATAAAAATGACGCTAAACAAACTTTAAAGCTACAGAACCCACAAAGTGACAGAGAAAAACAAATCTCCTGCTGAAGGCAGCCTAGCAGGCCTACAGGAAGGGTCAATCACAACACACTGCAAGCCAAACCCAGTCCCACATGAGCTCATGGTTTTAGCCCCAAGGCAGCCCTGACCAGCAGCAGCTGGAGAAGATTTTGGGAGACCGGATCACCAGTAACAGTGGTAGTTTCCAGAATTATCAACCCATAAATGCCAAAGACAAAGTAAAAGGTCAGTGTGAAACTCCGTTGGAACTGGGGAGGGGGGGAAGACAATGGAGCACAGTCCAGCCCCCGCCCCCAGGACAAGAAGTGGTGGAGGCATGGTGACCATGCAGCTGCTGGCATGTGGCTGCTTCAGAGCTCCTGGCCTGCAGATTGTAAGGGGACCAAATGATCACTCAGAGGGTAACTGCTCTTGCTTTAACCTGCTTGGATCTGGATCACTGTATTGGGTGGAGGTCCTGGGGTGGGTGGCCAATGGGCCAGAGCTTGTGGGGGCTGCAGGGAGGGCACCCGACTAATAGCCCTGGCAGCTGTAAAAACCCCAGTGATTTGGGACAAAGCTCTCCTTTCTGGAAGCAGAGTTCTATGGTGGCAAAAAGCTCAAATGTCAAGTAATTGAGTGGCAACATGAGCAAGCAAAGAAAGCAAGGCAAGCAGAACAATCAAACTTTAGATTCCTTTTTTGAGGACAAAAAAAGATCAAAGCATGGAATGGGGGGAAGACAATGAAGTCAAAACTCCTGCATTAAAAGCTTCCAAGAAAAGTATGAATTGGTCAAAGGCCATGGAGGAGCTCAAGAAGGATTTTGAAAGTCAAGTAATAGAAGTGGAGGAAAAATTGGGAAGAGAAATGAGAATGATACAAGAAAATCATGAAAATAGAGTCAACAACCTGACTGAAGAAAATAAGACCTTAAAAACTAGACTAACCCAAATGGCAAAAGAGGCTCAAAAAGCCAATGAGGAGAAGAATGCCTTAAAAAGCCGAATTTGCCAGATGGACAAAGAATCTCAAAAGCTCACTGAAGAGAATCATTCCTTCAGAATTAGATTGGAGCAAATGGAAGCTAGTAACTTTATGAGAAATCAAGATACTGTTAAACAAGATCCAAACAAGTGAAAAAATAGAAGGCAACGTGAAATATCACATTGGAAAAACCACTGACCTGGAAAATAGATCCAGGAGAGATCATTTAAAAATTATTGGACTACCTGAAAGTCATGATTAAAAAAAAAAAAAACCCTAGAAATCATTCTTCAAGAAATTCTCAAGGAAAATTGCCCTAATATTTTGGAACCAGAAGGAAAAAAGAAATGGAAAGAATTCACTGATCACCTCTTTTTTTTTTAAATTAATTTATTAGTTTAGTTTCAGTTAACAAGATTCAATTCCATAGTTTCTTGATTTTCAAATTTCCTTTACTTCCCTCTCCCCTCCCCCCATGACAGCATATAGTCCAGTATGGGATCTCCAAATACATTCATATTAGACATTATTCCAATTACAAAGGCATATTGTACTAGGTGGGATGAAAGATGGTAAAGAAGAAATAAAACCAAACAATGAAAAGAAAAAATCATTTAATTTGCTTCCATCAGGATTCAGGCTCAGTTCTTTCTAGTTATATCTCTGGATGGCACATTTCTTTCTTTCTTGAGTCTTTCAGGATTGACTTATATCACTGTATTGCTGAAAAGAGTAGTCTGTCATAGTTGGTCATCACAGATATGATATGTCTGTGATTGTATATAAATTTCTTCTGATTCTACTCTTCTCGCTCAGCATCAGTTTGTATAAGTCTCTCCAGGTAATTATGAAATCCATCACCTCTTCGTTTTTTATAGCACAATAATATTCCATTACATTCATATACCACAACTCGTTCAGCCGTTCCCCAACTGATGGCACTCCTTTAGTTTCCAATTCTTTGCAACCACAAAAAGGGCTGCTATAAATATTTTTGTACATATGGGTCTTTTTCCCACTTCTATGATCTCTTTGGGATATAACCCTAGAAGTGGTATTGTTGGGTCAAAGGGTATGAAATTATTTATAATCCTTTGGGCATATTTCCAGATTGCTCTCCAGAATGGCTGGATAAGTTCACAACTCCACCAGCAATGTATTAGTCTTCCAATTTGTCCACATCCTCTCCAGCATTTGTCACTTTCTTGTTTTGTCATCTTAGCCAATCTGAGTGGAGAGATGTGGTATCTCAGAGTTGTTTTGATTTGCATTTCTCTAATTAATAGTGATTTAGAGCATTTCTTCATATGCTTATAGATATCTTTAATTTCTTTCTCTGAAAACTGCCTGTTCATATCCTTTGACCATTTATCAATTGGGGAATGACTAGAAGCAAATACTTTTAAGAAGGGATAAAGTCAAAGGAGAAAATAGAATAAGGGGGATCCAGATAGGATGGAGGGAAATATAGTTAGTTTTTTACAACATGACTGTTATGGAAGCCTTTAGCATAACTGCACATCTATAACCTATATTGAATTGCTTGCCTTCTCAATGAGGGAGGGTGGGGAGGGAAGAAAAGAGAGAATTTGGAACTCAAAAGCTTTAAAAAAATGTTAAAATTGTTTTTACATGCAACTGGGAAAAAAAGATATACAGGCAATGGGGTATAGAAATCTATCTTGCCCTACAAGAAAGTAAGGGGGAAGGAGATAAAGGGGGTGATTATAGGAAGGAGGGAAGATTAGGGGTAGAGGTAATCAGAATGCATGCCATCTCAGGGTGGGGGGGAGGGAGATGGGCAGAAAATCTGTAACTCAAAATCTTGTGGAAACCAATGATGAAAATTAAAAATTAGTTATAATAATAATAATAGATAATAAAGCCAATATTGCTATCCCCTGATAGCTGGCACAGTAGACTAGAGGGCTAGGCTTGGAGGTAAGAAGACCTAAGTTAAAATCTAGCTTCATGACCTTGGGCATGTCACTTAACTTCTGTCTGCCTCAGTTTCCTCAACTGTAAAATGGTGATGATAAGCACCTCCAACCCAGGGTTATTGTGAAAATCGTACAAGGTAATATTTTAAAGCATTTAGCATGGTGTCTGTCACATAGTAAGCACTTATTAAGTGTTTGTGGCCTTCTCATTTTACAGAAGACAAAAACTAAGAGATAAGATTCTATAGTTACTAAGATAATGAACCCAAGCTTTCCTGAAGCAGCCTTCAGTAGTTCTCCTTTGCATTTTGAATAAGATACAAACTCCTCTGTCTAGTGTTTAAAGCCTCCTAACTCTTGGTCTCTAATCTGCAATACAGATGTTACCGGTTATTGATCTCATTTACACATTTTCATTCATACAGATCTCACACTCTCAAGCATTCTAGTGTGCTTTTTTACACACTGGAAGATTAGTTTATTTTGGAAGTTGGGACTCCACCTTCAACCTTCCTAAACTCGCAAAGGTCATTCCCTATGAAATTCACTCTCTCTCTTTTTTCCCCTAATTTCAGTAATATTTGTCTTTCACCAGGGCTAAATGAATGAACAAACAAATAAAATGAATTCACTTTAGTTGTCCCTATCTCTGTCGATCTTTACTTCATCCCTGGAGCTGATCACATGCTTTCTGTCTTAAATTTACTTTGCATTGGCTAATCAGTTTACATGTTTCTTTCCTGGTAGAATGTAAATTCCTTGAGGGTAGAAATTGTTTCACATTTGTCTTTGTAACATCACTGTTTATGTGACTGCAGTCTCCAAAGAACTGTAGCTAATGATCACCCAAAGGGAAATGGAGATGCACATGGCAGACATAAGTTGAGTGAAATGAAGATATGCAGGAGAAATGATGCAAAGAAGGACATGAAATAATCATATCATCAACAAAAGAGAGGGGATGGTCATATGGTGAGAACAAGGGATAACCCAGTACAAAGTCTATATGTTCCATGGCATCTTCAGTGAATCAAGGGAACATCAGAAAAGACCCCAGCACAATGGGTGAAAGAATTTATGAAAGGATATAAATATAAGCCACACAGAATGAGAACGCAAGACTGGGTTGAGATCTGTATCACTGGAAGGAATAGCCACATTCAAGAGCTCACAGATTCACTGGAGAATTAGAGCCTCCCAGGTGCCTAGTATAGTGCTATACACATCAATTTAACAAATGTTTATGAAATGCCTGTTATGTACAATGCACTGTGTTAAGACAAAAAACAAGTAGGCTCTGCCTTACTTTCTCCTGGAGCAATATATGTGCATACATACACACATAGATAAATAAATAAACAAATGACTGAATGCATAAATGAATAAATAAACGAGTGAATGAATGAATAAAAAAGGTTATTTCAAGAGGGAGAGACTGCTAAGAACTGAGACATCATATTATTTAGAGCTAGTAGTGATATAGTAGATGAAGAATTATTACATATATTCAAACTCCATACTTATTCCCCCAACCCACATATAATATAGTTGTGAATTCATCTAGATAAAATGACTAGCTTATTTATGGCATGGACAGATATTTGATCTACTACATCTCCAAGGGAGTGTATGATTTTCACCTTTGTTATGGAGAGTGAGGAGGCAGACCGCTAGTATCCACCAGTAGATGACCAAGAGAAAGGCAGGCAGAATCCAGGACCACCATGGCTGATGATCAATTTCACTTCATTTTCCCATCTCCAAGAGGCATATCAGGAGAAAATTATATCCATCTACCTAACATCAAAGATTTGAAGTCTAGGGGTATTCTTTTCAAGACACAAGCCAATTCTTAAGGAGAGAGGAACACAGCTTACTCTCACCAGTTAGCTTCCTCCCACTAAAAGCTGGTTACACCAAAAAAATAAAAAAAATAAAAAAATCCATCTCAAACAGCTGGTAAGTGTCTTTATCAAAATATACAGTAAACAAAAGTTGGAGAAGTTATATAGATTAACATAGATAAAAGTAAAGTCCACAAGAATAAATGAACTCTTCAACAGACATTACAGGCAAGATATCAGTTCACCAAAAAGAGAGAAACAGTCTCACAAGGAGAACCTGCAGTTAGCAGTCTCTGGAGTTGCACACTACAAATTTAGTGATGTGCTCGGATCTGGCCACAAGTCTGCATCTCCAGGCATATCTTCCATTTGTTTGTCTCTTGCCTGTCTTTCTTGAATTCCTTTCTCTCAGCAGTCTCTCTGAAATCTGAAAAAGTTTCTTCTACATTCATGCAGACATATAACATCACAATCTCAGAGGCCCCTCAGTCAATCAGGAGTCATTTTTCTCTCCCATCTATTCCCCCAGTGCAGTTAACATCATGAAGCTGTGATCAGAAAATCACCCCCCCAGCTTTGGGGTGGGAGTTGGGTTATATAAATACATATATGACTATATCACATTCATATATCATTCAATATTCAATCATATATATGTATATGTATGTACACATATATACATACACACACACATATATAAGCTTTTAAAACCAGTGTCCTTAAGTTAGCCTAGGAAAGTTGCTATAGTATGCATAGACCTAAGAGGTTCAGGCTGTTCAGGAAAGTTGCTAAAGTATGCATAGACCTAAGAGGTTCAGGCTGTATTTGGCATAACCCGTGGCACCAGATAAACTATGACAAGGCCCTTAAAAGGTTTCCTGCCTTCTTTCCGCCCCATGGCTTCCTGTCCTTGCCCTGCTCCTCCCAGATTCTTTCTGCTGCTCCTCATCCCTTTCCTCTCCCATTTCCTCTCTTCTACCCTCCTAATTATTAATTAATTCATTCCCTCTCTTTCGTTTTATTCATTTATTTATTTTTATCTTATATCTCTGTACCTGCAACAACTGCACCCTACTTCATATCTCCTTACCCATTATTTATGGAGGCAGCAGTGTGGCTGTTGCAAGACAAATGACCTAGGAATGAGGAGGTTCCAACTCTGAATTCTGCCTCAGGCACATGATAGGGTCTGTGACCCTTCACAAAGTCACTAACTCTCTCTGAACCTTGGTTTCCCCTATATATATAAAATGGAAATAATAACACTATGGGGTCATGGAGGTAAAGTGCTTTGCAAGCCTTAAAATACCATATGAGAGGTTTTCCACGTTTTTGGTCTCAGGATCCCTTTATATTCTTTTTTAAAAAATAAACTTATTTATTTACTTTTAGTTTACAACATTCAGTTCCTCAATCCCTTGAGTTTCAAATTTTCTCCTCATCCCTCTCCTCCCCCTTCACCCCCATGGCAGCATGTAATCAAATATAGGATTTACAAATACCTTCACATTAAACATTAGTCAAATTTTAAAGAAGGGCTATAGCCAATGGAGTGAACAATGAGAAAGAAGAAATAAAACAAAACAAAGAGAGGGAGAGCAAGTGGTTTGCTTAAATCTGCATTGAGATTCTGTATTTCTTTCTCTGGATGTGGATATGCCTTCCCATCATGAGTTATTTGGAGTTGTCTTGTCACCTTGCATTGCTAAGAGGAGCCCAGTCTATCAAAGTTAGTCATCACACATATGATGTGTCTGTAACTGTGTACAAAGTTCTCCTGATTCTGTTCTCCTCACTCAGCATCAATCCCTTTATATTCTTAAAAATTACCAAAGATCCCATGTGGTTTATATTTACTTAAACATTGTTTATATTTACTGATATTTATCATGCTAGAAATTAAAATTGATAATTTAAAAATGTTCATTCATTTAAAATAACAAACCTATCTTGTGTTTATATAAACAACAAATTTTTATGAAAATAACTATTTTCCAAAACACAGAAAAAACAAAACAGTGGGAAGAATGTTTACCTGTTTTTGCAAATTCTTTAACCTCTAGCTTAATTGAAGACAGCTGGCTTCTATCTGCTTCTGCATTCAACCTGTTGTGATAGGTTGTTTTGGGTGAAATATATGAAGAAAATCTAATCTCATGTAGATACGTAGTTGGAAAAGACAGGAGTATTTTTAGTCACCCTCATATAATTATAAAAATAGTTTTGACCTCGAGGTGATTCCCAGGAGATTGTAGATTATTATATCTTGAGGACTGCTGTATTATATAAACATTAGTTTTTGTTATTAAATCAAACCCCAAATATAATTTAATGCATACAAAACATTTTGCTTCCTGGCCTTTGAGTTTTTCTGAATCTAAGCTTCGTGAGACCAGAGACTGCATATTTCATGTCCACTGTAAATACCACCTTGCCAACTGCAGCTGTTTCAATCGATATTCTATAATAACAACAATATACTAAGCCTGGGAGACCAGTCTGTTCTCTCAGTTGATAATTGACAAGTTCCTCATTTAAATTGCAAGCACACAAAGGTCTTATCATGTGCTTTAGATGTTTTCAGTTCTCAGAAAGAGGGATGCCTATATAAGAATCACAGAATCATGAAATTCTAGAATGGTTGTTACACTTAGCAGGAACCTTAGAGTAATCACTTAGTTCTATTGTCTCATTTTAATGGATTGGTTGGTGTTCTTGTTCAGGCTACCCCTCTGATTACAGAAATAGGGAGATTATCCAATAGAACACTACCATCACTCCAGACCTCCACACTGCCACCACTCTGATGCGGGCCCTTATCACCTCACACCAGGACTATTGGAACAACCTGCAGGGTGACCTCCCTGAGTCATCTTTCCCCAATCCAGTCCTAATTTCATTCAGCTGTAAAATTAATTTTCCTAAAGCACAATTCCAATCCCTTACCCAAAGATTTCTTGTGGCCCCCTGGAACCTCCAAGGTCAAACATCAATTCTTCTATTTGGCATGCAAATCCTTTCATAGTTGACCCCCTCTTACTTTTCTTAGTTATTTTGTACCACAAGCCCTTCTACTGGGCAGCTACGTGGTACAACGGATAGAGCACTGGTCTTGGAACCAAGAAGACTCATCTTCATAAATTCAGATCTGCCCTCAGGCATTTTCTAGCTGTGTGACCCTGGGCAAGTCACTTAACCCTGTTTGCCTCAGTTTCCTCATTTGTAAAATGATCTGAAGAAGGAAATGGCAAACCATTCCAATATCTCTGCCAAGAAAACCCATTTGGGTGTCATGAGGAGTCAGATACGACTGAACACCAACAACAACCACAACTCCTCCACTAACCTCCTTATTGTTCCTGGAAGGAAGCATCCCATTTCCTGTCTCTCAGCCTTTTAACTGACCTGAAATTCTCTCCCTTCTCATCTCAGCCTCCTGGCTTCCCTGACTTTTTTCAGATCTCAACCAAAATCCCATCTTTTGCAAGAAGCAAAAATCTCTATCAACACTAGTGCCTTCCTTCTGAGATCATCTCCAATTTAGGCTGTGTGATTCTGTCCTGTTTGTACATAGATATTTGCAAGTTGTCACCCCATTGGACTGTGAGCTCTTTTGAGAACAGGATCTATTTCTGGTTTTAGTTTTTGCATTTCTTTGTGTCTCTGGGGCATAGCACAGAGCCTGAAACATAGTAGGTTCTTAATGAATTCTTGTTGACTTGTTTCTTAATTTGAACTGTCTGTTATTTGTGCCTCCTCTTAGAACTATGCCCACCAACTAGCATTTATTTTAGGTCCATTTAGTAGGAGAGTCCTATTTAAAAAGAAAAGATAATTAACTAATTCCCTGCAGGGACCACAAAAAGTATACAGGCCTTCTGTCTACTGAATTCTCTATATTAAAACAAATACTTTTGTTTAAAAGTTGAGGAGGAAGTACAGAGTAACGGAAAGTGCCCCAGGCTTGACAATTTATTTTGGTGACTCTGATAGATAGAACACTGGACTTTGAGTCAGGAAGACTTTAGTTCAAATCCACCCTCGGATTCTAGCTGTGTGACCCTGGGCAAGTTATTTAACCTCTGTGTGCCTCAGTTTCCCCATTTGTGAAATGGGACTAATAATAGCACCCACTTCCCAGAGTTGTTGTCAGGATCAAATAAGATATTATTTGAAAGAGTTTTGCAAACCTTAATCCATTATGTAAATGCTACTATTATTATATGTATATCTCACTTTTATGTTTGCATAGCACTTTATATATACATACATACATATGTATGTATATTGTCTCATCTGAGTCTGGTGATATCATATAGTAGTAAATGCTATTGTTTTTATCATCAACATTTAAAAAAAAATGTATATGGACCTCCTGGTCAGAAAACTCCTACTAAAGCCTGGGGCTTTGGGAGATGAGCTGACTCACCAGGTCCACACAGCAAAAGCACATGAATCTAGATCTTCCTTAACCAGACAGCAGCCTATCATCCACTGTATCATGGGAACCTAGCTTCCCATTCTACAAATGAGGAAACATACCCATAGGGTTGACTCTTTCATGTATACATAATCAATAAGCCATTAGAGTCAGTATCGTGTAATATCGAAAGTCCTGGATTTGGAATCAGGGGTCTGGTAGTGAAATCCTTACTCGGCTACTCATTGTGTGCCTTTGGGCAAATCATTTCATCCACAAACATTAATTTTTTTTCAGTAGTAAAATTTGGATGTAGGGGGGTGGCTAGGTAGCACAGTGAATAGAGCACTGGCCCTGGAGTCAGGAGGACCTGAGTTCAAGTCTGGCCTCAGACACTTAACATTTACTAGCCAAGTGACCTTGGACAAGTCACTTAACCCCAATTGCCCTGCCTTACCTCCTCCAAAAAAGAAAAAAAAACATCTGGGTGTAGGGCTTAGACTAGATGAACTGTGGTGCCCTTTCTAACTGTAAATCTATGAACTGTGGTGATTCTCAGGCAGAATCTAAAGTCAGCTCTTCTTGGTACAATAATGGTAATGGGATTTAAGATCTTCCTTACCCATTAATAGGCCTCATGTGGAGCCCATTTAGGGAAGAGTGCTTAAGGGAGGCTTGTTTGTAGGAAGGCTTTCACACCTTTTGCTAATTTCTAATTAGGCACTGAGTCACAGGTTGAAATGCCTTCTGGCTCTGAAAAGTACATACAAACATACATATATATATATATATGTATATATATACATACATACATATATAAATAAATATATATATATACTCATACATACATACGTATATACATACATATATATATATATATATACTCTGAGTTGGTATTTTGCTTTGAGGGCTCTCTTATGAGAAAGATCTTGTGATTCTCTGGTGGAGATGTGGAGTGGTTGTATGTTCAGAGTTCCCCAGCTGCTCAGATATAAAGACTCTCTCCATCCAGGGATGTATGTAAAGTGTATGGTTGCTTCAGGCAGTCAGAGTCCTGTCTGTTGGTCTTTATTTTTCTGCTTGTATTTTCTCTAAAATTCAAGGCTGACTTTTCCCCTGAACTAATGAATATAATTAAAAAATCTGTTGACTCCTTAAACAGCTATCTTTCCTAGTAAAACAGATCTAAGAATCTGTGCTAGCAGCCATCCTGGCTATGCCAGTGTGGTTGCCAATACAGGTACCAGGTCCAGTACCCTGTGCCACCATACAGTGCCACCTTTCTGGGTTTAAATCACTCTCTGGAAGGAAGTCTATACATTTCAGAGAAGTTGCCAACTGATATTAGTAGAGGGACTTCCTCATCAACTGTGAGTTCCTTATATCAATGAAAGCAAAGATCAGTGTCCTAATCCTATTTTGCAGATGAAGAAACAGAGATGGAAAGAGAAGATGGAGTAACTTTCTCAGTCATACAACTATGAAGGGCTAGAGCCAGGATTATGTGTGAGTGGACTTTTCTAAAATGAGCAAACAGGAGGTCAGCAGTACTAACCAAAGACAGGAGTTGGGACAATCTTTTTTTCCCAGGGGTGTGGAAAAAGATTTTCAATAGTCCTATTCTGACCTATCCCTCTACAATTTCAGACCTGGGATTTGAGCCAGGATCCCCTTCAGCTTCAAGGAACATTCTTAAGTCTGGGTTGGTCAAACATTTGAAGAACCTTCAAGAAGGACGGAGCTTGATCATAGGTAAGGTTCAGACCCTATTCTGTGAACTGTCATTCTCTTTGCTTACTGTAGCTATCAAGGATATTTCCTGGTGTTTATTCTGTTCTTTCCAACAGCTAAAGGAAAAATTTAAATCTGCCTTTTCCCTTGGGAGCCCTGTGAGAGACTCTATGCACCAAATACAGGAAATCATGTGGAGAGGATTTCATATTTATTACAGTTCCCATATTACTTCCCCTCCCCCTGCTGCCACCCCCCACCTCCCCTCTGGCCACACATGCAGCCACACTGGTCTCATAGCTTTTCCTTCTAGCAGAGAATACAAAGAAGGTGGCTCACCTCTCCCAACTCAGTTCTCTAAGCATTGAAAGATTCAAAGAGAATTCCTGGGAGACTCCGCCTACCTGTTCAGGACAACTGCCAGGGAAACAGTTAAGTTGTGTCCTGAGGTTCATATTATACCTTGGAGGAGTAGCCCATAGAGAGTGGAATCGCTGGAACTTATCGCAGCTGGGAGAGGTGGGTGTAGCTGAATTGGTTTTTTGTATGCATTTGTTGGTGAATTTAAGATAAAGGTTTTATGTTCTGTGGGAAATATCTTTTGAGATGAATCTCTAGCTCTATCTTTATATGTGCATGTATGTATCTGTCTGTCTGTCTATATATCCACCCATTCATTCAGTCTTTTAACCTGTCTTATTTTCTGCCTATGCATCTGGATGTCACTGAATTCTACAACTGCTTTTTAAGGAAAGAAAATTAAGATGAGATTGCTCTTGGATGTCTGTCTGTCTTTGAAAAAAAGAATGCCAACCAGCTTGTCCAGAGGCAGTAAATCTGAACCTTATTTTGCTAGAAATTGGACTGAGGTAAGATTATTTGGATTTCAGAAAGGATTTGGTTTTTTTGTTTCTCCCCCTTAGGGATTAGCTGCCTCAGGTCCATATTATGAGTTTTGTTTTGTTTTGGTCTATTTTGACTGATTCTGTAGACTTTGCTTTTAGCTGAGAAGGTGCTAGGGCCATATTCATTCAGAAAGTGCAGCCCAGGAAAATTTTAAAATCAGAAATACTGAGTGACAACTAAAATATAATAACATGAAAATCCTATGGTTAAAGAGCACAGAGATTTCTAAAATCTTTTCTACAATGCAGAAGTTGTCTGAAACCTCAGTGCAACTGAATGTTGTCTTCTGTATAGCCTCTTAATGGGAGCCAGTGATCCTTTGTGGCAAGTAGATTTCTAAGAATGCTGATTTGATTGACACTGATTTGTCCTTTGTTCTAATCTTTAAGGCTAGTACATCACTTGTTGTATGTAGGTCTTCAGGGGCTGTATTTAGGTTGAGCCAATGTTGTATAGCTGAAAGAGCTTTGGTTTTGGAATCAGAGGACCTGGGTTTAAATCCTGCCTTTAGTGGTTACTATTTGTAAGACCTTGGGCCACACTCATTTAATCTCTCCAACCATCAGTGTGCTGGAGCCAGCTCAATCCTATTAGGAGATCCAAACTCTACAAATCAGCTTTGATTTATTGTTGTTGACTTAAGGAAGTGATGGAGAAAATGTTAACATTGCAGATTCAACTGTAAAGTGTGTTCTGTATGCATTTTTTGAGAGCGTTGGTAAGAGTTTGCCAGCACACTCTTTTCCCAGCCCTCTGTTTCCTTTTTTATAAAGTGAGTTTCTAACATTTTCTCCAGTTTTAAATCATATCTTGGTTGATAACTAAGTGTCTGAACTGAGAACAAGAGAACCTGAGTTTTAAAATAAAAGAACCCTGTATTTGAAAAATAGGTTAGTAAACAAGCATTTATTAAGTACTCAAGTAGTGTTTGCCAGGTTCATAGATCAGGAGATAGATGGGACCTCAGAGGTTTTATAATCCAACACCCTCATTTCACAGATGAAGAAACAAAGGCCCAAAGATGACGTCTCTCAACTCACACCATACTACCTATGGTAACAGTCAGGATTTAAACTCAAGTCCTACTCACTGCTTTTTCTATCATAATTGTTTTAGTGCAGCTTTCTTACATCATTTATTTTATATCCAAGTCTATAGTATAAATAAAGAAGTTATTATAATTCCCATTTTATAGAACAATTGATCAAAGGGGAATAATTATTGAGCATATTATCTATGGACAGCTAGGTGGTACAATGGATAGATTAGTGGTTCTGGAGTCAGGAAGACTCATCTTTGTGAGTTCACATCTGGCCTCAGACACTTATTAGCTGTGTGACCCTGGGCAAGTCACTTAACCCTGTTTGCCTCAGTTTCCTCATCTGTAAAATGAGCTGGAGAAGGAAATGGCAAACCACTCCAGTATCTCTGCCAAGGAAACCCCAACTAGGGTCACAGAGAGATGGACTTGATTGAAAATGACTGAGCAACAACACTCTATGTACAGTGCTATACCTGGTACTCTGAAAAATCTAAGGCAAAGATATCCAGAGAGTATTACAAAATCTCAGAGTAGGAAGTGACCTCAGAGGCTACCTAGTTCAAGCTGAACATCAGTAAGGTTCCCTTTACGAGATACCTAACAAGCTGTTCATCAAATAGCATGAAAATTTCTAATGGGGGGGACCCACGACCTCTCATTCATCCTGTTTAAATATCCCTATTGTGCCATCCTATTGCCTTTCAATAAGAATCCTAAGGCAGCTCATCCCAATGACTACAGCTCTAACTATTATGAAATTTTCCTTTACATCAAACTTCATTTTGCTTTTCTGCACCTTCCTTTTCTTCCATTTCTTGCTCTTTATTTGTTTGGGGTCAACCAGAACAAATCTATTCTACCTCCCAGGCATCAGTCCTTCAAATGGTTCAGTATAGCAATCATATGGCACATATAAAATATATCATATTTCTTATCATCTTAGGGAGGAGAGAAAAATTTTGGAACTCAAAAATTTTATTAAAAAAGAATGTTAAAAATTGTCTTTACATGTAATTGGGAAATGAAATACTATTTAAAATACTATTTAAAAGAAAAGAGATAACTATCATATCTGTATCTAAGTTGGAGATTCTTGACCTAGAATCTGTGAACTTAGTTTTTCAAATATATTTTGATAACTATGTTTCAATTTAATAATTTTCCTTTGTAATCCTGTTTTATTTTATGCATTTCAAAACATTATTCTGAGAAGGGGCTCATAGACTTCACCAGATTACCAAAAGGGCTCATGAAGGAAAGGAAGAAATATTTATTAAACACATACTGTGTGCCAGACACTTTACAAATATTATCTCATTTAATCCTGACAATATACTTCCAAAATATGATACTCAGAATGAAACAACCCTCCAGATAGGGCCTGACTGGAACAGGGCAGAGCACAATGCCACTATCATGTCTTTATTCCTAGATATTATTATTCTTAATGTAGCCTAATATTGAATTTTCTTTTTTGGCTGCTGTATCATATCATTGCTCCAAACTGAGCTGGTAGTCCTCTAACTAGATGTTTTTACAAATAAAATCTAAGAATTCTCTCCCTGATTTGTCCTGATGAAATTTATTGTTTTTAATTCAAGTATACAACTTTACATTCATCCCTATTAAATTTCATCTTACCTGATTCAGACCAACATTCTAACTTTTACAGACTGTTCTGCAACTTGACCACCATTAGGTACTTAGTTGTCCTACCTATGGGCAATGAAAATTTGATAGACTTTCTGACCATGCTTTTATCCAAGTCAGTGATAAAAAGAATATGGAACATTAGATCAAGAATAGATTTCAGGAGCAGCAATCCACCTGGAGAGGCCTCCTTCCAAAATAACATCAAACATAAGATCTTTTAGTATAGGGACTGTTTTATTTGTGTTTTTATAAGTCTAGTAGCTAGTACAGTGCATGGTATATAGTTGGCACAAATGTTTGTTGACTGATGACTACTCCTTTTGTCTAGCCATTCAACATATTTATGAATCCATTTATCTGCTCATTCATAATGGTATAGGACTTTGTCAAATACTTTGCTAAACTCAAAGTAAACTATTTGTTTATCACTATAGCAAACATGGAAGAGGGTCTGGTAACCCTCTTTAAAAAAAGATTGTAAGGAAAGAAATGAAGTTTTTCTGTCATGTCTTGTTCTTGATGAATTAATTTTCTAACTTTGTGGTTGCCTCTCCTTTTCTAGACTTTTACCCACCACCTTTTAATAATATGTTCTAGAATTTTGCCAGAAAGTAAAATTGGACTTGTTGGCTTAACGTTAATATCTTCCCTTTTGTGAAAATTAGGACAACATTTACCACTTTTCAATTTTGTGATACTGCTTCATAATACCAATCACTCCACAAATATTAAATGTCTGTCATGTACTAGGCACTGTGCTAAGCTCCAGTGATACAAAGAAAAAGCCAAAATAGTCCCTGCCCTCAAGAAGCTTACATTCTATTAGATGATACAACATGTACATAAATTAGGACATATAAAATATACACAGTTTGTCCCAAACATCTTAACACCATTTTAAGCTTTTAAACATGTGCAAAGACTCTTGGGACCCTATGTATATACTAAATTGACAGAAAAAAAAATTTGAAGAGGTGTGGGGCATTAGCAAATAGAGGGATCAGAAAAGACCTCAGATGGTAGGTATTGCTCAACTAGAGTTTTGAAAGAAAACTAGAGATTCTAAATGATAGAGATGTTGTAAAAAATTTAGGCATGGAGAGAACCAGGCTAAAGGTGAGGAGATAAGACATGGAGAGTCATGTGTAAGGAATAACAATATAGTCAGGTTGGCTAGAATATATAGTGAAAGAAGGTGAGCTCTTTATAATCAGGTTAGAAAGGTAAGTGGGGTTAGGTTGTGAATTGCTTTAAAAACTAAACAAGACATTATAATTGATCTAAGGTTATAGGGAGTTACTGGAGTTTATTGATTAAAAGAGTAGCATGGTCAGACTAGATGGTGTAGTGACCAGAGTGCTGGCTCTGGAGTTAGGAAGATTCATCTCCTTGAATTCAAATCTGGCCTCAAACACTTAATAGCTGTGTGACCCTATGCAGGTTACTTAACACTGCTTGCCTCAGTTTCCTCATATGTAAAAATGAGCTGGAGAAGTAAATGGCAAACCACTCCAGTATCTTTGCCAAAAGAAAACCCAAATGAGGTCATGAAGAGTTGAAAACAACTGAAACAAATGAACAACAAGAATGGTCAGAATTGCTTTTCAAGTAAAAAACTTTGACAGCTATTTGAAGGATGGCTTGGAAAGTTTGAGAAACTAATGGAAAGGAGGTCAATTAGGAAGCCATTGACAGCCCAGGAGAGAATAATGAAGGACTGATCTAGGGTGGGGCCTGTATGAATAGAGAGATATAAGAAATATTATAAACAAAGAAACAACAGGATTTGGAAATTGATTGAATAATTGGAGGGAGAAAGAGTGAGAAGCTGAGGCTGATTCCACGATCGCAAAATTTGGATGACTAGAAGGATGGCTATTCCCTTCTCTAAAGTTTGCCAGATTTCTGATGGGAAGGAGAGAAGAGAAAGAAACTTCCAAACTGGAAATAATATATCTCTTCCCTATTCTGTTAAAGTACTTAGAATTCTAAATACCTAGAAAACCTTAGTAATCACCTTGTCTAATGCCCTTGTTTTACATATAATGAAGCCAAGACCCAGAGAAATGAATTGACTTGCCCAGAGTCTTTTCAAAATTCTGGTACTATGCTTACTTCCACATACATACACATGCATTGTTTGTCAAATGAGGTCACATAGGTAAAGCACTTTGCAAACCTTAACATGCCATAGAAATGTATGTTGTTATTATTTTTATTATTATTCCCCCACGAACTTCACAGTATGGACCATATGAACTCAAGGTTTCAGAGAAATGAAAAATTGTGAGTCTGTAAACCCCCAAACAATGATATTGAACATTTTATAGACCTTGTTGAAAAGCAGTGGCCTTGACTCCTTCAGGGGTTAAAAAAAAATCATGTGAACTACATTGTGTCTGTTATCTGTCATAGCAGACAACAACAGTAATAAGGAAATTACCCCCAAAATCTGTTGTAACTGCTTGTCGTGTTTTATTCTGATCTTTTCTTTCTTCTAATTTTGTGTTGACTTTGACCTTGTTTGCACGAGTTCTAATTTGACAGTGCAGAGACACACAATTCAGAAATGATGCCCACATCAGTAATTTGCTTAACATCTTACATCTGCCTAACCCTTTAAAGCTTACAAAGCACTTCTGGAGATGTAGCATTGTCATAGTGGCAATGGAGAAGAGCGTGAGATTTGGGGAGCCAATCACTTGGAATCCAGGAACTGAGTCCTGGCTTTGTTACCGCATGATTTGCGTGACTCTGGGCAAGTTTCTTTTCCTCTTTAGGAAGGAAGAATTTTAAACCAGTTTCTTCCTCTAAAAGAATGAAAGGACTAGAGCCATGATGATGTCTAAAATCTCTTATAGTTTGAAATTCGATTATCTCCTTTAAAAAATGTTCTCTCATTTGATTTGCCCCTCTCTGTAAAGTCAATGGCAGAAATATCATTGCCCTTTCAACAAATGAGGAAATTCAAGAGCGTAGAGGTTGCAACTTGCATGAGGACACACAGGTAAAAAGAGGTAGTGCAGTTATCCCTTCCACATCAACTTTCCCCATTGTTGCTTCACTATATTGCAGGTTGGCAAAGAAATTACAGTAATTGAGCATTTTAAGGGAGTTTTGCAAAAGCCACAAACAATACACTAAGACCAGTAGACAAAACAGAAAAAAATTTAGGAACTCAGAAATGCTTAACCCAAATTTTACAATAAGGTGTTGTAAATACCTCATAAAAGAAAAAGAAAAAAAGTCAGACTTTTTCTCTGGTACAAAGGGAGAGCCAAATTTTTTTATGCAGATTTTCCAGATCATGGGGGGCACCACTCCCCTGCAATGTGGACGAGACAACTGTAGTAGAAATCCAACCTTTGCAATTCCAGGCTAGAACTTTTTCTACTGCACCCTAAAAATAATTTACATATATATTAAAATATCTTTAATAAAAATACAAGAAGGAAACTAGTAGAATTTCAAAAACAATTCTGTATAATAGATAATGTCTTTACAGTTATACAACTGACCAGAAGTTATGAACGATACAAGACTCAAAGGATCATTGGATGATGGTTTTACAATTGGCTGCTGTTTATAGTGTGTTGACCATAGAAAGAATTTGACTCAGTTCAGTAAAATGTAGTCTTAAACAATCTTCCAACAAAGTATCTCCCATGAACAGGTTCAAATCATAAAAAAATACCTTGAAAAATTCAACCACAGATAACTTTGTCGACTAATCCTCTGATAACCAATACTAAGAAAGGCAAGAGTAGTTGCAGCCAGGGTAGAAGACAAATGGAGAAGGAATTCCCTGTAAATCAGGGGTCCTTAATATTTTTTTTTCCATTCAAAGGAAGTACAATCCACTGGGTTGGTATCTAGAAAATAATTCCTTAACACTTTTTGTGTCATGGGTCCCATTAGCAATCTGGTGAAGCCTATGGAGTCCTTCTTGGAATAATTTTTTAAAATTCATGAGATGAAATACATAGGGTGACAAAGGAAATCAAATATGCTAAAACAGTTATTGAACACAAAAAAAACCTTCATATAAGGGATAAGAGGGTAAGGGAAGGGATGGGGGATATATGAGAGGGCAGACTGGGGGAAGGAATAATCAGTATGCTTGCCATCCTAGAGTGGGGGGTAGGGGAGAGATGGGGAGAAAATTTGGAACTCAAAGTCTTGTGGAAATAAATGTTGAAAACTAAAAGTAAATAAATAAATTCTGGGGAAAAACCTTTATATATCCCAAATTAAGAACTTCTGTAATACCAGACAAAGTCCTCAAGATGTTTATTTTTGTAAATGATTTGATGGTCACATCAAGACCCTAAACAATATAGAACCCTCTAAATGACATCCAAGGCTACTCAAAAGAGACAGAAAAAAAATCAAATGGATAAAGAATTCCTTCATTGTCTAGACTAGAGGTTCTTGAGGGTTTGTTTTTTGGTTTTTGTTGACATTGTTTTTTGTTTTTTACTGGTCATGGATCCCTTTGACAGTCTGGTGAAATTTATGGGCCCTTCTCATAATAATAATGTTTTTAAATGCATAAAATGAAATACATAGGATTTCAAAGGAAACTAATTATATTGAAATGAAGTTATGAAAATAGTTTTTAAATTCTTAGACCCCTTGAAATCTCTCTACAAACCTTTTCAGGATTATGGACCCTAGCTTGAGAATCTTTGGCTTAGACTATGACATCCAAATGGATTAATATCCCATTGGGTTAGTCCACTAATCCTCATATCTTGGTTAGACATTACAGATGGACCTTGAATAAGTGGACCTTGATAGATGGAATAGAACAGGTTGGATTTTACGTGAAAAGTTGGGTAACACTTTAAAAGTAATACACACACACATACTCACAGACAAACACAAAACATATTTTTAACATTAGTGCTCTTCTGCTAATGTTACATGGTTGTGAATCCTTGAATTTCAAAATTTCTGAAAAGTCAAAACAGTAGATGACCCAAAAGGTAATTGAAAGAGATATACCATGGACTTAAGCAAGCAGGCACTTATTACTAATGAAGATTTTTTTCCCCATAATTGTGGCAAAAGATATTGTCCAGGAAAATATATGCCTAAAAGAGGTGAATTGGTCATGGAGTAAGAATAAAAGACAGCATGGTGATAGCCCACAGGCAACTCTGGTATATGTGGAATCCTCAAAGACTGAAATAAGGCCTCTAATGCACTTGGAAGATCCTGTATGGAACAATTTGTGGGATGATATAAACAAGATAAAAAAGGAATAGAGGGATTATAGTTTGAACAGGTAGAGGCAGTATAATTATCCATTCCATATTGCAGGGATTAGGGGTATGTTGGCCTTCTCTTTGTACCAGAGAAGTCTGAATTTTTACTCTTTCTTTTATGGGGTGTTTATAGTACTTTGTTATAAAATTTGGGTTAATATTCTGTAACACTATACATATATTTTATGAATTCCTGAGTTTCTAAACTTTTTTAGTGTCATCTGTGCCTTCTGCAAAACTCCCCCCAAATCCCCACTTAACTTCTTATGTCAATTCACAATATATCGAAAATATGATGGGGGGAAATTGCAATGTGGAAGGGATAACTGTTCTCATGCTAGTAAGATCAAGGATCCATTGAAGTTTATAAACTCTGCAAAGTGTTCAAAGGATCCCATTAAATATGAACTGATGATGATAAAAATATATAAAGCACATTGCCACATCCTGTGAAAGACAGAACCAAAGTAGTTGCAGAAGACAGCTAGTGAGACAAAAGAAAGTGATTCTGCCTTTTTTGTGATTTAAAACACACACAAACACGTACACATGTGTTTATTTGTGTAGTTGATGCTTTTAAAAAAATATTGGATTTTGATGATGCCAAACTGATTACATATCTTTTCAGGAACTGAATGTTTATAATTTGAGTACAAATTCAGAATAAGAAAAAGAGGATACACACATATACATACGTAATATATGTATATATACACATATATACAAACACATATATATGTAGGTATAGTTAAAATCTATATTAGATATAATTTACATTAGATATGATATAATCTATATTACATTATATAATCTACATCTACAGCTATCTATATCTAATCTACATCATATATAGATCATCCATAAAGACAGATATAGATAAGTATTCATATATGATAGGTTTATATCTACATGGCACATATATGTCTATAGATTTACATATATATCACCTATATATAAACCTCTCTCTATAGATGATCTATATATAAACCTATACATGTATAATATCAACCTATTTATAAGTATATGATGTAGATTAAATACAAATAGATATAGATGTAGATGTACACATGGATATATAGATGTAGGTAAAAATAAAGTCCTATTCTATTTGTAACCAAGCTTGACTCCCATCCCAAAACCTTCTCCATCCTCATCCTAAAATTTTGTAGGTGATCTTCATGTATGTATGTATGTATGTATGTATGTATATATATGTGTGTGTATGCATACATTTATAGACAAATACATATAGACACAACACATATAGACACATACTATAATATGTTATAATAAATATGATAATGTGTGTGATCTTCAATTTAGAATTGCAAAAGACTCTTGTGTTGATAGAATCCAGTCCCTTGGTTTTACAGATAAGGAAGCTGAGTGACTTCCCAAGGTCACACAGCCAGGAAATGTCTGATGCAGAATTCAAATTCAGGTCTTCCTGACTCCAAATCCATCACTTTATCCATTATAACACATACTTTCATACATATATACATACACACAAGTGTACATATATACAGTCATTAATATCTCTTTTATCATATATATGTATGTGTGTGTGCATGTATGTGTATGTAGCTAGATGGCATAGTGGATAAGGGTCCTGAACTAGGAATCAGGCAGACCCAAGTTCAAACCCAACTTCAGAGACTGCGGTGACTGTCCGTAAGCCACTTACCCTCTGTCTGTCTCACAGAAGATTTTTTCTTTTATAAAACAGGTGTGACAAAAGCAACTCCCTCAGAGGGTTTTTGAGATCAAATAAGATAACATATTTACAGACCTTGTCCGCCTTAAGGTGTGTTACAAATGCTAGTTATTATCTGGTTAGAATACATATAAATGTGACTTATTATTAGATCATGTAAATCTATAACTTTTAGAACAGCATTGGATCTATACTCTACCCAGAAAGAAAAGAAGAGAAAAGCTATAGGGGAAAAAGGTCAGTCTAAACACTCTGCTAGGGTTACTCTTTAACCAGGCTATTAATTGTCCCTTATGCCCCAAACACATTCCTAGTCACTGGATTTGCTGCCCAGCACAAGCTCACTTCCTCATTTAGAGGCCAATCTAGGGGCACTGGAAGCAAGGAATTCAACAGAGAGCCTTAGAGCTCTTGGTGTTTCTGACACTTCCAGCCCCAGCTCTCCCTTTCCTCGCTGCCTAACCTGGCAGGGAGGGGAGGCGATGGAATTGGAGTTGGGGAGAAAGGCATACATTTCCCCCCTACTATTGTTTTTTCTTCAAAATGAGGATAGTCCTGCAGGAATCCTTGTACTTATCCCTCCAGCAACTAAATTCAGATAGGTACGCTTTCCCATTCATTAGTTAGATAATAACTAAATGTCTAGTACTTTGCAATGTGGGGCTACTTGAGAGTCATTGAGACCTGTGGAGGGAAAAGAAGTTAGCCTGGTTGGGGGAAGCCTCTTGGCCATCAACTCATTCTTATTTTCTACTTCATATTTCCCTACTCCCCAAGAGCAGACCAGAGGCCCTAAATGAAGACCTCTCCATTATTGGAATACCTGATGCCCTGGACATAGTTACCTCTTGCTAACTTAGCTGAGTTAATGGAGGTGCATGTGTGGGGTGGTGATTCATATGTCTTCTTTTGACATAAAGAGCAATGTTTCCCAGTAGCATTTAAGGGTAAAATTAGAAATTAAATTAGGGCAAGTCAACAAGGATTTTTTAAGTGCCTAATATGTGCTAAGCTCTAGGTTACAAAGAAAGGCAAATATTAGACCCTGCCTAAATGGAGGAAACAACACACAAACAAATATGCACAAAGTCTAGGAGGGATTGAGAGGTTGATGGCTGGATTCTAGAGGTTCTATAAACCTCTGGTTATAGGAGTCTTCCTAGAGGCAGTTAGACCATCACCTCAACACACATTCATTTAAAATGTGCTTGGAGATCCCAGGTGCAAAGGAGCTATACTTCCCAAGACTTTTGATTGAGGCCCCAGCAGATGTCAAGTGATCAGAAAGTGGTACAACATGGAATGTGAGATCAACCCCTTCAGCATGGTAGGATGTCAGTGGGGAGTCCGAAGACCCAGATGTTAGTTCTGGTTCTGTGAAGAAAATGCTGTGTGACTTGGGGCACAAAGACCCCTCTCTGAGCTTCAAAATTTCTTTTTTTTTTTTTGAGAGATTTAGGCCCAATGTTCTCTAAGGCATCTTTTATCTAACATTCTGAATCCATGACGGTTTTTCCCCTTTTGGTTTTACCTCCACGTTTTTTTTAAACTACAAATTTCCTTGAAACTGAACTGGGCACACAAGGTGGAAAACATAAAAACCGGTTTATTTTTAGACACCCATCAGCCAACCCAGCACCTAAAAGCCACTGTCGAATGTCCGAACTGCAACCCTGAGAATTTCCTTCAACAATGTCTAGTTTCCTCTCATTGTTAAAATACAAAGGACATGCTGAAACCCACTGGAGATCCCAGATTAACCCCTCCCACCTTGAAATCTGGGACCTGCCACTGTATTGGTGTGTGCAGGCTCGAGGTGCTAGGGGTCAAGTTGTGGACAACCTGGGATGGCCCCAACCAGTAGCAAAGGGGTGCCCGTTTCATCTAAAAATATACTGAAGGCCAATGAAGGCATTTCAGAAGTAAAGGCTTGACTTTTTCTAGAGTCAAGCATCTGACCTTTACCCTTTGTTATATGGGCAGCTTCCTGCATAGGCCTGGAACAGGTCCACCTTCTAAATGACTCTCAAATGAGGAGTTTAGTTTTATTTCCCAAGTATAAGATTCAGTGTCATTAATAGGAAAATACACACATACACACACATGCACACAAACACACCCACATATTAGCCTAGGCATCAGGAAAAACACTATGTTGCAATGAAAAGATTGTTGTTGTTTCTCCTTCATTCTCAAAGAGGACAAATGACATCAGGAAGGTGATGTCTTGACTTGCAAATGAATGGGATTTAAGTGAGGCAAGGCTGTGCAAAATCACCAGCCTCACTTTCTCCTCTGAGCCATCTAGGTCCAGTAGCAAGATATAGATCAGGACAATTGGAGATGACCCTGGATGCAGTGGGAGACTTTGGCCTTTTTTTTTTTTAATTAATTTATTAGTTTAGTTTCAGTTAACAAGATTCAATTCCATAGTTCCTTGATTTTCAAATTTCCTTTACTTCCCTCCCCCCTCCCCTCATGACAGCATATAGTACAGTATAGGGTCTGCAAATGCATTCATATTAAACATTATTCCAATTACAAAGGCATATTGTACTAGGTGGGATGAAAGATGGTAAGGAAGAAGTAAAACCAAACACTGAGAAGAACAAGATCATTTAGTTTGCTTCCATCAGGATTCAGGCTCAGTTCTTTCTAGTTATATCTCTGGATGGCGCATTTCTCACTTTCTTGAGTCATTCGGGATTAACTTATATCACTGCATTGCTGAAAAGAGTCCAGTCTGTCATAGTTGGTCGTCACAGATATGGTATGTCTGTGATTGTATACAAATTTCTTCTGATTCTACTCTTCTCGCTCAGCATCAGTTTGTATAAGTCTCTCCAGGTAATTATGAAATCTGTCACCTCCTCGTTTCTTATAGCACAATAAAATTCCATTACATTCATATACCACAACTTGTTTAGCCATTCCCCAATTGATGGGCACCCCTTTAGTTTCCAATTCTTTGCAACCACAAAAAGGGCTGCTAAAAATATTTTTGTACATATGGGTCTTCCTCCCACTTCTATGATCTCTTTGGGATATAACCCTAGAAGTGGTATGGCTGGGTCAAAGGGTATGAAATTATTTATAATCCTTTGGGCATAATTCCAGATTGCTCTCCAGAATGGTTGGATAAGTTCACAACTCCACCAGCAATGTATTAGTGTTCCAATTTGTCCACATCCTCTCCAGCATTTGTCACTTTCTTGTTTTGTCATCTTAGCCAATCTGACTGGAGAGATGTGGTATCTCAGAGTTGTTTTGATTTGCATTTCTCTAATTAATAGTGATTTAGAGCATTTCTTCATATGCTTATAGATATCTTTAATTTCTTTCTCTGAAAACTTCCTATTCATATCCTTTGACCATTTATCAATTGGGGAATGACTTGTATTCATATAGATTTGGCTCAATTCTCTATAAATTTTAGAAATGAGTCCTTTATCAGAGACACAAGTTGTAAAAATTCTTTCCCAATTTCCCACCTCCCTCTTGATCTTGGTTACATTGGCTTTGTTTGTGCAGAAGCTTTTCAATTTAATGTAATCAAAATTATCCATTTTGCATTTTATAATGCTCTCTAATTCTTGTTTGGTCCTAAAATCTTCCCCTCTCCACAGATCTGTCAGGTAAACTATTCCTTGCTTTCCCAAATTGCTTACAGTATCATCCTTTACACCTAGATCATGCACCCATTTAGACTTGATTTTGGTATATGGTGTTAGATAGTGGTCTATGCCTAGTTTCTGCCATACTGTATTCCAGTTTTCCCAGCAGTTTTTGTCAAATAGTGCATTCTTATCCCAAAAACTGGGGTCTTTGGGTTTATCGAACAATAGATTGCTATATTCATTAACTGCTGGGTCTTCTGCACCTAATCTATTCCATTGATCCACTACTCTACACCTCTGCCAGTACCAAGCAGTTTTGATGACTGCTGCTGTATAATACAGATTAAGATCTGGCATAGCTAGTCCACCTTCCCTAGCATTTCTTTTCATTAATTCCCTTGATATTCTAGACCGTTTGTTTTTCCAAATAAATTTTGTTATTATTTTGTCTAACTCTAGAAAGTAGTTTTTTGGTAAATTGATTGGTATGGCACTAAATATATAGTTTAGTTTGGGTAAAATTGTCATTTTTATTATATTAGCTCGACCCAGCCATGAGCAATTGATATTTTTCCAACTATTTAGATCTGCTTTTATTTGTGTGAGAAGTGTTTTGTAGTTGTGATCATATATATTCTGGGTTTGTTTTGGCAAGTAGATTCCCAAATATTTTATAATGTCTACAGTGACTTTAAATGGGATTTCTCTTTCTATCTCTTGCTGTTGAGTTTTATTAGAGATGTACAGGAATACTGAGGATTTATGTGGGTTTATGAGACTTTGGCCTTTTTAGGCTAAGGTCTTTCCCAGGTCTCAGTTTGTCTGAGGCAATGCTCATTTAGTGATTAATGCTAGGTAAGAAATGAGGCAGGAAATGGCCTCTTTTTTCTAGTCAAAAAGAAGAAAAAATCAATCTGGGAGGGGAAGACTTTCAGAATTTCTGACCAAAACAAACAATTGCTATTTACCCTCACTCTGAGCCATCAAAACCCAAACAATGACCAAGTGAGATTTCGGTTCTGACCTATTGGCCAACAATCACTCTGGAGTGAAAAGAACACTGTATTTGGAAGCAAAAGACTTGAATTAATTTCCCAGTTATGTCATCTGTGGGATTTTGTTGTTCAGTGTTTTGTTTTGGTTTTTTTTTAATTGTGTTCTACTCTCCATGACTCCATTTGAGGTTTTCTTTGCAAAGATACTGGAATGGTTTGCCATTTCCTTCTCTAGCTCATTTTGTAGATGAGGAAACTGAGGCAAACAGGGCTAAGCAATTTGTCCAGGGTCACACAGATAGGGAGTGTATGAGGCCAGATATGAATTCAAGAGGATGAGTCTTCCTGGCTCAAGCCTTATCCACCATACCATCTAACTGCCCTGTAAAATTAAAGGATTAGCCTAGATAACCTCTAAGGATCCATTTAGCTCTGTCTCTGATGCTATAAAATATATTGTTTTGCATAAAAATGGAAACTGAGGGGATGTCAATCAATTATAGAGATGACTGAACGAGTTGTACTATATGATTATGATAGAATACTATTATGATATAAGAAATAATGAAGGGGATGGATGGTTTCAGAAAAACCTGGGGAAACTTCTATGAATTGATGCAAAGTGAAGTGAGCAGAACCAGGAAAGCATTTTAGATAGTAACAGCAATATAGCAACAGTGATCAACCATGAAAGACTTGGCTACTCTGATCAATACAATGATCTAAGACAATTACAAAGGGCTCATAATAAAAAATGCTCTCTATCTCCAGAGAGAGAACTGATGAAGTCTTCTTGCAGATTGAGTCTCTTTCTTCTTTTGTCTATTTTTTTTCTGGCTTTTCTTTTTCTTTTTTTTTGGGGGGGGAGGGGATATGGCTAATGCAGAAATATGTTTTCCATGACTCTAGATTTATAATGGATATCATATTTCTTGCCTTCTCAATGGGTCAAGAAGGAAGAGAGGTAAAGAATGTGGAACTGAAAATTAAAATTAAAAAATATATATTGCCGTACACATAGAAGGTGCTTTAACGAACGCTCTCATTCTATAAAACAAGAATTACATCATCTCATATAGGAAGTGCTCAACAAATGCTCTGTGTGTATCTTTTCTCTCACTCTTTCTCATTTTCATCCTGGCCTTGATTTAGTCCGCATAAAAAACTTCTAGTAAAGGAACTCTCCCCACTTTACAGTCTTAAGCAGCTAGAAGGAGATACTGAAAAGTTTAATAATTTGACCATCATCAAATGGCTAGCATGTGTCCAAAGCAGGACTTGAACCAAGGCCTTCTTAACTCCAAGACTGGCTCTTCATGCACTAGTCTGTCTCTCATCTCTCTCAGATGACTATTAGAACATATGAGCCACAATAGTAGCTCACACCAGGAGGCATGAGCTGCAATGGGTGTATAGAATAATTTTACATACATATAAAATATATGTGTGTATGTATGTATGTGTGTATATGTGTATATTTATACATATGTACATACACTCATACATACACACACACACACACACACTCCTATTTGTGTTTAATGACCAGCATCTCTAGGGTGGGAAGAAAAAAAGAAATTTACATGATTTTATTACATATTTAAAAGGAATAGCAAGTTGCACATAATAGATTTGCAGTTTCATATGCAATCATCTTTTTTCTTATGGTATGGAAATGTTTTTTTATTCCATAAATTTAAAAAATAGAAATATATATATATATATATATTTTTTTTGGCAGGGCAATTGGGGTTAAGTAACTTGCCCAAGGTCACATGGCTAGGTTTTTGTTTGTGTGTGCGTTGTGTCTGAGGCCAGATCCAAACTCAGGTCCTTCTGACTCCAGGGCTGATGCTTTACTCACTGTGCCACCTAGCCGCCCCAAAAGATAGAAATATATAAAAAATAAAAGAGGGCGCATTGGAATCAGGAAGACTTGTGTTCAAAGTCTGCCTTGTAGAAGTGCTGTTTGTGTGAGCTTGAGCAAGTCACTTTACTTTTAGATGATGCAGTTAGTCTCTGAGAGGTGTCACTCTTCCCTCCACCACCCTTGATTTCCTAAAGCATTATCTCTCACTCACTGGCTCTTTAATGTCTAGCAAAAAAAAAAACACTCAACTTGACAATCCAGAGACCTGGGTTGGATTCTCATCAGATGAGTGCCCATGGGCCAGTTACTTAATTTCTCCAAGCCTCTGTTTCTTCATCTCTAAAATGGGAATAGTAATGCCTGAGTGACCTGTCTCACAGGATTCCTGTGAGAAAGTGCTTTGTATTTTTTAAAGTGCCATATAAATGTGAGTTATAAATACCTGAGTTTTCTTAACATAGCAGGTTCCCTCATAGCTCCAAAGAAAGCCAATGTATATTGGAGAATATGCTGACTTGTCTAGAATGATAAAACAGGTCACTGCAAAAGCAATGATTAGAGTTTATAGCCATTATATTGGGCAGATACAGACAGAGATTACTTGCAGGGAAGGAAACAGCTCAAGAGAAACAAAATAATATAGGAACCAAATCATAGATTTGGGTGCTTAAAGGTACCTTAGGGATGATCTAGACCAGGGGTGAGGAACCTGCAGCCTTGGAGCCACAAGAGACCTTCTAGGTCCTTGGACATTGCCTTTTGACTGAGTCCAAGTTTTACATAAGGAATACTTTTATTAAGGGAATTTGTTCTGTGAAGTTTAGATTCAAAGGGCCTCACTTGAGGACCTAGAGAGCCACATGTGGCCTTGAGGCTGCAAGTTCCTCACCTCTGTTCTAGGCCCTTATTTTGCAGATGAGGAATCTAAGGTCCATATGTTTAGCTGGCTTTCTCAAGGTCACATAGGCCATAAGTCACAAACATAGGATCTGAATCCAAGAAGTTGACTATAAATTTAGCATAGTCACTCCATGATAGTGACAAGGTCATACAGCATTTAAACCTAAGTCTAGTCTGCAAGTAGGTAGGTGGTACAGGCCTGGAGTCATGAAAACTCAGTTTCAGACACTTACTAGCTGTGTGACCCTAGGCAAGTCACCTAACCCTGTTGGCCTTAGTTTCCTCATCTATAAAATGAGCTGGAGAATAAAATGGCAAACCACTCCAGTATCTTGCCAAGAAAACTCCAAAGGGGATCACAAAGAGTCAGACACAAGTGAAAAATGACTGAACAACAAAATACAGTCCAAATCCAATGTTCTGTTCACTGTACCATCAATCATATAACATTCTGGCCATTCCCAGGACAGTGTTGTGCATCCCACCTGGGCAGAGCCCCTTCCTAAGCCTAATGGAGGCCCAAAGGTCAGGGGTGAAAACAAAATAAAAACGGGCAGGGTGAGTAAGTAAGAGGAATTTTTTTTTTTTTAGCAGAAAGAGAATGTCAAGGTTCTTTTCACATTCACGGATGAAGGAAAACTAGTTCTGGTGAAAATGAAATCCTAATCCTAAGGGGGGAGGCTTTGGGTTAGGGGGAGTCTTTATTGATTGTTTTGTTTTCCAGTGTTTATTATCAAACACCCCACAGGAGTTCACAGGGCACTTTTCTAAAGTCCAAAGTCGGGCCCTGGGAATTTCCTTCCACAAAGGCACAGCTTCCTCTCTTTGTTACCAGGCAAAGGACAAGCCCCAAGTTTTACTGGAGATCCTTAACCCTTTATCCCATCCCATCCCTGCCACCGCCACCCCTCAAGTCCTAGATTGCATCTGAAATTAGAAAATCCCGTTTCTCGGGTTTCAAGGCTCTCTCCCAACTGAGTGTAAAGGTAGTGAACTTTGTTCATTCGGTCAGTGAACGTATGTACCATGTACCTCGCTTCATTCTGAAAATAGTCTCTGCTTTTTCCAGGACAGGAAACTAACTCGTTCATACCATATGGGTTAGAGAGAATATCTGTAATCTTGGCCATACTATTCAAGACTGCATCCCAATTTAGCACCAGTAACATGCCCCCCACTCCCAAGTCCTAGACTTTAGTCCTCTGGGAGATGACGTAATGTATTCTGCAAGACCACCGCTGTTCATCATGGCATGACTCACTGCTCAAAGAGGCTGACTAAGGATCAAGAGATCAGCATAATAATTTAAAAAGATTTATTGAGCATACAAGAACCAGTGAGGAGTAATGGAAACTGTACTGGGGAGTAGAACCAGAACCACAGTAAGATAAAGGCAGACCAAGGATAAAGCCTCCAGAACTCAGATGATTGCAATGACTGATAGAAATTTTACTAAATTGTGGGTGAGGCATGGCTTCCTACTGTCAGCAGAGGGAGCAGGTTATGGGTCTAGAATGAGGCATCCTCTTTGTGCTGCCTATGCTCTCTAGCCACCACCCTCATCCCACCATATCAAAAACCTGAACCCTGTCCATGGCTCTGCTAGAAGAGCCTTGACCTTACCTTGCCAAGAGAGAGTTCTCCAAGATGCTTCTTAGTCATCTTCACCCCATGCAGGGTCTACCCCATCTTCTTTTGCTTTATGTGTTATCTTGGAGGTCACTAGGTGTCATATTAGATAAAATGCAGGACCTGGAGTGAGAAAGATTTGAGGTCAACTTCACCCTTAGACACTAGATGTGTGACCCTACGCAAGTCACTTAACTCTCTTTGCCTCAGTTTCCTCATCTGTAAAATGAGCTAGAGAAGGAAATGGAGAACTACTCCAGAATCTTTGCCAAGAAAAACCTGAATGAGGTCATGAAGAGTCTGACAGGACTAAAATGATTCAATAAGAAAAATGTGTTATCTTCCCCCCTTAAAGTGTAAACTCCTTGAGGGCAAAGACAGGCCTTCGCATAATGTCAGAAACATAGCAAGCACTTAATAAATGCTCACTCATTTGCCCTATTTATCTCTCTAGTCCTCCATCTGTATCAATTTCCTCATTTATCAAAAGGGGCTATGGCAGCATCAACTTCACCACGGCCATAGTGAAGATCAAAGGAGACAATAAATGTAAAGTTCTCTGAAAAATCTTCAAGTGCTCTAGTAAACTTTTGCTATGCTGCATTGATTTATTGTGTTTTGCTTTTTTTTCTTTGTTGCAAAGGAGGCTCTCTTGCAGTGGGGAGGAAGATTCATGGGCAAGTAACGAGGATTTTTTTTTCAAAAAAGTATCAATAAAGCATTTATTTAATACTTTAATTTTGAAAATAAGGTTGGACATTGAATGTCATCTTAAGAAAAAAGAAATAAAAGAAGAGGAAAAAAGAAGGCTGCGTTTGGAATTGAAAGACTTTGATTTGAATAAACATGATAGCCAGTATTTACATAGCACTTTAAGTTTTGCAAAGCTTTACAAATATAATCTTATTTGATACTTACTATGGCCCTGGGAGGTAGGTGCTATTATTATCCCCATCTTAGTGAGGAAACTGAGGTAGATAGCAGTTACTGAGGTAGATAGCAGTCAACTGACTTGCCCAGGGCTACATAGCAAGTAAATGTTTGATGTCACATTAGAACTCAGGGCTTGCTGTCTCCAAGTCTAGTGCTCCATCTACTCCCCCATCTGGCTGCTTCTGTACTGATTCTACCTTCTGTGTGACTTTGGGCAAATCATTTCCTTTCTCTTGGTATAGGTTCCTCATCTGAAAAATTAGGAGGATTGCCTGGAAGATGATCTCCAAAGTTTATCTTGGCTCTCAATTCTGCGATCCCACTAAGTTCCAAACATTCTACTAGATGTTTGTATGACTCCTAAGAGCTCCCTATCATCTAAGAGTTCACAGGTCTTCCTAGGGACCATTAAGAGTAAAGCAAGAGAGATGTCCTCTGGATAGTATGCACGAACATTCTCTATTGACAAAGAGACATGCGGGAACAGCTAGGTCATGCAGTAGACTCCACAGACTATATGCAAAAGAGATCAAAGAAAGTGGAAAAGGTGGTCAGCTGGATAAAGCACTCACCCTAGAGTCAGGAGGACCTGAATTCAAATCCAACCTCAGACACTTACTAGCTGTGTGACCCTGGGCAAGTCACTTAACCTTGATTGCCTTACTGAAAAAAAGAGAGGGAGGGAGGCATACATCATTGCAGGTTTCAACAGTTTCATAAAAGAGGGGAAGTAAATAATGCTTTAAATGAAGAATAGGATGGCATAGGGGTGGACATAGAGGGTTCCTGATTGCAGATGGTGGAAGGAGATGGCAAGAAGGGGAGGGCCTTGAGCAAAAGTAGGGAGGCTCCCAGGCAGGGCATTTAAAGCCCTTCACAAAATTTTCCAGATTTGTGATGAATTACTCCCTATCCATATACTCGTCAATCCCACAGAACTGGCCTAAAAGTTTAACTGCCACATCTATATTTTAGCATAAGTCAGGGCAGAAAAGAGATTTGTCAGGTTGGATCTGACCGTTTGTGTAGCAAAGGACAGTTAGGTCTGGGCAGGTTTTTATTTTTGAGTTTGTTTCTAACTCTGCCATTGAGTACAAGGTGGTGGAGATGGCTGGGGTGGGGGCAGTTACCTTAAGAGAATTAATTTCTTAACTCAAAAAATGGATTTAATATATTTAAAGAATTGAGGGAAGAGATGTTATCCGCTATTTCACAGCCCCTACTAATTGTGAATGTCCTGTGAACTGGTGCATGGGAATACATTGTGAAGACTCTGAAGAAGCACATTAAGAAAGACAGATCATGCAAAGAAAAATCATCATGAGAAACAGTTTACTAATAGAGAACCAGCCTGAATCAGGAAGGCCTGGGTTCAAGTTCCTCCCCTGACATATACTTCCTGGCTGACCCTAGGCAAGTCATCTGACTTTTCAGGTGACTGAGTTGCAGAAGAGATGCTGATTGGCCTTGGTAGAGGGGGGTTTTCCTCGTCAGGAGTTACCCCAAACTGATGAAATCACAGGTCTACTCTTAAAAAAAATAACCTACCATTCCTGTCTCAACTCTTTCCAGGGATGTGGCACTGTGCTGGGGCAGAGATAATTTCTATTGTCCTGTGGCTAAGACAAATAATTTTCCGTGAGTCAGGAAGATGTGAAGAGTCTATTATAGACAGACTAACAGAAAGGTTGACAGACAGACTGACAGGCAAACATTGACACTAATAGAATAACAGACAGAATGACAGACTGACTGACAAACGGACAGACTGAAAGACATGAACAAATTGACAAACTGACAGACAGACTGAAATAGATCTATATCTTTATCCCTGTATGGCTCTATACACACCTATACCTATTTACTTCAGTAGAAACATAAAAATATATATGTATGTATCTATGTATATATACATATATGTATATATATATCCATGCATATATGCATTTGAGGGGCTATAACTTTGAAGTAATTCATCAATTTCTAATTTTAAAATATTGGAATGTTTTTTACCTTTTTTGTAGGCTGATTGCCATTTCTTTATAATCATCCTCTTTATCACAGGGTCATAGATTCAAAATTAGACTGGAACTCTGAGGTCTACTAGTCCAAGGCCCCTCATTTTACAAATTCTTATTGTCTTTGCATCCGTATCTAGGGGTGTTCCATCTTTACCTCCCCCCTTAGAAACCCCCAGCTCCCTATAAAATTCAGGGCCATCTTCTAGATGAGGTTTTTTCTGATCATCCCCTATATTCATGTTCTCCTTCCTCACCGTAGATTACCTTGTATTTGTATTTACTCATTTTTGCACGTGCTTCACACCCAGAGGGCAGGAACTGTTTTCCTTTTTTTTTCTGTGTCACTAGTGCCTGGTTCATAGTTGGTGCTTAATAAATGCTTGTTAATTTAAATTAGCAGCTAGGCAGCTAAACGGATAGAGTGCTGGGCCTGGGGTAATGTTTAAGATGGGATTTTTTGAATTCCTCCAGAATCAGGCTTTCTTTTTTTCTTCCATGAATCATGGTTGCTAGGCATAACAGAACAATATTTTACCAAGGAAACCACTTTGCTATGAGAAACAGGGTCATAGAAATTGTACCCTGCACCACCCACAGAACTTTCTCAAGCCCTTTGTTATGCTGCTTATACATCAATCTGCTGAACTCTCAGGAGGGTTCATAAAGCAACCACTAAAAGACTGGATCTGAATGTCTGAGTCAGTTTTAGAAAGCTACCTGCCTCAGTTTCCTCATCTGTAAAATAGGAATAATAATAATAATAAATAACAGGTCTGTTGGGAGGATAAAATGAGATGATATATATGAAGTGCTTTGCAGACCTTAAAGTGGTAGTAAATGCTAACTATCATCATCACCATCACCATCACCATCACCATCATCATCATTATCATCATCATCATCATCATCGTCATCATCATCATCATCATCATGATTATCATCATCATCATCACCATCATCATCATCATCATCATCATCATCATATTGAGAACCTACATCTTCTGGGATCTAGAAGATTAAGAACATTCCACACATTCAGCTTTCCCAGTCAGATATTGTTATTTTCTAAAGGATGAGCATTTAGTCCTATATGATTATACAAGTTCAAATTTCTATGGCATTTTATTTTTTGAAAAGAGCTTTATCCCATGTTGTTCAAGAGTTTGGATAGACTGGGAGTTTAGGGACCACTGGAATTTGTTCCTCACTGGGTAGGCTAACATTGCTTCTCTATTTCATAATGGCTTCTGTTACAAAATCTCCTTGTGAAGATTTATGAAAACAAGAGTCTTGTAAAACTGAGATCATTTAGAATTTGCAAAAGTTTATGTTGGCAGATTGGGCTCAATAAATCTCTTAGAGATTCTACTAAAGGAAAAGAAAAAAACCTGAGGTTTATTGTACTGAACAATATAAGCAAATAGAAGCAATAGAAGCAAAATATGCATACACTCATTACTTCTAGGAAATTTTACATTAATAATTATTGTTGTTGAGTTGTTTTTCAGCCATGTCCATCTCCATGGCCCCATTTGGGGTTTTCCTAGCAAAGATAGTGGAATGGTTTGCCATTTCCTTCTTCAGCTTGTTTTAAAGATGAGGAAAATGAGACAAACAGGGTTAAATGACTTGCTCAGGGTTACACAGTAAGTATCTAAGACTGGATTTGAACTCAGGTCCTCCTGACTCCAGACCCAGCACTCTATGCACTGAGTCACCTAGTTGCCTCCTACATTAATAGCATATATTCTTTTTTTTTTTTAAAGCAATTGGGGTTAAGTAACTTGCTCAAGGTTACACAGCTAGTCATTATTTATGCGTGGGTGCTCATTTTCTGAGGCCGGATCTGATCTCGGGTCATCCCAACTCCGAGGCCGGCGCTCTTACTCACTGCGCCACCTAGCCGCCCCTTTAGGGCAACTGGGGTTAAGTAACTTGCCCAAGGTTACACGGCTAGGTTTTTGTGTGGATTAAGTGTCAGAGGCTGGCTCCAAACTCAGGTCCTTCTGACTCCAGGGCTGGCGCTCTATTCACTGCGCCACCTAGCCGCCCCTAATAGCATATATTCTTAATTATGTATATTACTATAATCGGAATACTAAATACTTCCACATATTGTGGTAAAGAACAACCTCTAAGGCTCCCCACTAAAATTTCCTACTAGTCACCATAGCCATCTCTAGAAGGCACCTCCTTCCAACTTCCCCTTTCTTTCCAACTACAAGGAATAATGGCAAGAATTAGAAGAAGGGGAAGAATTCTACAAAACCCTATAAGTTGTAAGAGCTCTAAAATGTCACCTAACTTTGTCTTTGGCTGGTCCTTCAGTTTTATCATCAGGAGGCTTAATTGCACATATCCAACACTAGGGTCATACATTATTTAAAAAATAATAATAATTAAATTTAAATGGCAAAAATAACCCTACTAATTGCTATAATTACTAATAGGAAGGATTCTTCCTCACAAAGGATGGAATGTTGTATCTCCCTTTAGAATGTCAACTCCTTGAGGGCAGGCACCATTTTCACCTTTTCTTGTTTTTTGAACATTGGATTTCATTTCACCTATGCCCGTTTTATTTCTTTGTATAGTGCCTGGCAATAAACAGGGTCCCAACCTTCCAAAGACTGTAGTTTCAGCAAGGGAAACCAAACTCCTGCCTATCCTCCCTAGCTCTATCCCGAGTTTTATAGAAAGAAGCAGTGTTACACAGTGGGAAGGGCTCTGGCAATGGGTTTTAAGAAAGTTGGATTCTTCTGTCTCTGACACTGAATAGCTGGGGTGACCTCAAGCCAGTGACTTAACTTTTATAGGCCTCATTTTCCTCTTCTGTAAAAGTGAAGTTGGATTCAATGAGATTTAAGGTCCCTTTCTATCCAACACTCATTGTTTCCACCATCTTTCGATCTGGGCATGCCTAGCACACCTAATATGGCAACCCCCCAGTATTGTGATGTCATAAGAAGGGGTAAGGAGAAGTGGTGAGGGGGGAGAGGAGAGAGAGGGAGAAATAAAGAATGAGAACGATCTTTGGTCTCCTGATATTTTTATAGCCAGTTCTCAGAAGGTAAGACAAAAGGGTGATAAATGTGGAAGAATTTATTGGATTTCTATTTGCATTCACCTGTGCCAATCTTATTCTTCTGTTTATTTTCTATTGGCTTGTTGCTTTTTGAAAGGGGTAGGGGCAAAGGGAAGCCTACTTACTTTAGCAAGATCTTGGTCCAACAAAAGACTGAGAAAGTGCCCCCTCTCCTTATTTAAGGCAGTGTATTCTTTTTTTTTTTTTTTGCCTTTTTTTTGGAGGGCAATTGGGGTAAAGTGACTTGCCCAAGGTCACACAGCTAGTTTTTGTGTTAAGTGTCTGAGGCCAGTTTTGAACTCAGGTCCTCCTGACTCTGGAGCAGGTGCTCTATTCACTGTGCCACCTAGCTGCCCCATAGCAGGGTATTCTTAAATCCTACAGTACAAGTAGGAGAACAATATACAGTATAAAACTGTAAATCAAAACAATCAACAAGCATTTATTAACACACTTACTATGTGTCCAGCACTGTTCTAAACATAGCAAAGACAAAGAAAACTCAAAACTGTCCCTGCTTTCAACAAGCTTACATTCTAATGTGTGAGACATGTGCATATATAATTATGGACAAAATACTTTAAAATAGGTAAAGTTATTTTAGAGGGAAAGGCACTAGTTGATGGGACCAAGAAAATCCTTCCTACAGAAGGTACCATTCGAAATAAGTCTTAGAGGAAGCCAGAGATTCTAAGAGTCAAAGGTGAGTAGAGAAAACATTCTTGGGATAATAGATAACCAGTAGAAAGATACAGAGACGGTAGAGAAACCGCAATTGGGCCTTAGTGCACAGAGGAGAGTAATGTCAAAAGACTGGAAAGACAGGAATGGGCCACACTGTGAGGAGCCTCAAATACCAACATAGGAGTTAATATTCGGTCTTTGGAGTAATAGGGAGTCATTAGAGTTGTAGGATTGGGAGAGTAGGATCTAAAAGGAATCAGAAATCAGTTAAAACACAGTGATCAATTTTGATTCCAGAAAACCCATGATGAAACAAAACACACTTCCATCTTCTAGGTAGACAAGTGGGTGGGGGAACAGGGGAATTGGAGAGACTATAGATGCCTAACATTACCTATACTATTGGGTGGTTCTGCCTGTTTTTGTTGTTGTTGTTAATGAAGGAAAGTTCTGATAGGCGTGAGGAGTGGAAAATGACTTGTGTTAAAAGAAAAACAGCAACAAAAAGCATCATTAAAATATTTTTTAAAAAATTCTACTCTATCATCATAAAATTGTTTTCCAATTCAATTGTGCTGCTCATGAATATCTACCTAGAATTTCATTTTTGCTTTATTCAGCACACCAGGGGTACTCCATTAAAAGCATCTGGAATGCAATATATTAGCTTGTTCACTTCATAACCGTAATATATACATATTTATATCTATATATTTACATTTATATATGTGTGTACACACATATATATATATACACACATACATATTCACATATATACATATACACACATATATTTAGCAATCAAAATGCCTCTGAGTTATCTGCACGTGGTATTTCTGCTGAGTTTTGGGCACTTCTTGCTTCGGATTTGGTACTTAATCACATCTTGCTTCACAGCCTGTTGTCTTTGATATGATTTAACATCTTCTGTACATGTTTTTTGCTTCTCTAATTAGGAAATAAATAAACTCCTTGAGGGCAAGAATTCTGTGTTAAAATGACTATTCTTCATGGCAGTTCAGGCAGTCCTATGAATGCGGTAGACACTTAATCAATATTTGTTGCAACAATAAATCATAAGAGTTCCCGGTTATCATTTATCAGGAAGTAAATCATTGCACATACTTAGTCAGCTAGACCAAGGATCATTGCATATTGTGAGCTCACTTTGTCTAAAAATCTCATGGGTTATGGTTCCCTAAAGGAGAAACTCTTTTAACTCTTAAAATTCTACTTTAATTTTTAAAAATGCTCTAACTGGGAAAATATTTATCTAGGCATTGTCAATTGTTGCTGTTCAGTTGTTTTCAGTCATGTTTGACTCTTCATGACCCCATTTGGGGTTTTCTCGGCAAAGACACCAGAGTGGTGTGCTATTTCCTTTTCCAGTTCATTTTACATCTGAGGAAACTGAGGCAAATACAGTTAAGCGATTCGCCCAGAGTCACACAGCTAGAAAGTATCTGAGGCTAGATTTGAACTCAGGAAGACTAGTCTTCCTGACTTCAGGCCTAGCATTCTATCCACTGAACCACCTACCTGCCCAGGTCAATTTAAATAATATATTTAAATTAGCATGTCCAAAATTCAGCTGGGTCTATTTTTCTGATCTTTAGTTTGTTTGAATGTCATGAATTGGTATAAACTAAACAAATCTGGCCTTGCTTAGCCCTGAGCCCTGCCTTTTATACAGATCCATGGGTCCAAATGTCTAGTTTTACAGATAAGGGAGTAGGTCCAGAAAAATGATTTTGCCAGTTATCTCTCTCTCTCCCTCTCTCTCTCCCTCCCTCCCTCTCCCTCTCTCCTTCTCTCTCTCTCTCTCTCTCTCTCTCTCTCTCTCTCTCTCTCTCTCTCTCTCTCTCTCTCTCACAGTGTTAAGAAAGTAAAGAATTTAACTTGGATTATTTGATGGTGTCCAGTGCTCATCCACCCCAGGTGGAACACAGTAGCAATATGTAGTCTCATTCTGTGAATTTTAAGTGTATGGAGTTTTTCTTATGATAAATAATCATACCTCAAAAATCAGATAATTAATGAATTGTCGGTTTACCAACATTAGCCCAAGTTCTATCCTTACCTCAACATATACACAGTGTGATCTCCACCTTTGACTTCATGAACCAAGACACTTTTCCTTGACACTTCTCCACTCTGCTACATGTGCTGTCTACCCCTATGAGAATATAAACCCCTTGAGGGCAGGGACCATCTTGCTTTTGTATTTGTATGTGTAGCCCTTAGTGCAGTACTTAACAAATAGAAAATGCTTATATATGCTTTTTCCTTTTTGGAGGGGGGAGGAAGGGCAGTTGGGGTTAAATGACTTACCCAAGGTCACACAGCTAGTAAGTGTGTCAAATGTCTGAAGCAGGATTTGAACTCAGGTCCTCCTGACTCCAGGGCCAGAGCTCTATTCACTGCACCACCTAGCCTCCCCATTATAAATGCTTTTTCATTCACTCATTCATATATACCCTCTGAGGCAGCAGTCTCCAAATAGTTTTGATAGTTCATATGTATCATTAAAGTTTTTTTGAGAATATATGCCCAATACATGTATATTTACTTATTTGTAAATAATATTAATATTATCATACTACCATACTATACTTTAGCTAGGTGGCCCAGTGGATAAAGGGCTGGACCTGAAATTAGGAAAAACAATTCAAATCTGGTCCCAGAGCCTTGTTAGCTGTGTGACCCTAAGCAAGTCACTTAAGTTAAGGGCATGTCTATTCCAAGCATGTGAAGATTTTCCCTGGCATTATGGATGGATGAAAACAGTTTGTTCCAATGGTTGCAAAGGAGGCTGAAGCAGGCACTGTAGGACTACCTAGAACTGGGTCAGGAACCAACGACACCAAGGTCACCCTCACATCCCAGACTTTTGTCTTGCCACTGAACTTTGATGACTCTGTAAGAGAGAGGGGGACTGAGGACTTCGTGCAGCTCTGACTCACTTTAATCCAATTCATTCCCACATCAATCATGATGTCATTGATCCTCTTCCAAAATGAGGGATGAAAGACAAGACATACAGTGAGGGAGAGTGAGAAGTCTAAATGAGATGTCATGAGATTTCAGTTCAGTCCTGTCTGTTCAATCCATTCTGTGTAGTACTCTTTTCTGCTCAAAGCAAAGACAGATGTTGGCGTTGGTCGGGGTGCTAGCTCTTACCTATTGCCAGCATGAAGTGATCTTGGAGGTAAGAGGTGGGGCAGGGGGAGGAGGATTTCCTTAGTGGCACCTACAACAGCTGCCATTGGGGGTCCCTGGTTGATAAGGTTAGGTTGAACTGCCTTGAAGAGAACTGACTACAGGCTCAAATTGGGGGAGAGTAGGGGCTTATATAAGAAAAGAAATGGAACAGGGAGAAGGGAGGAGGTATAAGAGGTAGGTATGTTTGTATTAGAGACGAGTTTCATATTGTGAGTAGAGTGGAATGCAATCTATATTCCTACCCTCTGGTTAATTGATCAAATGCTTCTTAGGGTCATATTACTAACCTCCAGAAAACCAGAAAACCACAGAGCACCAATGTGATCCCTGCTTTGGAGACTACTGCTCTAGGGATGAGAGGTGGAGTTGGTTGGTCAGCTTACCTAACAATGCAATAGATTATATATTCTGAAAAACATAAGTCTGTTTTTCCCCTCTTGCAAGGCAATGGGGTTAGTGACTTGACCAGGTTCACACAGCTAGTGTCAAGTGTCTGGGGCTGGATTTGAACTCAGGTCCTTTTGACTCTTCGGTCAGTGCTAAGAGAGAAGTCTTAATCAGGTAAATTGTGTTTCTAGAGTTTTAACTCATATATTTTAAGAAAATTTAGGAAAGCTTTCCAATTTTCCAATTCCAATTCATTTTAGCTTTCAAATGGTCTAACTCTGATTTGATAAATCCCATGGTGCTCTAGAAAACTCTTAAATCAGCACTTTTAAGCTCTTACAATTGCTGTTTTGTGAAGCAGGAAATCACGTTACCCACAGCACACACTTAACCAGTCAAGGGCCTGTGCCTTTTGAATACTTCAGAGTGGGGATTGTTGAGCCATATTAGATCTCACTTCTCTTTTGAAATGGTCTAGGAATCTGGAAACACAGGATCTTGCAGCACCATCTATACAAATATGGTTGAATTGGCTGCGACTTAAACACATTCTCAGAGCTTGGAACATTTTTTTCACAGACCAAGGGCTAGAAAATTCACATAGTATGAGCAAGACAAGATTAGAGCAATAAAAATGAATTAAAGACGAAACTAGTAGTATATCTCTACTTCTTTATAAGGCCTGATGATCATCCTTCTAATTGTTAGCTGTCTCTTGGTTGTATCTTTCACACTAAAATTACACACATGTAATCCTGCTATGAAAACTGGTCCATAGTCTTAAAAGAAGACAACTTAACCCAGGAATGTGTGGTCATGCCTCATTTAATCAGAAACCTAAGAATTAAAACCTTTAGATGACTGGAATTCTGACACACCATTTTTTGAAAGATAAGATATATGTTGAGGAAACAAGATCCTGTGTAGAATTTAGCTATTTAGTTATTTTAAGATTCACCAACATGAATTTCTAGTTTAGTACCACCTCCTACATCTTTTGCTTCAGGATACAGTTATGTGAAGAACCAGCATTCAAAGAGATAACATAGCACAGCATGATCTTTAGTTCACAAAAGCAAGATTAAAAATTGTTCATTATACTTTACTTGGCATGGCAGAAGAGGGGATATTTATTGATATTTTATTGACAATAGATTAGACAAAAGAAGAGGGGATATTTATTGATATTTTATTGACAATAGATTAGACAAAATTTGTTTCTGCCTAATTAGATTATCATGCAATTCCCTCAGTTCATTTTTTCTGGATATTCAGGTCCATATTCAGAAACTAGTCCATCTACAAACTGGCAGATGGGTTCTGCCCAAGGACTAAGGAAACTAAGGCAATGTTTAAAAGTCAATTTAATTCAACCAGCATTTATTAAGCACCTTCTGTGTGATAGATGTGATACCAGAATGCAAAACCAAAAACCAAACTGTTTCTGTTTTCAAGGAACTTACCTTCTAATCAGGTAGACAAAATAGACACAGAGAAGTAAATATAAAACATATGAAAAGTGGTTTTGGGGAATTTAGGGAGATGAAAAATTTAGGGGTAATGAACAAGCAAGGGGATAAAGGTTTTGATACACTTCAAGCTCAATGTGAGTCAGTAGTGTGATGTGGCAGCCAAGGGGGCTCATTTGATCTTGGGCTACACTAAAAAAGGAATATCTTCCAGCAATAAGGAAGTGATACGTGACGATCCTGTTCTAGACTGTCCTGATTAGACTACTCCTATTACTATGGTTACTACTGTTACTACTACTACTATTACTACTACTACTACTACTACTACTACTACTACTACTACCACCACCACCACCACCACTACCACTACTACTACTACTACTACTACTACTACTACTACTACTACTTCTTTTTTGGGGGGGTTAACAAGCTTACTTTAATCAATCAAACATATTGTTTATCTAGTGCACCCCGAACTTCAAAGTATACAGACAGAACTTACAAGTCAGAGAAACAAACAGATCAAGCAGACAGGCTTCCAAACTGCCCAATTGATGTAATACATCAATACCAAATCAAGGTTACCAGAGAGGGGAGCATCAACATCTGGGTTTTCAAAGCTGGGGGGCTCTCAACGGCTGCCCAGAGTCTCATCTGGTCAAATCACACAGCACTTCTCAAAGTGAGACCCCTATTACTACTACTTCTTTTTGTTATTCAGTCATGTCCAACTCTTTGTGACCCCATTTGGAGTTTTCTTGGCAAACATACTGGAGTGGTTTGCCATTTCCTTCTCCAACTCAGGTAAACAAAATAGACACAGAGAAGTAAATACAAAACATGTGAAAAGTGGTTTGGGGGAGATGACAAATTCTCTCCAGCTCATTTTACAGATGAAGAAACTGAGACAAACAAGGTTAAGTGACTTACCCAGGATCACACATCTAAGAAGTATCTGAGGCTGGATTTGAACTCAGGGTGAGGATTTCAGTTTCATTTTCCTCATCTGTAAAATGAGAAAGATAAACTAGATGACCTCTAAATTGCCTTCTAACTTTAAGTCTGTAATTGCTCATAGGGAAGTGGCTCAATAGAGAGAATGCTGGATTTGGAGTTAGGGAGTTATAAGTTCAAATATCACCTGAGACATTAGCTGGGTGACTGAGCAAGTCACAACTTGTCTGCCTTGGTTTCCTCATCTGTAAAAAAGGAGCAGAATAGTGCCCACTTCCCAAGGTTGTTTTGAGTATAAAATGAGAAAATCTATATAATAAAGTACTTTTGCAATCCTTAAAGTTCTGTATAAATATTGTTCTTTCTTATCATCCTATAATTCTGAGCAAAGAGTATGCTGAGTTCTGCCAATCTCCTGGCAAAGGACTGAGATATAATGTGCCATAATTTGTTCTTTAGGTTCCCCAGGGACTAAAGAGAGTTATAGCCACCAAACACTTATAGTGTAAACTATTAATGTTGCGTGCTCATTTGTGTAAATACATATGACTTATGTATATATCTCACCAGTTTCTAAACAATGCCCTATAAATCAGTACAGTTTTCAATACAACCAAAGGATGAAGGCTTCCATAGGTCTTTTCCTCTCTCCCCTACTTCTCTCTCTCTCTCCCCTCTCTTTTGTCCTTCTGACTCTCTTCTCTGTCTCTCCTCTATCTCTTCTTCTTCTTCTTCTTCTTCTTCTTCTTCTTCTTCTTCTTCTTCTTCTTCTTCTTCTTCTTCTTCTTCTTCTTCTTCTTCTTCTTCTTCTCCTCCTCCTCCTCCTCCTCCTCCTTCTCTCTCTCCCTCTCTCTCCTTCCCTCCCTTCCTCCCTCACTCTCTCTTTCTCTTCCCTTTACTCCCCCTCCTCTCCTCTCTTCCTACATTCCAACAGTATGGTATGTATTGGACAGGCAAAGCTCTGGATCTGGAGTCAGGTGGTCTTTATTCAGATTCCCAACTCTCTTAAGAGATTAATTAAATGACATTAGGTGAAGCACTTAACTTTCCTCTATCTCAGTGTCTTCATCTGTAAAATGAGGGAAATGGACTGGAAGAACTCTTACATCTCTCATTAGCTCTCTATTCTGTGATCCCTTCCAACTTGGCAATCACTCAAAGGTTGGGAGAATTAGAAGACCAAAGATTTTGCCTGTGCTTCTAAGTGCTAGGGTCATCTCAAGTTTCACCACAGATGGAGGCTAGGCTGATCTGTGGTTCCTTTTGTGAAGCTGTAAGACTTCTGCTTTGGTTACAGAGGAAGTGGGATGAGAGGTATGAACACCTTAGGGCAATAAACAACCTTATTTATGTTCAAGGGACCAAACCCAATAATTACAAGTAGGCCAAATACACGAGCCCAGACTCTAGTCCCTTTTCTCCCACACCACTCTTGGGGAGTCAGTAATGGTATGAGGTGAGAATCTGACATTCTAGCTTTAACATAGAACATTCCCCTGAAAGAAAGATAGATCTAATAGATGCTGGAATAGGGATGGGGCTTGCTACTATTACCAGACCAATAAGACCAATGGAATCAAACAAGATTTCCCAAGGACTTGGACTCCATATTCTTGAAGTGCCATCTAGTCCATAAAGCTTTCACTTGTCCACATTCACTAGTTGGAAGTGATTCCCTCCTCACTTTGATAGAGAAACAGCGTTGCTTAAGGAATAGCATCAGGGATACTAAGATGCTCAAATGAGTTAATAGATAAAAAGCTTTGCAAATCTTAAAGTGCTGTATCAATAGCTAAAATGATGATGATGATGAGACTATATTTGATCATGATTATGATTATGTACTACATAGTCAACAGGCTGCTGTTGACTTCATTCCCTGAGCCTTCTACTATACTCCTGCTGAATTCAAGCCATATTTATAGAGCCTTACAGGGGTGTGCTGGAAAATATTTAACAGCAGGGGCACCAGAAAAAATGCATGGGCACACACCTTTACGGCTTAATTTTCATTATTTATACTTTCTTAAGTCTAGAGAATCAGCAAAACAGTAAATCAAGCACTGATTTGTACCCACTATGAATTTCTGAAGTGTGTATACTCACTGATAATTTAACAATGACTTCTCCCAAGCTAGAGTTGATACCAACATATCATACCCCAGGAGAGCATAATTAGCTTGGAGTCAAGAAGAACTGAGTTCAAATTTCTGAACTTAGTTTCCTCTTCTATAAAATAGGAATAAAAATAGTTTCTGCCTCACAAGGAAATTGTGGAGATCCAATGAGATAAGCCATTTAAAACCCTTTGTAAATCTTAAAGTATTATGTAAATGAAAGCTTTTGTGATTTGACTTCCAGAGTACTTTGAACCTCTCATGTACCATTCTGCTTTTTATTATAGTTATATGTGTCATGCCATAACTTTCCTATGAGAGTTATAGTTATGTTATATACTTGTATATAAGTATGTTATATAAGTATATCAAGTATATTATATAAGCATATCAAGTATAACTTATATAAGTATATAGTTATAAGAAAGCTTTAGCTTTCTCTAAAGAAAATGAGGATTGAGTCAATGATTTCCATATTTCTTAGAATGAATTTGACTCCCATTCCTTGGATTTTCTTCTCTTTTCATTCTGAAGAAAAAGCCCACCTTCCTTAGGGCTTTTTTCTATCCAGAGTTACAATAAGTAGGAAGCAGTCACTTTGCTAAGATCATAAACATATCCGTGTTATTTTCAGTATGTGCACCTACCCAAGCTAACCATATGCAGGAATTGGAGCACCTGCTGAATAGTAAATATACTCCTTGAGAGTAGGGATCATGTCTTATTCATCTCTGACTCTCCAAGATCTAACAATTTCTTGTAATAACACTCATAGATTTACTTTCTACAGTTAGAGTGTTTTCTATATGTCAGCCCTTTAAAGTATGTGTGTCTGATGTTCAATAAACATTTTCTGAATAAATTAAAAGAAGTTAATGTCTCTTTCCACAATGCTGAGAGAAATGATTATTAATAACTAATGATTTGGGGAGATCCAAATTTCCCCCTTTTTCTAATGTCCTCATTTTAAAAGTTCAGTATCTGAAGGAGGTGGCTGATAATGAGATTGGAATAACTTTCTTAACAATTTTGTTCAGATCTCACCCAGGTGGGGAAGCCATTGTGCTCTACACAAGTTTGGGTGGAGATAAATTATTTGATTAGGTTGCCCAAAGCTGATGGTAATTTAGAAATAAATAACATAATCAAAGCTCATTAGAAAAGGTCCAGTCCCATTGTAACATTCATTCTCTCATTAATTGTTAACCAATCAGAGTTGATTGCCACCCTTAGAACACCCCACTTTCCAAGGGCATAAAAGCTGTGAGCCCACCACCATGACAGTCTCTGGCATTTGAGAGTGCTGCGTACTGCTCTTAATAATAACATGTTAGTCTTATTAATAAAATGATTAAATTACTCAGAAATTATGTCTTTAGAACTTTTTAAACATCACAGTACCTTGCACCAAGCTTTGCATGTAGTGGTCTCAAGAACTGTTTACTGATAGATTAATTGAAAGAAAAACCTGTGAGAACCCAACAGAAAGATCCCTGATTTCTGCAGGAAGTCATTCCCTATATGCCCCCCTCTACAAAGGGGTTCTACTTGCAAAACACCTTGTTCCCATTCTTGGATCCTTATCATACAACTCTCTAGCCAAGGAGTAGACCAACAGGTGTTGTCAAAAAACCAGGCCCAGACTATAGCTTCCCCCTGTTGAGGCATTTCCTGCTTCCTTCCTTCAAGGCTGAGTGTAGTCAAGGCACGTTTCCCTTCTGACCTAGGGTCATTCCACCACAACACCACAGGCTCATTATAAGGCACAGAGGACTCTGGGCTCTGAAATACATTAAGGGAAAGGAATTTGCTTTTCACCTTGAAGAGTTCTTCCTTTGTTGGTGTCTGAGAGGTGTCCCCAGATGCTGAAGACAAAAGCCCATAAGGGGAAGTGGGGAGGAAGGGGAGGGAGGAGATAGGCTTTAGATTTCTCTAAAGAAAATGAGGATTGAGTCAATGATTTCCATATTTCTTAGAATGAATGTGACTCCCATTCCTTGGATTTTCTTCTCTTTTCATTCTGAAGAAAAAGCCCACCTTCCTTAGGGCTTTTTTCTATCCAGAGTTACAATAAATAGGAAGCAGTCACTTTGGTAAGATCATAAACATATCCGTGTTATTTTCAGTATGTGCACCTACCCAAGCTAACCATATGCAGGAATTGGAGCGCCTCCTAAACACGTATGTGTATGTGGCTTTAGGGGAGTATCTATGACCTCAAGAAAACAATGCTACAATGTAGTCTCAGGATAGGGCATTTTAATCTCAGTCAAATTTATAAACTCAGTGGTTCATATCATTGATCATAAGGATGATTTTAAGATAAATCAAAAATTAGCCCCAAAGAAGAGATGTGAGAAGACATCTCCCTTACTCCTTTGCAGAGAACAGGATCCATAGCCATGGAACACTGCATGTAGCATTAGATTTTTTCAATATGTTGATTCATTTTGCTTATTTTTTTTCATTTCTCTTTTTGAAACAGTTCATTATTATTAGGGATAATTTTCTGGGAGAAAGAAGGAGAAGTATATTGGGGATAATGTAGGTAATGTAAAAACAAAAGATATTGCTTTCTCTTTCTTTCCTCTTCCCCTTATCGATAATTTTGTTTTAAAATTTTTAAAAAGTGGACCAACTTTACTGAATTACATTGTCATGGGCCGTGTAGATATGATCAGGCAGCTAGGTGGCATAGTGAATAGCCTAGACCTGGAGGTAAGACTCATCTTCCTGAGATCAAATCTTGCCTCAGATACTTATTAGCTGTGTGACCCTGGGCAAGTCACTTAACCCTGTTTGCCTCAGTTTCCTCACCTATAAAATGAGCCACAGAAGGAAATGGCAAACCACTCCAGTATCTTTGCCAAGAAAACCCCAAATGGGGTTATGGACAATCTGACACAACTCAACAACGATATAGATAATATATTCATTTGGAGTTCTTTCTCACTAGTTAACACAGAGTCAGCAACATGTAAAATACATCCCCTTCTTTCTTTGCCCATTGCTACCACCATGGTACAGGATCTTGCTGCCACATCTCCATTTTCCTACCTATCCCTCATAGAGCCTCTGGGATAATCTTCCTTATGCATTAATCTAGTCTGGTCAGTCCTTGGCTCCAAAAGCCTTCTGTGACTCCACAGAGGCTGTTAATCATCTTTTTATCAGTCATCAATCAGTGAACAAAAAAATTTTAAGTACCTACTATGTACCAGGTGGCAGCTAGGTGGTACAGCGGATAGAGTGCTGAGCCTGAAGTCAGGAAGACTGATCTTCCTGAGTTCAAATCTGGCCTCAGAGACTTCCTATCTGTGTGACCCTCGGCAAGTCATTTCACCCTGTTTGCCTCAGTTCCTCATCTGTAAAACAAGCCAGAGAAGGAAATGGTAAACCACTCAAGTATCTTTGCCAAGAAAACCCCCAAATCATGAAGAGTCAGACATGACTGAAATGATTCAACAACAGCAATGATAACAACATGCTAGAAACAGACAAAAGTGAAAATAGTCCCTGCCCTCAAGGAGCTTAAGCCTAGCTGGAGGTCTAAACTCCTTTAGCCCCTGCACAGTGTCCCTACATTTGCTGGATTGTTTTGTTTGGATCTTTCCTCTCTACTTTGCCCTCTCACCAAATAGCACTACGCACCACAGCTCAAATGTGCCCTGTATTTTTCTGCTTTGGTGTCTCTGCTCCCTATGCTGGGAATATCCTCCAGTAACCTCTTTACCTGTTAAATCCTCACATGTCCTTTAAAGCCTGATTCAAATACAACGTTCTCTAAGGAGCCTTCCAAGATCCTTTCTTCCCTCATACAGCGCATAGCGCTCCTCTAATGCAGGGCTTCATAAAACTTTTTTCCCCTCGGAACCCCTTTGGCAGCTGTTTGTGGCATTGCATGGCCTGGGGGCACAAGCATGCAAAGAGTGCATACTCTGCATTCAGAGTCAAGGCTGCAGTGAAGGTGAGAGGTGCACCATGGGCAAACCTTGCCAGAAACACCTTGGATTCACTATGTGTTTGATTTTCAATTAATTTTTGATCATTGCAGATCAAACCTTTTACTGTTTCTGAACCCCCATGGGGGTTGCGACCCACAGTTTAAGAAGAACCAAAATGTGTTCATCATGTACTATAATACTGTATTTTTATCTGTGGACATGTCATATCTCCCCAATAGACTGTAAGCTTCATGAGGTCAGGGATTATGTCTTAGCTAAACTTTTCATTTTTCCCAGAGCACAGTGCTTTTTATACAGTAGGTATTTAATAATTTTTTTTATTTTTTTTGTTAGCTTTTTGGAGGGCAATTGGGGTTAAGTAACTTGCCCAAGACGGCTAGGTTTTTGTTTGTGTGTGTTAAGTGTCTGAGGCCGGTTCTGAGCTCAGGTGCTTCTGACTCCAGGGCCGGCAATCTACTCACTGCGCCACCTAGCCGCCCCTACTTAATAATTTTTAGTGAAGTGTGGTGGCAAATTTTTAAATTTAAAATAATTGAGAGAGCATGTATAGGATACAGGGAAAAACTGAACTCAAAGCTAGAGAGACCTAGGTTCAAATCTCTTATGATATATACTGCTTATATGGTCCTGGGCAAATCATTCTCCATTTTCCAGGCAATTCTGTGAGGCTATAAGTTGCAAAGCAGGTACCAATTCCACACTGATAAAATAGAGTTTCTTTGTGGGGTAATACCTAAACAGATATAATCATAGTTCTGATCCCAAAAAATAAAACTAGGGGAGAAGCTGACTTAGAACTAGAATGGATCTCAGAGGCCCTTTGAACCAACCTTCTTATTTGACAGCTGAGGAAACTGAGGTACAGAGAAGTAATGTGACTTACTCAATGTTACATAGGTAGTAAATCAGGCATGGGATATCAGCCCAGTTCCTCTGGCTCAAACTATCCTGTCTCCCTTAATCTGGGGTGCCAGGTCTGAAGTCAGGAAGACTCATCTTGCTGAATTCAAATCATTCAAAATTCAAAATTATTTACTAGCTGTGTGACCCTGGGTGAGTCATTTAATCTTGTTTGCCTCTGTTTCCTCATCTGTTAAATGAGCTGGAGAAGGAATTGGCAAACCACTCCAATATCTTTGCCAAGAAAGCCCCAAATGGGGTTATAAAGAGCTGTACATGGGGTGGTTAGGTGCTTCAGGGAATAGAGCACCAGCCCTGGAGTTAGGAGGACCTGAGTTCAAATGTGGCCTCAGACACTTAACACAAAACTAGCTGTGTGACCTTGGCAAGTCACTTAACCCCAAGTGCCCTACCTTCCCCCTTCCAAAAAATAAAAAATAAAGAGTTGTACACAATTGAAAACAACTGAAACAGCAGCAACAAACAACACAAACACAGCTTAAAAATAATCACTGGGAAGTGCCCATGGTGGCAATAATTTCATTTTCTAGAGGTTCAAATAAAGAGTCCCAGATAGGTGGCTTCCTAGAGACAAACCATATACCCACCCCAATTAGAGTGTGAGCCCCTTGAAAGCAAAGTCTGTCACTGTTGTATTTGTATCTTCAGAGCAAGCTTGGCATATAGCAAGCCCTTAACAAATGCTTTTTCCATTTTTTTCCATTTCTATTTTATGTGCTTGTTTAGAATGTGAATGCCATGACTGCATGGCACCAAATGTCTAGGTAATTCAGAGAAAGAACAAAAAATGACTTCCCCCCCCAAAACTGTTTAAATAATTCAAGCAACAGTGAGAATTATGGGGACCTTGAATGTGAAAGGAATAGAAATTTTATGGCCTCAACCAAGTGTGTTCCCTGTCAATTCTATTAATAGCCCCCATGGTCTCCAGGGGACAACTTCAGATGAATAGGCAGCAATGCAGGAAAGGCCCAAAACTCTGGAATGTGTGCCACCTCATTGTGTTGAGATAGCCCTCCTGTGCTATGGAGGCAACTTCCACAAAAAAAGCCTGGAACATTTCCACAGTGCTGAACCCTAAGCTGGACACCTAGAAGCTGTCAGTGACCACTAATAGCTAAGTAATGCAGTGAATAGAGTGTTGGCTTGGCATTAGGAATTGTTTAGTCCAAATCCAACTTCACACATGTATTGTTGTTTCAGTTGTGTCCAACTTTTCATGACTCTTTTTTTGGGTTTTCTTAGGAGAGATACTGGAGTGGTTTGCTATTTCCTTCTCTGACTTGTTTTACAGATGAGGAAACTGAGGCAAACAGCATTAAGTGACTTGCCCAGGGTCACACAGCTAGCAAGCGTCCAAAACTGAATTTCATTTTGGGTCTTTCTAACAAACACACTTACGAATTGTGTAATACTGAGCAAGCTCTGAACCCATCTGTGCCTCAGTTTCCATATCTGTGAGATGGAGGTAATAATATCACCTGTCTCTGAGGCTTACATTAAGGATAAAAATGAGATACTATTTGTAAAGTGCTTTGCAAACCTTAACACTCTGTATAATTGTTAGCTATTATTATTATAATACGTCTCATATTCCTATCACTGATGAAATGCCAAAAGAAGTCAGATAAAAATGTAGACAACTGGGAACCACCAACACTGTCTTCAGGTTGTCTGGATGACCAATGGAATCAAGTGTAATGATGTGGAGTAATAATAACAGGCATTTCTGTAATGATTCGAGGTTTACAAAGTACCTTTCACCAGAGGTGTCAAATAGAAATGGAGATCACTAATTCACACATATGGACAGATAGGTGGTACAGTAGATGAAAGTGCCAGGCCCGGAGTGCAGAAGATCTGAGTTCAAATCTGCCTTCAGACACTTGCTAGCTGTGTGACCTTGGGCAAGTCACTCAACCCTGTTTGCCTCAGTTTCCTCATCCGTAAAATGAGCTGGAGAAGAAAATGGCAAACCACTCCAGTATCTTTGCCAAGAAAACCCCAAATGGGGTCACAAAGAGACTGAAATGACTGAACAACAACAAATTTATATATAAGGATCCCTGTAGCCCTTGTAGCAGCAAGAACCCTAGCATACCCAGGATGGCTGCCAACACAGGTTCTTAGATCTGCTTTTCTATAGGAAAGCAACTCAAAATGGGTTAACAATCTTGCTTTAATCAAACATATGTCATTTACCTAGTTCAGGGGGAAAAGGTCAGCACCCTGAACTTCAGAGAATACAAACAGAGGTTACAAGCAGAAGTTACAAGCAGACAGAGAAAGAGATCAGCAGACAGGCTTCCAACTGTCTGACCATTATATCCATACCTAGTCACATTTACCAGAGAGGAAAGCACCAATATCTGGGTTTTCAAAGGCTACCCAGAGTCTTGTCTGGCCAAATCACACAACTGTTCTCAAAGTGAGCCCCAAAGAAAAATCTCACATCAGGGTATATATAGCCTGCTCCTGGCTTAGAGAATGTCACAACCCTCTTGACCCACTGCCCAATCATAGAGTAACATGGTGTGGGCATTCCTGAAAAACAAGCCTCCCATCACAGGCTCTGGGTGACCACATTCAGCCTATTAAGGGGCAGAGTATACTTTCAAATCAGGGAAGGTTCTCAGAGTCACTTAAACCTATCAAGGGGCCTAGCGGCAGGGAAGATCTTAAATTCCCATTACCATAACAGCCCCTAATGACTTAAATTTAAAATCTAATGTTATCTATATTTAATTCTATTTTTATTTATTTTGTTAAATATTTCACAATTACATTTTAATCTGGTTCAGACTGAATGGGAGTGTTTTAACCCTAATAACAACCCTAGGAGGTAACCGATATAGTTATTAACATTCCCACTTTATAGATAAGGAAACTAAAACTGAGGGAGATTAACAGTAGTAAATGTTGGATATAGGATTTGAACCTGTCTCCTTGACTCATATTCTGATACTCTACCCACTATATTAAACTGGATGTGCATTGGATAATGCAATACATGAGAAACCTATACATTAGCGTAGAATTGTTTTGGGAAATCTTCTATTCAGTGAAAAATCAATCAACCAGCCAACAAGCATTTATTAAATATGTATTATATGCCAAGTCAATATACTAAGCTTTGGAGATATAAAATGATAACAAGTCAAAGTCACAGTTCAACTAAAAGGAGCAACGAATTTTCTTTTTTCAATTTTAAAATGAACAATTAGTTCTTTGTGGGTTAAATCTAGAAAGGACATTAGAGGCCTTCTGATCCAACCCCCTCATTTTATAGATGAGACACATGAAGATGTCTTGCCCTAGGTAATACAAACAGTATATATAAAACACATCACTGACCAGAAGCAGAGAATCCAATGCTGTTCATCTAGAATGGATATGGGAGTTCTACCTCAGTAATAATGAATTCTTTAAAAGCTCAAAAATATTCATGTATGCTCTCAGAACAAATCTTTGTCTCTGTGTCACTGAAGGCATTTTCACTCTGTCCTCACCCCAAATTGAATTTTAGGATTGTTGATTAATCTTCATTTGTGTTATGATTCCCACCTCAAACACTCCCCACCTTCTGATGTTCTCATAAATCTTTTTTTGAGCCCACTGAGAATTGGTTCAGTCTCACAGTGAACTTTCAAAGGCATTGTTCCTTCTCAGTGATATTGGCATCATCGAGTCGGTTGCTAATTTCACTCTGAAACAAACATTACCCTTGTGTCTATATATTGTGTACTCTTAAAAGGTCATGTTTTTCTAGCATTCCTCAATCCATAATGAAGGGGCATGTGTGTGTGTGTGTGTGTGTGTGTGTGTGTGTGTGTGTGTGCATGCGCATGCACACTTATATGTATTCATATTCAGGATGACAAATGACAGTCATCCTGAATGAAAACCTGGCTCATGGTTGGGAAAATTAAAGGATAAATGAAAATGAATTAAAAAAATAACTAAAATTTGACTTCTATAGTGAAAGAAATAGGAAACTTTCCAGTAGTTTTTTTTCTTTTTTTTTTTGCTTTTATTCTTTTTTGCAGTGTATTTTAATAGTATTTTATTTTTTCCAATTACATGTAAAGACAATTTTCAACATTCACTTTCTGGAAGGTTTTAAGTTTCAAATTTTTTCATCCTCCTTTCTCTCCCTCTCCCCAAGATGGCATGCAATCTGATATAGGCTATGCATGTGCAATCATATTAAACATATTTCCACATTAGTCATGTTATGAAAGAAGAAACAAAACAAAAGGAAAAACACATACACATGCAAAAAAATGAAGAAAGTAAAATTAGCATGCTTCTATCTGCATTCAGACTCTTATCAGTTTTTCTCTGGATGTGGTTAATATTTTCCATCACAAGTCTTTTGGAATCGTCTTAGACCATTGTATTGCTGAGAAGAACTAAGTCTATCAAAGTTAGTCACTGCACAATATCACTGTTACTGTGTACAATGGTCTCCTGGTTCTGCTCACTTCACTCAGCATCAGTTCATGTAAGTCTTTCCAGATTTTTCTGAAGTCCGCCTGCTCATCATTTCTTATAGCATAATAGTATTCCATTACTTTCATGTGCCACATCTTGGTCATCCATTCCCCAATTGATGGAAATTCCCTCAATTTCCAGTTCTTTGCCACCACAAAAAAGCTGCTATAAATATTTTTGTACATTTGGATGCTTTCCCCCTTTTCTATGATCTCTCTGAGATATATATCTAGCAGTGGTATTGCTGAATCAAAGGTATACACAGTTTTATAGACCTTTGTGCATAGTTCCAAATTACTCTCTAGTAATGGTTAGATCAGTTCACAACTCCACCAACAATACATTAGTCAGACAGATGATTTCTAACATCTTTCACGAATTCTTATGACCCAGAAAATGTCCTAACTTTTTCTTATAGGCAGAAGATAATTGAGAACTCCAAACATCTTTGAGACATCTTCTCTTTGAGTACATAGTTAAAAATCTCTTCAGAATTCTTTTTAAAGAATTCAAGTAGAGATTTTAAGAGAGAACCCTGCTCAGGTCAATATCTACAATCTCCCCCTTATACAAATTCTTCGGTTCGATATTAATTCAGAGGCAGTATGACACAAGGTGTTAATACCTGTCCTCTCATCCAGGAAGTTCTGAGTTCAAGTCCAGACTCTGACATGTATTTTCTGTGTGATTCCTGGCAAGACACTCAGCCAATCAGTGCTCTAGTCAATTCCTTGAGTATAAATTATAGACAAGTTGCCAACCTGCACTAATAAAGGGAGTTTCTTCACCTGAAAATTCTGTTTATAAATGAAAGCCTTGACTCAATTCCTTATCTCTATATTTTGCATTTAGAGACCCCAATTTAATTGTTACTTGTTGCAGCAGAGAAGACAAGGAATGTCTGGGGAAGGTGGAATGTCATTTTAGGAATAGGTAAGCAATTGCGTGTTCAATTGCATGCACCATAAATGACTAGGGAATTGAATTGGTGGCTACTCTGGCCGCCCACAAGTAATTCTCTTCCTGAGGTGAGAGACAGGTGGAAAAGGTGCTGAGCCTGGAGTCAAGAAAACTGGGTTCAAACCCCATGTGACATTTTAAAATCATGGAACCCTGACCCAGTCACCCAATGTAAGGCAGTACAGTTATGTAGAGATCGATAGATTTGTCATCAGAAGATCTTGGACCAGTCACTTTTCTTCTCTGGGACTCAGTTTCCTCATCTGAAAGTGTTAGATAAATTCTAGTTTTCACATTGTCATCATCTTCATCATCATCTTCTTTCTCATCATCTTCTTTATCAAGATCTTCATCATCATCATCACCATCATTGCCATCATCATCATTTTTTTTATTATTCTTGGGTTGCTATCCCCATGGCGAGTCTTCGATCGTCACCGGCCTCCGAAGAGGAATTAACCCAGACAGAGCACCCGAGGTTTCAGGGGTTGTTTATTCACGGCTGGTCACATCCCGAGACCCAGTAGTTTTTAATAGAGACAGATTTGTTCAGATAAAATATTAGAAGTACTCAATCCAAAAGGTTCTCCTACCCTAAATGCTGCTCCTAGTAATACATACTAGAGAGAATCTATAAATTTGTGTGTGTGTGTGTGTGTGTGTGTGTGTGTGTGTTGATGATGATGATGATGATGATGATGATGATGATGGTATGAAACCAGTCTGTAGAACAGAATGGGATTAAGAATGAGGAAACCTAAACCCAATCCTAAATCTACCACTAACTCTGTGAAGAACAGACTCTGATTCTAACCTGAGCTCTCACTCTGACTCCAGATCTAACATACTCTCTACTATAGCACAAATATATTGCTAATAATGGCCTTATTTTTAAAATATGAGAGTCCATATGCAATTCATAGCCCATACAAAACTGAGATCAATAAAGGTGTTTTCTGACTGAACATTTAGTGTAAATTAGTCAAGGGATTCTGGAAAATTTTACTCAGATTCTAACCATTGATAAGTGGTCTGATTGACATGTGTTTTCAAGGTTCATACTAGGTAAAAAATGTGAAGCAATAAAAGTTTGCTTTCAGCATTTCCCCCAACCTCCTTTCTTCTCTGACTTCTTCATCATCTGGATAAAACTTTATGGGACAGTGAAAGGAGTACTGGGTTTTTAGACATAGGACCATCTCTCTGAAGCTGGAAGGGATATCAGAAATCACCTCGCTTATTATTCAATGAGAAAACTAAGGCCCAAGGAGATTAAATGACTTGCCTTAGGACACACAGAAGGTGACTTATCAGAGGAAGGATCTGAACCCAGTACCTTTGATTCAGTCACTACTCTTTGCCCTGTATTATATTTCAAAGGGAGTTAGGTGGCACAGTGGATAGAGCACCAGGCCTGAAAGTAAGGAAGACTCATCGAACTGAGCTCAAATCCATCCTCATATACTTACTAGCTGTGTTACCCTAAGCAAGTCACTTAACCTTGTTTGCCTCAGTTTCCTTATGTATGAAATGAGCTGGAAAAGGAAATGGCAAACCACTCCAGTATCTTTGCCAAGAAAACCCCAAATGGGGTGGCAAAGAGTAAGACCTGACTGAATAACAACACACTCCCAAAAATCAGAATTCAAATTTTGCTACCTGATGTATGGGTGACATTGAAGAAATCACTTCATTTATCTAGCTTTCAGTTTTCTCATCTGGAAAATGATAACATAACCTCCTGAGGTCTTCCCAGGTCTAGATCTAGGGTTCTATAGAAGCCAATGGAAAGAGGGTCAAAGGGGAAGCAGATACTGATGAGGTGAAATCAAAAGGCACAGACTATTCTTTCTAGAAGTTTGATGCTAGAGGCAGCTAGCTGGGGCAGTGAATAGAGCACAAGCCCTGGAGTCAGGAGGATCTGAGTTCAAATCCTGCCTCAGACACTTGACACTTAGTAGCTGTGTGACCTTTGCCAAGTTACTTAACCCCAAGTGCCCTGCCTTTCCCCCTCCAAAAAAAAAAGGTTTGATGCTGGAAAAAAGGCTAGCTAAAAGTCATTAGCTTGAGGGGGTGTCAGTGAAAGGGATTTTTTTTCTTTTTAATTATATTGGGGAGCTTAGCAGAAGCAGCCTGTGGTGAGGAGGAGGTTGGAGTTGAAGAGAGACAGACAAGTACTGGTGGAACAAGATCTCTGTGGGCTTGACCTGATTTAGGAATTCTTCAGGAATTCTGAGCTCTGAGCTTAGTCCTGGTCTCCTGCCCAGCTCCTTCCTACTCTCCCTTGCCCCACCCTCTGTCCTTCAGCTCCAGCATCACCTCATGTCCCAGTTTCTATTTGTTCTTATGGCGAACTGAGGTTTTTCCCATCATAGCACATGATACTATTCCATCTGGTAGAATAGGAAACAGACACCAAAGCGGGGCAGGGAGAGGAAGGAGAAGGAGGGGGAAGGGAGGGTTTGCTCCTTGAACATGTAGATGCGATGGGAATGCTTGTTGTTTGTTGACTTGTTGAGAGGGAGCTATGACTAAAGTTTGTTTATGGGTGTAGGCTACTGAAAAGGAAGCTACAGCCACCACCACCCATGGTGGGGCTCCTCTGACCTGGGGATTCCATTCAGGTCCAGCCTGGTGGAGGGGCAGTGTCCTAAAGAGAGAGTTTGCCAGAAGAAGCTCCCTCTTCCTTAGAACCAAGATGTGTCTGCTACAGACTTCTAAAGATCCTTGCCTTTTTTGTAAGTTTTAGAGACAATCAGGGTTCCCAGATTACACAGCTAGTAAGTATCAAGAGTATGAGCCTGGATTTGAATTCAGGTCCTCCTGACTCCAGGACCTGTACTCTAATCCACTGCCTGGGAATCTGGCTGCTCATTGACTCTTCTAAATAAATTTCTTTCCATCTCTAGAGTCTAGCACACTGCCTGGCACATTGTGGGCAATTAACAAGTGCTTGTTGATTAATTAACCCCAAAATAAATACTTTCTGAATTCAGTTAATAATTGCTCACATTTATATAAGGTTAACAAAGAACTTCACATATATTAGCTCAATGGAGCCTACCTCTGTGAGGTAGATGTAATTATTATCCCCTTTTCACAAATGGGAAAAGTGAGGCTCAGAGTGATTAAGCCACTTGCCTTTGGTCTTGCTTGTAACTGTCTGAGGCAATATTCAAACCCAGGTCTTGCTGACTCCAGATCCAACACTCTGCTCAGTCATGTTCACATAGCACTTGACTGACTATGTAGTTCTGTACAATTTGTTCCAAAGAACATGAAGGAGTCTGAAGCGGGCACTATGAGCTTGGTCAGACATCAAAGACACCGAGTCATCCACTGCATCCTGGGCCATCTCCAGTTGTCCTGACTTTTCCTTGCCACTGGAAGAGATACCTCTGTGAAACTCTACCTTACTTAAATCCAATTCCCTGGAGTGAAAACATCAATCTCTGATGTCATAAGTCCTGTTTGAAAACAAAGGACAAACAACAGTCACAATTCTGTATGAGTATTTTTATCCTTATTTTATAGAGGAGGAAACTGAGTCTTAGGAATCATGGGTTGATAGGCTCATCTTTTTGAAGCTGGAAAGGCTCCATTAGGGATTCTCTCCACTACTAACCCCTAGTAGTTATCAGAAACGGGACTCATCTGTACATGGACAGGTTGAACCAGATGATTCAGAAGGTCTCTTCTAGTTTTTGAGTCTTAGGCTTTCTAGAAAATCTAATGAAAAGCTCTGATATTGGATTTTCCCCACCTCCCCCATCCTTGATTCATGAACTACTCCGATGTTTTATATCTTTTAGGTAAAGTTCTCCCTTGCATCCTGTGGGACTCCAAGCCAGAGCTTTTCCTATTATACCCTGCTTCCTCAATAAAACAAGGAGGTTAAAGTTAACAGATATTTGAATGATATTATTCTCAGTTTAGAGAACCCATAGCAGGACCTGAGCTTTATGAAGGCTCAGAATTTAGGTTTGAGTCTTAAATCTATCCCTTAGTAACCATGTGACTTCAACCAAGTCACTAAATGTCTTTTCACCTCAACCTTCTCATTTAGAATGGAATAATAATGCTGATCACACATGGTTGCTATGAAGATTAAATACAACAATAAAAGGCAGCTAGGTGAAGCAGTGAATAGAGCACCGGCCCTGGAGTCAGGAGGACCTGAGTTCAAATCTGGCCTCAGATATTAACACAAAAACTAGCCTTGTGACCTTGGGCAAGTCACATAACCCCAATTGCCCTACAAAAAGCAAAAAAAAAAAAAATACAACAATAAGCCACTTGTTGGGAGTGCTTAGGTTGGATTTAGGAATACTAGGGTTCCAGGGGCAGTTAGATGGTGCAGTGGATAGAGGAGCAGGCCTGGAGTCTTCCTGAGTTCAAATCTAGACTTAGACACCTACTAGTTGTGTGACCCTAGGCAAGTCACTTAACTCTATTTGCCTCAGTTTCCTCATCTGTAAAATGATCTGGAGAAGGAAATGCAAACCACTCCAGTATCTTTCCCAAGAAAACTCTGATTGGGGTCATAAAGAGTTGGATATGACTGAACAGCAACAACAACATTTAAATCCCACCTCAGTCACTTACTAATTATGGAACCATAGGCCAGTCACTCAACCTTTCTCAATTTCAATTTGTTCATCAATAAATGAGCATAATAATAGCACTTACATCATAGGGTTATTGTGATGTTCCATTGAGATAATGTATGAAAAGGGCTTTGTAAACCTTACTGTTTAAATGCTAGTAATTGTTATTATTAGTGGATAAAGAGTGCACAAATTCTGTTCTTCTAGCTACTCTCTTGGAAGGTGAGCAAACATGATATAAGCATAGGTCTATGTAACAGTGTGCTCAAGACTACCCTAACATGGCAGCATCCTGTGGTGGGGCTACCTAGGATCCAGAACCCTGCTGGGTTGGGAGAGGCTTTCCCTGTCTTTGAAGACAATAGTTGCTTCCTTCTTTGGTTTTTTATCCACTTCTGCTCTGTCTATAGCTTCTGAGAGCTCTGGTGCTAGAGACAGAAGAAGATGCATCCTGGGTCTTGGTCTCTTTGCCTAGTCTAGTCTCCTAGTCCCAGTGACTCTATGACTCTCTTCCAGAATATGTCCTAGGCACTGCATTGGTCTGGTGGCACTTTTGCTTAGTGGAGCCCATTTCTGGTCAAAAGCTGTCTGCCCTCCTCCTTACTGCTCCCAAGAGATTCACACTCTTGTCCACAAACAGCTGCAAAAAGGACAAGAAAATGCCTATACTCTCCCATGTTCTCCTCCCCCTCTTCCACCTTCTCTGGCTCCTCCAGTGTCTTGGCTTTATTTGACTCAGCCAATATAGCCCAGTAGCTCCAGCTGGTTGGGACAAGAAAAGCAAAAAATCCCATTTTACATTTCAAATCACGTGCCTCTGGTTGCCAAAATCCATCTCTGGCCCTTTATGGTAAAATCTAGAGCTAAGGGAGCTGGGTCCAGTTGCAAAGATCCTTTATTTCTGAGCAAAGCCAAACTTTTTAGATAAGGCTTAGAAGGCTGTCCTATATTTTATGGATAGAGAAAGGATTTCATTAAAGGAAGCTCTTTTGGGGCAGCTAGGTGGCGCAGTGAATAGAACAACTGCCCTGGAGTCAGGAGGACCTGAGTTCAACTCTAGCCTCAGACACTTAACAGAAAAACTAGCTGTGTGACCTTGGGCAAGTCATTTCACCCCAATTGCCCTGCCCTTCCCCCTTTAAAAAGCCAAAAAAAAGGAGCTCTTTGCAAAGTTTGCATTTTCAAAATTTTTAAAATTATTTTTAGTTAAATTTTAGTTTCTTTAGTTTGCTGAATAAAAATATCCCTCATGACTTGAGTATTCAATAAATGTTTGCCTTTATTTATTTTTTTATATTTATATTTTAGTTTTATTTGTTATACATCACTATGACATTGCTGCAATTAAAATCCATTACCGGATTATTTAGTCTTAACTCCACAAAGACAATAATACTGCTGTGAAAGACCAAAGGAAAAAAAAAGGTGATATTTATTTAAGCAGTTCCTCATATTGTAAAAATGTTTACCTTTAGGGGAGGCTAGGAGGTGCAGTGAACAGAGTACTGGCCCTGGAGTCAGGAGGACCTGAGTTCAAATCCAGCCTCAGACACTTAACTAGCTGTGTGACCTTGGGCAAGTCACTTAATCCCAATTGCCGTGCCCTCTCCCCTCCTAAAGGCAAAAAAAAACCAAAACCAAAACCAAATTACCTTTAAAAATATGACAAAATAAAATGTGTGTAGAACGTACTTCCTAATGAAAAGTGTTGTGTATACCCTTGCATGTAAGGGTAAGATCACTGGATTTGGAATTATAAACTTGGTTTCTAGTGTCTGTTTGCCACTAATAAGCTCTGTGACCTTGGGTCAGTCATTCACTTGTGGACCTCAGTTTCCCTATCTTTAAAAGGAGGGCCTTAAATTAGAAAGACAATATAGCTTAGTAAAGATGGAATGGGGGCGGCTAGGTGGTGCAGTGAATAGAGCATCAGCCCTGGAGTCAGGAGGACCTGGGTTCAAGTTCAGCCTCAGACACAACACAAAAAATAGCCTTGTGACCTTGGGCAAGTCACTTAACCCCAACTGCCTTCTAGAAAGCAAAAAAAAAAAAAAAGTAAAGATGGAATGGTTGACATGAAGGCAGGGTCGGCCTGGGTTCAAATATTGCCTCTGATGCTTACTAGTTAAATGGTTTAGGTCAAATGATTGAATTTCTTGTTTTTTTATCTACAAAGTGAGTGTGTTACACTAAATGGCCTCTCAGCTCCCTTCCCCTCTAAATCTGCCATATTCTTGCCACTCTCACATTCTGCATTGCTAAGTTTTCTTCCTAAACAGATGACTGTCTTCTTCTAGTCTTATCAGCTAGGTATCACAAAGAATAGAGTGTTAGAATTTAAGTCAGGAAGTATTGAATTCAAATTCCACCTAAGATACTTACTAGCTTTGTGATCCTGGGCAAGTCACTGTAACCTCTCTCAACCTCAGTTTCTCCATCTGCAAAATGGGAAGGATAATAGCACCTTCCTCAGCAGGTTGCTGAGAAAATCAAATGGCATAATACATGAAAAGTGCTCTGTAAGCTTTTAAAGTCTATAAAATGCCAACTATAATTATTATAATAATAATTATGATTATTTGAAGTAATCAGCAATAGTTAGGGACTAGGTTGAGTGATATTTCTATAGTGACAAAAAGTGGTCAGAAGACCATAGTAGCAGACCCTGCAGCAGCAGCCCTAGCAACCCGCCTGCTTTCAACAGGACTGATCATTGCTAGCAACTAATAGCATCTGTCAAATATGCACTAGCCTTTCCTATCAGCATTTATGTGCACAGCCCATTATCTAGCAGCAGCAGCAGCAAAAGCAACATTTTTGTCAAACAAGAGCCATAATGGGAGGGAGAAAGAAAAAGGATGAATAGGTCAATGTGTGAAGCTTTGAGGGGTGGTGTTAATTGCTAGTACCTTCCCTCCCTAACTACCTTTTTAAAAGAAACTATCTATGTATCCTTCTGCCAAGAAAATCCATGGATCATATTGGCATGCTATGGTCCATGGGATCAGAAAGAGTCAAATATGACTGAATGACTGAATAACAATTTAATATATTTTTTTAACTTTTTGGAGGGGGGAAGGTAGGGCAATTGGGGTTAAGTGACTTGCCCAAGGTCACACGGCTAGCTTTTGTGTTGTGTCTCAGGTCACATTTGAACTCAGGTCCTCCTGCCTCCCGGGCCGGTGCTCTATTCACTGAGTCACCTAGCCACCCCCAACAATTTAATCTTTATATACAGACATTTTATATTTTATATTATACAATATAAAATTTCTTTATATCAAAAACTATTTCATCTTGTGTTTGTAGTGCCTATCATAGTGCCTGGCACATAATAAGCCCTTAGAAAATAATTGATTATATGGAGGGAATAGCAGTTTCCTTTTGATGAATAATAATACCTATAGACATGTATATAACTCCTTAAGTCTTTTACTGTATTCATATAATCTTATTTGATCTTAACAACGACCCAGGAGGTTGGTGTGATTATTATTCCCACTTTGCAAATGGTATAGACCTGAGGCTGAGTGAGTTTGAATGACTTTTACCTAGAGTCACAGAGCTAGTAAGTGTCTGAGACAAATTTAAACTCATCTTTCTGACCCCAGATTGAGTGCTCTTACTGTGTCACTTAGCTGGAATAGTCAGGTGAGAAGGCTGTGAGTCAAGGATATTTGTTAAATGCCCACTGTGCTAGGTCTTGGGGGATATAAAATATTTAGATGAATCATGGTCTCTGCCTTCTAAATCAGCAGTGTTAACTCAAACAGACATGGCAGAAACACGAATTTTTCTGGAAACCTGAGTACACGTGCAGAACAATGTGCAGCCTGTGTTAATGGCACTGGTCCAGGAACGGTGTGTCCAAGTCAAACCTAGGCTTTTACAGCCTCAAAGAAATACAACCAATTCCCATTAACAGAGGCTTTTGCCAAGATATACACATGAAAGATAAGAACAAGACTGGATACTGTAAAAACTGCTGAATTATTTGCTGGTTCCTTCCTCGTGTAAAGTCAGGTCAGTGCCAGAGGAGAGCTTTCCGGGCTTCAATATGGCAACATCAAAATAGAGCTGACCCAAGGTCTTCGTGCCATAAAGGTTATCAGCATCCATCCCTGTGCTCATCCAGGCCAAGCTGGCTTACTGGCCAAGCAGAAGTTTGGGAGAGTTAGAGATCTAGCCTATTTAAAGGGCTATATATTCTGCACAAACATCCCTCATGGGCAATTATTGTCTTTCATACCCAGACAGACTTATACTTGTTTTTATAATTAACGTTGTTTTATAATTAACTTTGATTTAATGCTCAAAAGACATGGCAGGAGAGAAGATTAAGAATACTGAGGAAGTATGTTTTTTCTCTTTTGTTCTGATTCTTCTTTTACAACATGGCTAATGTAGAAATATGTTGAATATGATTGTATATGTATACTCTACACCAGATTGTTTGCCGTCTTGGGAAGAGGGAAGAGGGAAGAAAGGGGAAAAATTTGGAACTCAGGACCATATAAAAGTGAATGTTGAAAGCTATCCTTACATGTAATTGGAAAAAATAAAATACTATTAAGTGGGGAAAATAAGAATATTGAGAAAGGCAGAAAAGTGTAGTTGAAAATGTGGTAGGGGGGCGGCTAGGTGGCGCAGTGAGTAGAGCGTCGGACCTGGAGTTAGAAGGACCTGATCCGACCTCAGACACTTAACGCACACACAAACTAAACCCTAGCCGTATGACCTTGGGCAAGTTACTTAACCCCAATTGCCCTCCAAAAAGAAAAAAAAAGTGTAGTAGGTTCAGAGGCAAAGATGTGGTTTCAAGCCCCATTTTTACCACTAACTAACACTGTGACTTTAGGAAGTCACTTCCCTTGCTCTGGAATTTACTGGTAAAATGAGGTGATTGACCAGAGAATCACTAAGGCCCTTTCCAAAGTTGAAATTCTGCAAGTCAATGAAATTCAATTTAAGTCAACCAATGCTTACTAAATTCCTATGTGCCAGGCACTCTACCAGACCCTGGAAACATAAAGACAAAAAAGCAAAGCTATCTCTTCCCTAAAGGAGATTATATTGTACTAGGTAGAAATAACATGTACATGAATTAGCAAAAACAAAGTAAATATGAACAAACTCTGATGGGTGGAGGGAACCCAAATATCTGGGAGGATCTGGAAGGTTAAGTGGGTTACACTTGATCTGAACCTTGAAGGAACTCAGGGATTCTAAGAGGTTGAGATAAGTCAGTCAAGTTGTTTATTAAGCATTTAAGTACCTACTATGTGCCATGTATTGTGCAAGAACTGAGGATGCAAAGAAAGACAGGCAAAATACAGTCCTTGCTTTTAAGGAGTTATAATCTAATGGTGGAGATAGCAACAACTATGTACAAATAAGCAATATATAGGATATATTGAAGATAATCTGTAGAGGTGAGGTACTAGTATTAGGAAGGACTGGGAAAGCCTTCTTGCAGAAGGTAGGGAGGAGTAGCATTCAGGCACCATTTTACCAAGGCATGGAGACAAGAGGCAGAATGCCACATACAGGAATTAATATGTGAGCCATTTTGGCTAGAAGATAAGTCACATGAGGGAGTGTTTCATATAATCAATCTGGAAAAGCAAATGGTAGCCAAACTCCAAGGGGCTTTAAATGTTAAAATAGAGGAATGTTTATTTTATTCTAGAGGCACTTAGAATAATAATGCCTCTAGGCATTATTAATTTATTATTATTTATTATTTTAATTAATAGCTTACTTCATGAGTTATGAGAATCAACATATATGAAAGAATTTTACAACCATAAAATGCTACCTAAAATCAGAATATCAAATGGATCAATTGAGTCACTAAACATTTATTATGTACCAGGTGATAGCACTAGGGATACAAATACAAATCAAAACAGTCCCTGCCCTCCCTTGAGACACTTACAGTCTAACGGGGGAAGATAACATATAAAAGGGGGAGGGGGAGAAGATGGTGAGGAAAGAGGGAAGATACCCTTCAGAGGGCCATTTTGGAGAGATTCAAAGAAGTCTAAAAGCAGTGTAACTGGTGGGAAATGAGGAGAAAAGTGCCAAATCCCCTCTTTAAATAGAAGCCCAGGAGCCCATGGTGCTGCCTTCTAATCAAAGTCTACAATCAGAGGGACAGAGGGTACTGATGTGATGTCAGTACCAGGCAGATTCAATCTTGCAGCACAAGATATTTGTTATGTGAAGTGCTTAGCACAATTCTTGGTACATAGTAGGTACTTAATAAATGTTTGTGCTCAATCCCTGTTTTCATAAGGCATTCTAAAATCATACAAGATATTTGAATTCTCTTATATTACACTCTTGCTCTTCAAGATAAACAAGCTATTTGTTTTTAAATTCTTCTGAGGAAGGTTGATTTTAATATATTTTAACATTCAGGAATAATATTTACTGAGGATAGTTATGTAATAGAGAAAGTAAATGGATATCAGTTTGAAGTTGTTATTAAGGACCAAACTTGCAGATGAATTACAGGTTGATTGCTTTTATTCTTGTTTATTTTAATTTTTTTTTTATTTAAACTTGGTTTAAGGATAAAATCATGAAACCTTCTTTTACCAGTGAATATGGAGGGTTTTCCCAAGACATAAAATACCCTGACACCAATTGATTGAAAGAGCTCAAAAGGCTCTGGAAATCTAAACTTCTAATCCTTAAATGGGGGTTGATGGAGGAGACATAAAAGACATATTAATCAATAACTCATTTTCATTCAAACTATTTTGTGTATTTCTTTTGTGTAAGATGCAATATGATATTAACTTTGAGGGACCTTTTTCTTTTTCACAGACAACTCTCATTCTAGTTCTAGCTCTATCTCTTAGTAAAATTTGTTAGGTACCTTCTAATAAAGCACCATTTAGTACAAATTTCCAAATACTCTAAAAAAAATGAAGACTTCAGAATTGAATTTGCCTCTTCTATCCATATTAAAAAAAAATTCCCAATCTCTTCTTCCCAGAGAGCAATTTTTAAAAATAAGGAATAAAAAAGGGGTTGGGTGGGGGGAGAAAATCAGTGTAACACAACTAACCAACACATAAACCAAATTGTTTAAAGTTATATGCAGTGTTCCACACATAATTTCCCACCTCTGCTGGGAAAGGAGTGAGGAATATTTTCATCTCTTCTTTGGGTCTAACCTTGGTCACTATAATTTCACAGAATTCCATTTCAATTTTGATATCCTTCTTTCATTATGTATTTTTCCTGATTGCACTTACTTAACTTTGCATCAGTTCAGTTGTCTTTCTGTGTTTCTCTATTAACATTAGTATTTCTTACAGAACAGTAGTATTACATTATATTCATGTACACAATTCGTTTGATCATGTTTTAATTGATAGCAACTTCATTTCTTTCTCCTCAGTACTACAAAAAACACAGTTAAATAAATATTTTTGTGTACATGGACCCTTGTTTAATCATTGACCTTCTTGGGTGTGTATGCCTAGCAATGGGATCTGAGCAATCCCAAGCAATGGTTCAAATGATAATGAACATCTTAGATGTTGTCTTAATATAATATCAAAATGCTCTGTAGAATGCTTATACCATTTTATCTTCCCACAATTCCTCCAAAATTAAGCTTTTTTTCATCTTTGTCAATTTGCTGAGATATGAGCAAAACCTCAGAGTAGTTTTGAATTTCATCTTTTATTATTAATAATTTGTAACATTTTTACATGCTTTTTTTTTTTTTACCAGTTTACAACTCTTTTTAGAACTTTTTTTGGTATCCTTTAACCTTTTTTTTTCAATTGGGGAATGGATTTCAGTTATATATTTGTGCTAGTATTTTATATATTTTGGAATCATATCACTATCAAAGATATTTGATGCAAATATTTTCCCCATGAAAATTTTCCCTTATCATTCTAGTTGCATTGATTTTATTTGAATAAAAGCTTATCAATTTCATATCATTACAATTAACTATTTAATCTTTTGTAGTTGCCTCAATCCTTTGTTGATCTGGTTCTTCTAATTGTTACTATTCAGATGAAATATCTGTCAGTTTTGTGGGTGTGGGTGTGCTATATGGTATAAGAGACTAGACTAAACCTGATTTCTTGCAAAACTGCTTTCCATTTTCTTCAGCAAGTGATTTATATTTTGAGGATTATTTAAAGATGGGTTTACACATTTACCTACCTAAAAACTTACATGGTCAGTGGAACTTTTTCCTATTGAATAGAAAACTCAATAGGAGACCCAAGAGGGACATGATAGGTTCAGAAGTTAACATGAACTTAGACTGCATTGACACAGAATGAAGAAAGTGATATGTGTATGTTTCTGTGTGTGTGTACATTGTATATGTATATGTGTGTATATACATATCTATCTATATATTGACATAGATACTGAAATATATCTTACTTTTCTTTGTCAGAGCACATTTGAAATATTGCATTAGTTTCTGGTAGCCACATCTTAGAGAGAACATTCACAAACTACAGAGTTTTCAGAAGAATTAGAGTTAGGTGAAAGGGTTTGAAATTATATCACCTAAGAATCACTTGAAGGACCTAAGGATGCTTTGCCTGGAGAAGAGAAGACTTATTTGTTGTTGTTATTGTTCAGTCATGTTTCAGTTGTATCACTACTTTGGGTTTTCTTGGCAAAGATACTGGAATGGTTGACCATTTCCTTCTCCAGCTCATTTTATAGCTGAGGAGACTCAAATGAGCAGGGTCACACAGATAGTAAGTGCCTGAGACCTGAGTGTACACCTGACACCAGGTCACTTTTTTGACAGTCAGCAAGCATTTACTAAGCACCACAATGTGCTGGACACATGTTTAGCCCTGGTGAAATAAAGAATGGTGAATATTTATATAGATAGATAGATAGATAGATAGATAGATAGATAGATAGATAGATAGATACACATATATATGTATATATCTACCTATATATATATATATACATATATATCTATATCTATATATAGGCATAAAGCAACTCAGTCAATGCCTCTCGATGAGTTCTCAATGTGTTTTCAATATATTTTTATAGTGGTTGATGATACTGGTTAATGTTCTCAATAAGTTGTTGTAATAGAGTGTTATTTCCTATATAGCAACTTTCTTTATGTAATTGCCATAAATCAAGGGACATTCTTTGAGGAAGCTGTTGTGCAGTGAATAGAATGCTGATTTTGAAGTCAAGAAGATTGCAGTTCAAATCCAGTTTCTGTGTGACTGTAGACAAGTCACTTCACTTCTCCCTAGGACTCCTCTACTATAAGTCATAGACTTGGTAGAGGGATTTTCCTAAACTCCATAGTTCACAATTATTTTTCAAGCACTCATGTAATAATAATTCTCTTTTATAGAGGCTGTCCCAAAAGTCTTAGTGTAGTTTAAAGCTATTTATACTTAATAATAATTAGCTTAACATTTTAAAAATAATAATAAAAACACTTTCCTTACAATAACCTTGTAAGGTATGGAAATGTGAATACTAATATCCCCATTTTACAGATGGGTTAATTGAAATACAGAGAGGTGAAGCTATTTGGTCTGAGTAGCTAACATAGGTAATAAAGAATGGGAGCCTGCAATGCATTCTCTCCACACACCTCTCCTTCCCCCCCCCCATCTAGACTTAAGAAAATGTTAATGACACAGATTAAACTAAAATGTATCTAGTGCACATTTTTCCACCCCCCAAGGAGCTGCTTGTTAAACATTTACCGACACACCCCTAGTTCTTTTCCTAGCTCTAATAGCCTTAATGCATATCACCTTATGGAAGGCACTTCCTCTCTCCTGGCCTCAGCTTCCTCCCCTGTAAAATGAGGAAGTTGGACCAGACAACCTCTAAGACCTTTTTGCCTTCAAAAATTCCATAACTTTGTGATTGGAAGATAGCATTGCCCTGCCTCTCCAAATATACACTCCAAATAAGCATATACACATATACTATAAGTGTTAGTAGGAGTCTCACTTCTGGAATCATTTCTCATCCTACAAACTGTCTAATGCCCCAGAAAGCAGCCTGCCATGACTTTAAACAAATAACCTTATAACTCTGGGCCTTGGATTTCTCTTCTATAAATTAAGGGTGATTGGATGATTTAGAATCATCTTCCTTAAAAACAACAAAAACCTGAACACATTGATGGAAGCTTGCCACTTCTTTACCAGGACACTTCCTCATCTTTAATTATTAATGATAAGGAATTAAGTGGTCTTTTGAATTCAGGATGGTTTCCAGGCTCTTCTCTGGAGACGTTCCCCCTCTGGTCCAGTTTAAGGACCACTCTACCTCGAGAAAGGGAACAGGACTAAGTGATCCCTGAGCGTTTTCCTCCTAGATCAGTCCTTCTGTGTGACCCTGCAGAGTGAATGAGTTTATGTGTGAGCATAGGGCATCCAGCCAGCTTTGGTTTTTCATTGTTTTTTCCTCTTTCTACCTCCTGGAAATCCGAGTCAAAGTTAGGAGGCATCACTTGACTTAAAGTATCCCCCACTGAATTTCTCTGCCATAGCCCAGACCTCTTTTGGGGGATTGGCCTGGGTTACATTCTTCCGACATTTTACTTCGAGAGAGAAAAAGTAAAGAAAGGGGCATCGGCCCAACAAGTTAAACCACTCAGTTGAAGAGGTATTGCAGATAAGAAGAAATTAAAGGACTTCCCATAGGCGTGAGGGAAATTGCATACGCCATCACCATCCGGAGAAGGGGGCCAGGAAATGGCTTCTTGTTTTCCAGACTGCTCCTGAGCTCTCTCTCTGATGGCACTGTGAAAGCTGAAGCAGGGCTGGCTGCACAGCCAGGGAAGAGACCCAGTTCAAAACTGGTCATTTTTGACTAGAGTAGCTTTTTACTGCTGAAAGTTGTAGCCATGAGCCCTACAAGATATTGTTGTCAATGATTTCCTCTGAGGAGGAAGGGAAGCAAATGACATCTTAGTCGAAAACAGGACTTTGACCAACACCAGTGAAGATCGAGAAACTCATTTGTCCCAGCGACAGTGTTGAACAGGTAAAGTGGATTTGTCTTTTTCTTCTCAAGAGGACCTAAGATGGATCACAGTATTGGTGGATCATAGGATATAGAACTAGAAGGGTGATTAGAGATCATTTCATCAAATGCCTTCATTTTACGGAGGAGGAAACTGAGGCGGGGAGAGGGAATTGATTACGCCATAATCATGCTGCTAATGAATAAGTAGGAGGCTCAGCAGATAGCTGAGCAGAAAGAGTCACTCATTTTAGAAATATTTTCCCTTTGCTTTGCTTGTCTGTCTGTCTTAATTTTGTTACGATCTCTAGGGGAGGAATAAGCCTAATATACTGTATGACAGGCAGCATTGTATAATGATAAAGTGACGTGCCTGGAGTTAAGAGCTCAAATCTTACCTCAGACCCATAATGGCGATGAGGTCAAGGGCAAATTATTTAGAGAAAAGTTAAGCAACTCTCTAGGACTATTCATTATAGACGAGTTTGCTTGCCTGCAGTTTCAACACTGGGAAATCCTTACATGGATGAAATCATAGGTCTGCAGTGTATTGCATTTCCTGTCTGTAAGACTGGATTTGTGGTGATTTATCCTTTTGGGATTTTCTTTAGACTGACTAAATAGTCATAAGTAAAGAAGTGATGAAGGGATTTTGACTGTGGTATTATAGACCTAGAGCTGGAAGGAACCTCAAGGGTCATTCTCGCCCAACTTTCTCATTTTACAGATGGGGAAACTGAGCTCTAGGGAGATTGATGATCACCCAGGTTAAAAGTAGCAGGGGTAGGACTTGAAACCAGGCTGTCTGATTCTGGAACCAGGACTATTTCTGTTGTATCACCCTGATGTTGAGGGTTTCTCAACAGGTCAGTGGCATGACAACCATGCTACTGACTGGGGTCCAGAGGAAGAAGTATTTTCAGAAACAGACCCAAGATCAGTTCTGCAATTCAGTCCTGAGATAAAGGATGAAACTTGGGGACAAAAGCTCTATCCAAGAAAAGTGGCTTGTCTAAAATGTCAAATGCAGGCTGGAGCTATTCACCTTTGACTAAATGGAGAAGGCATGTATAGATTATAGTGAGAAGGCGGCTAGGAATTTTTGGAAACCTGTGACAATTGCCTCTGGTGGAACTAGTCTGACTTCCATGTTAATCCTTTTGCCCTCCTTTTCTTGCTCTTTGTAGACTTGACTAAGTCCTTTGAAAGAATGCTGAACTTGAGTCTGAGGGTATGAGTTCAAATCCTGTCTCTGCCACTTGGGTTAGTTAATGGAACTCTGTCTCATTCTTATCTATAAAATGTGAAGGGTATACTACGTGACCTCGAAGATCTTTTCTAATACTAGAGCCTGGCTCATTCATATATGTGTGTGTATGTATGAATATATATTTATGTCTAAATATGAAAACAGTTTTTATATAATTAATATATGCATATGTGTATGTATATATATATATATATATATATATATATATATATATATATATATATATATATATGTGTGTGTGTGTATGTAAAACCCTATCATGGGATTGGGTACACAATGGATGCTTATAGTTTTGTTGTTCTGTTATGTCAGACATGGGATTTGAATCTGGGTTTTCATGACTTTTGTTCTCTATCCAGTAAGGCAAGCACCTCAATGCTATACATACCTATATTCAATAATATACACTTAATGCTATGTATACCAATGGCTTTAGCTTTTTACTTCACCTATTCTCTTTGAAGGCTGTAACTCTTAATTTTACACTGAGAGATGCCATCATCATCGTCAATAACAATAGTTTACATTGATTGTCACTTTGTCATTATGAATAATAGCTCAAATTCATAGAGAGTTTTAAAGTTTACAAGGCATTTTCTTACACAACAGCCTTGTGAGGTAGATGCTACAAAGATTATAACCTTATTTTACAGAGAAAGAAACTGAGGCTCAGAGAGGTGGGGTGACTTTTCTGTGGTCATGAAACTCATAAAGAGTCAAACTGGGTCCTCTGACTCCAAGTCTGGAGAGGATTTATTCATTATAACCATCACTTTCCACTGTTAACTTTTTGGATGCCATTTTGAGAAGAAAACTCGAGCCCAGTAAAGCAAATAGATAGCGGATATTTAGATAATTGAGTGTCTTCTTATGTGACTTAGGGGTAGGAAGGATTACAATAAACCAAACTCAAACACTACCTCGAGCAGCTAAGAAAGATTTTTTTTTAAAAGTCAGTCACTGATATGGAAATATGTTTTTCATGACTGCTCATGTGTAACTATCAACTTGATTGCATTCTCAGTGAGGAGAGAAGAGAGGAAGGGAAAGGAGAGAATCTGAAGCTCAAAATTTTTAAAAATGAATGTTGAAAGTTATTTTTACATGTAATTAGGGAAAAATATAATACTAATTTTTTTAAAAGTCAAGAACATTTTGCTTCAGCCCCTTTTCTACTAGTTCATAATGATGTTTGTTTGTTGTTTGTCCTTTCTTGAAGAGTACCAATGCAATCAGGAGGGTGATGTCTTGACTTAAGTAAGTTGGATTTAAGTGAAGCAGAGATGTGCAGAATCATTACCCTCACTCTCTCCTCCAGAGTCTGAATCAGAGTCCAGTGGCAAGACATAGGTCAAAAGAACTGGTGACAGCCCTGGAGGCAGTTGGAGACTTTTTAAGCTAAGGTCTTTCCCAGGTCACAGTTTGTCTAAGGCAATACCCATTCAATGATTAAAGGTTAAGTAAAAACTGAAGTAAAAGATGGCCTAATTTGCCTTCACAAAAGAATTAATCTAGGAGGGGGAGACCCTCAGAGTTTCTGACCAGAACCAAAACAAATCAGTCCATTATATAGATGGGATTAAAAGAGCTACTGGACAAAGGTACTTCCCTGCAAGGGAACTCACTTGAGCTAAGCCATTATCCCTTTTTTATATGATTTTACCCACTCAGGACCACCCAATGGACTGTGGAACACCCTATATCATTTGCTCCATAATTTGACCAAGGGCCACCAAAACAGCAATTGCAAACTTTGGCAAGAGCTATTTGGTGGAGGACAGCCTAAGCAGGAAGAAGTCTTTTCAGCCCCACCCAGGACTAACAGTATCAGTAGCTTTTTAAAAAGAAAGAAAGCCCTATGTCCTGCACTGACTTCATCCTTGGCGCTTTGGATCCCTTACTTGCAAATTTTACCAAATCAGATTAAATGTTCTTTGTAAACAGGATGTGATCAAAGAGTGCCAAATGATTCTCGTATAACAAATTAAACTCAAGGTTATCTTCAACATCTTTACTTCCCATTTCCTGGGAAAAGGGGAGACCTAATCTATGAGAAGGCAATGGAGTAAAGAAGGAAAAGTTTTAATCCGAACTGAGAGGACCAGAGTTTGAATCTCCCCTCTGCTAACAACTGCTTTTGTGACCTTGGTCAAGTCATCACCTTTCAGGGCCTTGATTTTCTTATCTGAAAAATTAAGAGGTTGAATTAGATTATCTCAGAGATACCTTCCAGCTCTATATCAATGACCCTATACTTTATGAAGCCTTCTAATCCTGGAAGTAATATATGTTGACAGAAGGGTTTTTTACTGTAAATTATGCCAGTGGTATATCTGCACGATTTGAATTCTCTAGCTAAATGGCAGCTCATCACTTGACATCCTACTGCACAGATCTAGCTTTGCAAAGAATATTGGAGATGGGGATTTGTTCATTCATTTAATAAGCACTTACTGACTGGTTACTATTTGCAAAACTCCATATAGAGAACTGCATAAGGTTTAGAATCCTAGACCTTCATAACTAAAAGGGCATTTATACATCATCATCTGGTTTAATCTCTTTATTTTCCTGATGAAGAAACTGAGGCCCAGAGAGGTTAAAAAATTTGCCCAAGGTGAACAGTTAGTAAGTATCAGAGCAGGGACTTAAGCCAAGGTCTTCTGATTCCAAGTATAGACTTTCTTCCATACCCTCATCTTATGTCCTGGGGACAGATTATAGATAAATGGAGATAAATACAAGGAAGAAAGAGGAGATTGACTTGGAAAAGGGAGTTGGGGCCAGATTGTGGCATACCTTAAATGTGAATCTAGATTTTATGCAATAAGTACTGTGAAGTCATTAAAGGTTTTTGAGAAAAGGTTTTAGAAATGGTATTTTTAAAAGTTTAACCTGTTGAGAAATATGCAGGAAGGATTTGAGGAGAAAAAAGATCGGAGATAGGAAGCTGTCGTATCTTAGGTTACAAAGAGTGAGTAAGGCCAGAACTAGGGTGGTAGCAGTTAGAATGAAAAGGAAGAGGGATATTATATAAGAGGAACTGACATAACTCAGTGACATAGGACACGGGGAGAGGGAGAAATAAAAAGGAATTCTTGACATTCAGAAGCTTGATGACTGGGGTCATCATGGTGCTTTTGACAGAACTTTGGACTTCTGAAGAAACCAGTTTGAGAGGAAAGATGATGACTTGACTTTTAGACATTTTGAGTCTGTGGCTAATAGAGGAACATCCAAAGGTAAACATCTGATACCTCTTTGGATATACAAGCCTATAACTTGGAAGACAGGTTATGGATAAAGACATAAATATGGGGATAATTCTCATTGAAGTTATGGATGAAACCATGGGAGTGGACACATTTTTCTAGGGAAAGGGTATTAGGATAGTAACACAAGATGAACAGTTTGGGGATGAGACTAAGCCATGCAGAGATAGAAAGATAATCCTAGAAGCATGGAGGAAAACCAAGCTATTGTAGAGGGAGGAAATAGCTCAAGAAGGAAAAGGGCTGAGAATTCTGACTCTTGGGGCAGTGGAAATGTGGGGCAGGATCTAGTGGGACTTGCTAGTAGCAGTCATAAGTAAAATTGCACTGGGAGAGGGCAACGCATCTTTCCGAGGTTGTACATATTGCTGCTATAGTGATTAGAGAGGAAGGAGATTGTACTATGTTTATAAGACTCTAACAGTGTCTCAGAAGATAGATGGTCGTGCTGTGCAGCAAATGCAGACCAGTTGAGAACCACAAAAAGTCAGCAGTCACTGGCAAAGGAAATAAAACCCTCTAGAGGAACCGTTCTCCCCTATTTCCCATAGAGAGTTTCTGGAGTAAAGTACACATGTTAGGGTTAAAAATGGGGGCTGAGAAGAGGTCACTAGATTTGCCAATCCACTTATATCCTTTGAGAGTTGAGTTTCAGTAGGCACATTGTTAATGATTTCTCTGACATCCCCTACTAAGCCATCATATGTGTCTTTAAAAAAAGTTAAAAAGCATTTGTATGCCTCATTTTTGGCAAGAATAAGGGAAAACCCAGTGAAGCGTATATGCAGGAACAGAGATTGATTGATAAGAGTAGATTTAGGAACTTTCTGTTTTCATGAAGATGGAAATCTCTTGTTCAAAGGTTAAAAGTCCTCAGGGAATTACAGTGGGAGAAAAGAGGATAAAATGTTATCACACTAACACACATGTTGGATTTGCTTTGGAAAATGTGACCCCATTGTATACAAACAAATGTTCTGCTGTAATCTGATAAGACTGGGATACCCTGACACAATACTGAGGTTGAACGCTATTTCAAGGAAAATGAAAATTAAATAGGAGGGGTGTAAGGAAAATTTGTAAAACTAGCATTGTGTTTCTTGTTTGTTTCAAATAAACATGAAACTCGTTATGCCACATGTGCAAGTGACAGATTATTTAATTGAGAGCAGCATAGTGAAATCTTCCCCCTATGTCTTCCACCAATGCAGGGGAAGGTTTGAGGTTTTCAGGATGCACAGCTGGGAGCCACGACTTGATGCTATAAATGATGACACTTCTTCATCGTGTAACAGTCTATCTTATCAGGCTGAGAGGAAAATAGAGACATTGTTTTTGTTTAAAAGAATTTAATTTCATTAAATGTTTCCCAATTACAAGGACATTGTTCTTATTGAAAGGAATTCTAAGCTAGTCTCTTATAGAATATGGGTGTACTTCACTTTCCAAATGTAGGACTGCATGGTATTGCCATTCAATCAATCTGGCAATTAATCAGTCAATAAGCATTTATTAAATGCCTATTATTTGCCAGGCACTGTGCTTAGAGCTAGGGATACAAAGAAGGGCAAAAGGTCTCCCTTTCTCACCTGTTCCCTGATAATAATAGCAACAGAGTATATCTCACTTTTGCTCTAGGGTTATCTACAAAGTACTTTTGCATATGAAGTCTTATTTGGTTCTTAGAACAATCTTGTGAGATAGCTAAGACAGTAATTTTATCTATTATATTTAGCCATTATCCCATTTTAGAGAAAATGAAATTGACTCTCTGAGGTCACTGACTGTCTGTGGAATCTCTGATTATTTTGTGTCTCTCTGCCTCTTTTCAGAAAATAATACTTGAATTATTTGCTAGTCGTGGTGAGAGATAAATAGGGTAAGGATGTAGAAAGAGAGAGAGATGCAGAGGCAAAAAGAGGCAGAGACACAGAAGGAAGGAGAGAGATAGAAATAGAAACAGAAGAGGGAAATAGAAAAGAAAACAAAAGAAAGATTAGGAGAGGATAGGAGAGAGGGAAGGGAGGGGAGGAGAGAGAAAGAGAGGACAGCAGTGAGGAGAGGAGAGAAGAGGGGAGGAGAGGAGAGGAGAGGAGAAGAAAGGGGAGGAGAAGAAAGGAGAGGAGAGGAGAAGAGGGAAGAAGAGAGAAGAAGAGGGAAAAGGAGGGAAGGGGAGAAGAAAGAAGGGAAGAGGAGAGGAGGGGAGAGGAGAGGAGGGAAGGGAAAAAGAGAGAGGGTAAGAGAGGAGAGGAGAAAAGTGAAGAAGAGGAGAAGAGGGAAGGGGAAAGGAAGGAAGGAGAGAGAAGAGAAGAGGAGAGGGAAGAGGGGAGAAGAGAATGGAAAGGGCGGGGAGGCTAAGAGAGAAGAGGAGAGGAAAAGGAAAAGAGAGGAAAATGCAAATTTAACATAGCCCATATACAGAGCCATGTGCTATGTGGTTCCCTGAAACTCTGCTGTGGTTCAAGAAATTGTTCTGTGCCTTGGCAATCAAAGCAGTCTTTCTGAACTATTGTGTTCTTGGTTTTTCCAAGAGTCACCCATCCAAAAATAGCTTAGGAAGGAGGGTTGTTTTACATAGGTAGACCCAAATGGTGCCCTGTGTGATGTGCCATTGAATGACCTCCTGAGCCAAAAAAAAAAAAAAGCCTCTTCCTTCTTCAAGCCTCTCATGGTGTTTAAAGTTAACATCAACAGAATCATTCCTTAGAGGAAAGAGTCTGAAGATCCCTGTTAAAGGATAACTACATTGAGTGGAAATGTGGCAGCAGACCTTGACGTGGTTCATTATTAACACAAACTAATTTATCAGATTAACTAATTTTCAGTACCAGAGACAGAGGAGAGACAATTTGAGGGGGGAGAACACTGAATTTGTAGTCATAGAACCTGAGTTCAAGACTTTACTTTGTAACTTTTTTTCTGTGTGACCTTGTAACAACCATTTCCCTACTCTAAGCCTCAGTTTCCCCATATGTAAAATGAGGGTTGTATTAGATAACCTCTGATTTCCCTTCCAGATCTAGATCTATGATTCTATGGCCCCTGTGATCTCCAAGGCCCTTTCCAGCTTTCACATTCTATTATTAATTCACATTCTTACCTGGAACTTTTTCATTTCTCTAGAACTAAACCCACATAATAAATGTTCAATAAAAACTGGAGAGGTGTCATGGCAAAGTAGATAGGGCACTACCTGAGCTCAATTCTCAACTCAGACACTTGTTAGTAGTAAGTTAATTAAGCTCTCTGTGTCTCAGTTTCTTCATCTGTTAAATGGGGGGAGAGAATGTGAGGGTGTCGGTCATGATAGTCTTTAAGCTTCCTTCTAGCTCTAAATCAATGAACCTGTGAGCTAGTTGAAATGAATAAAATGGAGAGACTAAAAAAAAAAAGCTCACCCTCCCCATTTTTCATTCTAAAGATAGAAATCAGGGACTGCCTCATATGTCGTTTCATTTTTTTCTTTCCCAAGACAAGGTAAAAATAGTTGTGACTTCTTTGGTGGCCCTCAGGAAAGGTTTCAGGACATGAAGGAAGTTTTCCTTCCGTCTGGTCCCTAGGGGTGCCATGGAGAACAATTCCCTTCCCCAGAACCATTATATGGGATGACTGAAACATGGACTGCTCCCTGACAGAGAATGTTGGAAAGTAGGATTTCAGGTCCTTTCTCCATTGTGAAAATTGGCTTTGCCCTGATGGCCTCTTATAATGAGAGAAAACTGTCTGAAATGCCTTGTGCCCATCCCAATGCTGCCTGTGCTTCAATGCCCAGATTCCCCTTCTCTATGCAGCCTTGCCTGCTCACACCAGCCCACATAGGTTGGTCCTCCTTCTCTAAACTCCTACAGCATTTAGTGCCCCAAATACACAGTTTGCAGCATGGCACAGTGGAGAAAAAGTTGGCTAGTCTTAAGGTTAGGAAAGCCTGGATTCATATCCCAGCTCTGACACATATGGGCTATGTGACTCTGGGTAAGTCAGGGAAAAGAGACTGAAGATCCCTGTTAAATGACAACTACATTGACTGGAAATGTGGCAGCAGACCTTGACATGGTTCATTATTAACACAAATTAATTCATCAGATTAATTTTCAGTACCAGAGATAGAGGAGAGACAAGTTGAATGGGGAAAACACTGAATTTGTAGTCACAGAACCTCAGTATTCTAGGTAATTTTGTAAGATTACAAATTTCAGAGAAAGCACTGACCTACATTCTACTTTGGGAATGCCCTATATCCATGAAATCACAGGGCCAGTCCTTTCTATACATTGGAAGTGATCTGTTAAACTTGGAGTTAAGAGACCAAATTTGAATTCTAGCTGAAATACAAGCTCTAACCCATATAGACAAATCACCTAAACTCTGATCCATCCTCCCTCCCTACCTCCCTTTTTGCCTGCCTTCCTTCCTTCCTTCCTTCCTTCCTTCCTTCCTTCCTTCCTTCCTTCCTTCCTTTCATCACTTTCCTTCCTATTTTCTTTCCCTTCCATATTTTGAGTACTTACTACAGGTAAGATAGTGAAAATGCAATATGGTGGGCAAAAAGACAGAAAGAACACACTTAGAAGCCCTAAGAATATTACAGGAAATAATCTAAGTGCTAAGTGTTTAACACAGTGCCTGGTATATAGTAGATCTCTAATAAATGCTTTGATTCAACTTGACTTTACTCTGCTGTAGCATTCCTAGGCTTTGGAGTCTGTATAGGGTCAATATACAGTGATGCTGAAAGCTCCTTATCTGTCTCTGTCATCCATGGCATTGCTAGTTCAGAGTCAGTATTTGACCTTACTCTCTAATTTCCAGGCCCATTGGAACCAAAGAAGAGAGAGGACTTCAAAGTCTAAAGTTCATGGAAATAACAGTGTTCAGTAAAGGAAGAGGGGGTAGAAAAGTGCTTCCTTCCACCCTTCCCTATTTAAAGATAAATTATGAGAAGTAGTAACAGGTAGGTAGGTAGGTAGGTAGGTAGATAGATAGATATGTAGACAGATAGATGATGGATATACAGATACATAGAAAGATAAGAAGACAGGCAAACATACAGATAGATGGATACATAGATACATAGACAGAAAGCCAAGAAGACAGACAGACATATGGATAGATGGATGGATGGAGGGATGGATGGATAGATAGATAGATGGATAGATAGATAGATAGATAGATAGAGCATTTATGTTAGATGATACAGGAGACAGAGTGCAGGACCTGGAGTCAGAAAGACGTGTGTTCAAATCCAGCCTCAGACACTTACTAGCCATGTAATCCTGGACAAGTCACTCAACTTCTCTACATCCTTTTACCTATAAAATGAAGGTATTAATACACCTACCTCCCAAGGATGTTGTGAGGATCAAATGAGATAATATTTGTGAAGTACTTTGAAGATCTTAAAGTGCCACATAATATTATTGTTATAATGATGATAATGATGATGCACTAATTATGTGTCAGGTTCTGTGCTAAGTGCTGGGGATGAAAAATCAATCAAGCAAGCCTTCCCCTTCTCTGAAGCAGATTCCATTCTAAGGGAAGAGGACCATTGATTAGTGGGTGTTGGAAAGGGGCATGCATGGTCAGAAGACCACTGGGAAGTGATATGAAGGCAGGAGAAGGCAAGAACTGGGGTATCAGAGCCTGAGGACCCAGGGGAGGAATCTAAGGTTCAGGTGGGAGAGAGAGGAGGATGACAGGTTGAAAGCAAGGGTCATGGTGAAGCCTATGGACCTTTCCTCAAAATATTTTTTTCAAATTCATAATTAAAGGAAATGCTGAATTTCTGTTAGAAGGTAGCAAAATTAAAGATGTCTTTTTCCCAGTCAAGTTGACAAAAATCTCCAAAATCTGTCCATACCCCACAAGGCTAAGAATCCTGTGTTGTAGTGGACAAAGAGTTAGCCTTGGAGCAGGGAGACCTAGGCACTGACTCTGACACATAATAATTGTATTGCCATAGGCAATACAATTGTATTGCCACAGGCTTACTCTGTCAGTGCCCCAGGTAACTTGCTAAATTACCCAATTTGGGGAATGGGAAGGGGAAATTGGGCAGCTAGCTGATACAGTGGAAAGAATGTAGGGGATGTAGTCAGGAAGACCAGAGTTCAAATCTGGCCTCAAACATTTACTAGCTGTGTGACCCTAGGCAAGTCACATAGCCCTGTTTGCCTCAATTTCCTCATCTGTTAAATGAGTTGGAAGAAGAAATGACAAACCACTCCAGTATCTTTGCCAAGATAACCCCAGAATGGAGTCACAAAGAGTCAGACACTAGTGAAATAACAACAACAAAGGGGTTCTTGACATTTCCACATTCAAGAAAACAGTAGCCACAAGCAATATCAAATATTTATAAGTACTTTAAGGTTTACAATAAGGTATAACAACAGTGTGGGATAGGTACTACCTCTATTATGTCCATTTTATAGATAAGGTAACTCAGACTCAAAGAGGAAACAGATCCTGCTCATAGTTTGACAGTTACTAAATAGAACAGCTAGCCTTTGACTCCTATGCCTTCTCATTCCTTGTTATTGTTGTTGTGTCTTTCAGTAATGTCCGTTTTTTTTTTTTGTGACCCCATTTGGGGGGGTCTTCTTTTTGCAAAAGTGCTGGAGTATTTTGATATTTACTTCTCCAGCTTATTTTACAGATTAGGAAACAGAGGCAAACAGGGTTAAGTGATTTGCCCAGGGTCACACAGCTACTAAGTGTCTGAGGCCAGATTTGAACTTAGGAAGGTGAAGCTTCCTGACTTCAGGTCCAGCACTCTATCCACTGTACCACCTAACTGTTCGCTAGACCTCCTCCTAGTCCTGGAATCTTTTCACTTTCCTCAGTGGACAAGAATAGCTCCAAGAAACTCCCCCGTCCCCCCCCAAAAAAAACTCTGAATAGGTATACAGTGCACATCTCATATTCCACCTTCTATTCCTCAAGTAAGAATCTCAAGAGGATGTGTGCCTTCCCCCCTCTCCAATATTTAAATAAATTAGAATGAAGTTCCTAGTATCTGGTTTAGAGCTAAAAAGAACCTTAGAAGCCAAGTAGTTCAATCCCTTAATTTTAGAAAAGAGGATCTAAGCCTTAGAGAGTTTGTTTAACTGACTTGCCCAGGGTCACACAGATAGTAAGTGTCGGAGTCAGGAAAGGGTTTGTGTAGAATGGGAGAATCCTAGCCCACTTGTCTCCTTCCTGGCATCTTCTCTGCACCTCACCCCCATCCCCAGATCCCTGCTCTTCAAGTCATCTACTCTAGAACAAACTCTTGTTCTCAGTTGACATTCATCTTCCAACTGATACCTAGGAGTAAATGTTGTCTGAGATCTTGGGTGCAGTGTCATAGTAGGTTCCTACTGACTGGTCCCCTCCCAGGAGATAATTGCATTTTAAAAGGGAGATTCCTGAAAGCTAAAATACCATCATTCCCCAAAGGAAGGCTGATAGAATGACAAGGAATCAACTAATATTCCAGACATAGTTTTCTCCCTGATCAATGGCTCCTAGATTGAGGATTAGATAGGAACTCAGAGTGGTCCTCTCTCACCCCCTCTTTTTATGGATGAGGGACCTGGGTCCCAGGGAAAGAAAGGGATTTCTTCAATAAGGAAGACAGGAATAAGTGGCAGAAGTGATTTAAACCTAGTTATTCTCCATGATTTAGAGTTCTTCCCACTGTATCTTGTACTTTCTACAGCACAACTGGAATAAATGCTATCTCCCATGTAAATTACTTTGAAGACTCAGCCATGTATTGATGCAAGACATATTATTTTCTATTCTATTATCAGCCCTTTGTTTTATATCTATGTCTCATAAATAGCCATTTCTGTATTTACAAAGTTGACACTAGGATGACAGTGGATAGAGAAAGGATGACCCTCCTGAAACATTTACTATCTATGTGACTTGGGGCAAGTTCCTTAACTCTTAGCCTCAGTTTCTTCATCTGTAAAATAAGGATAATAATAGCAGGATCAAATGAGACACTATTTATAAAGCGCTTAGTAGGGTCCCTGACACTTAGCAGGTACTATATAGTAATTGCTTCTCTTCTTCACCCCCAGGGACCCTAGATTTATAGATCTAAACCTGTAAGGGATCTGGGAGGCCTTCAAATCCAACTTCATCATTTGACAAATGCAGAAACTGAGGACCAGAGTGGTTAAGGGGTTTTGGCCCAGATCACACAGTAATCAGCAGAAGTGTTATTTGAATCTAGGCCCTATGACTTGGGAGCCTAGACTTTTCCCACCATACCACAATGATGACACCCCATCCATCTCTGTGCTTGAGAATGACTTGCAAGGCCTATTCCTAAGTAAATATAGCACTTTCTGTGCCTTGACTGACAGGGTAAATATGGGTGTCATTATTGAATGACTCAAGGAACAACAATATTTATCATCAAAATATAGTGAGACTGTGAGAATTCCTGCTCATTCCTTGCTTATGATGTCAATATATTCTCCACCTTCCTCGACTTTCCTTCTTAATTCCCAGACAGGAAAATGAAATCAGAGAAGATAAGGAAACTGCTCAAAGGCACAGACAGACAAGTTCTTGAACCAAAGATGAGAAATCTCATTTCTCTGTCTGAGGAGTCGTTGGTGCTTTGATGCTGTGATGGCTCAGGGTCACCACTTTCCTGTTTATAAAATGGCAAAGGGCTGAAAATTTCAGAAGATAATTGTCTTGCCTTTGATAACAATGTGTCCTGTTGATCTGAATGACAGAGTAGTGGGACCACAATGATTTCCCCATAACTGACCCCATTTTATTCACCAGATATATCCTGAGACCCTTTAATGCTCAGAATCAGACAAAGCAGCAGCTAGGACTGGGTAATGGACTTTGCCAAAATCTGAGGTCACAAAAATCTAAAATAATGACTTTAAAGAGTGAGCGATTTTTACTGCATTACATTTATATTTTGTAGAAACTTTCACGCAGCACTGTAGAAACTAGCTAGCATGAATAATTACTTAAAACAGGGAATACCAGATATTCTGTTTCTGACCCTCTTCCCTCACTCTGGTTGTCACTGACTAAGCCAAAAGTCTCTGAGAAGTTGCATAGTACGATCCTTTGTAGGATGTTCTCTTCACAATGGGTTCATGCCTTTCCTCTCACAATGTTGTACTCTGGGGTCTCCCCCATGATATGATGCCAGTGTTAGGGTCTCCTCCTACAGGTATGCTTATTATCTGGACATCATTTTTTGCTACTTGCCTCAGGCACTGAAATTGCTGATTATGGATCTGGGATTGTGGAATGTCACAATTAGAAGGGGTAGCTAGGTTGCACAGTAGATAGAGTGCCAGGCCTGGAGTCAAGAAGACATCTTCCTGAGCTCAAATCTGGCCTCAGATACTTACTAGCTGTGTGACCCTGGACAAGTCACTTCACCCTGTTTGCCTCAGTTTCCTCATTGGTAAAATGACCAGGAAAAGAAAACGGTAAACCACTCTGATATCTCTGCCAAGAAAACACCAAATGGGGTCATGAAGAGTTGGACATGACAGAAAAAGTGACAGAATTGAAAACAATTAGAAAGGATCTCAGAAGTCTAGTCAACAATATTAGTAATTAATGGTTTTTCGTCTTAAAGACCTTCAGTGAGGGGAATTCACTCTCTATTCCATTCTTGGAGAAATGTCATTTTTAGGATCTTCTTCTTTACATTAAGCTACAATTCTGAAACTGTGTGTAAGATTCTCTGCTAAGAGCCAAGGAGGCCCACATGGAAATAAGACATGGTCTGATGTTAATGCCCCAAGTCATAGGCACCTAGGTGGATAGAGCATTGGGTCTAAAGTCAAATCCAACCTCAGACACTCACCAGCTATGTGACCCTAGGCAAGTCATTTAACCTCTGTTTCTTCAGTTTCCTCAACTTTAAATTGGGAATGATAATAGCACCTACCTCTTAGGATTGTTGTGCAGATCAAATGAGATAATATTTGTAAAATGTTTAGAACTGTGCTTGGCACATAGTTACCTTGGCACATGTTACCTCCTGCTTTCAACCCATGCCCCAAAGATTATGTCTCATTTTTTTTTCAGAATTTATTTTTAGTTTTCGATGTTCATTTCCACATTTTGAATTACAAATTGTCCCCATCACTCCCCTACCCCCACCCCAAGATGGCAAGCATACTGATTACACCTTCCCCCAGTCTGCCCTCTCATATATCTCCCCCTCCCTTATTACGTTTCCTTTCTTAAAGAGAGTATACACCCAGGGGTGGCTAGGTGGCACAGTGAATAGAGCACAGCCCTGGAGTCAGGAGGACCTGAGTTCAAATCTGGCCCCAGACACTTAACACAAAAAACTAGCCGTGTGACCTTGGGCAAGTCACTTAGCCCCAATTGCCCTACCTTTCACCCTCCAAAAAAAAGGCAAAGAGAGAGAGAGAGAGAAAGAGAGAAAGAGAGAGAGAGAGAGAGAGAGAGAGAGAGAGAGAGAGAGAGAGAGAGAGAGAGAGAGAGAGAGAGTATATACCTTTCTCATGGATGAGGCAGTGAATCCAATTAAGTGAGTGCAATGAAGTCAATTAGGCAGTTCTTAGGCAGAATCTAAGGCTCCATTCAGATTTATCTTTAGATATCACTAATACCCAAACTCTGAAACAATGCAACTGCATAAGTGTGGACCAAGGGAAACAAGCTTGTCCCAGGGGACTGGGGGCTGGCTATGTTGTTCAGTTGTTTCAGTCATATCCAACTCTTCATGGCCTCATTTGGGGTTTTCTTGGCTGGGATACTAGAGTGGTTTGCCATTTCCTTATCCCTGTCATTTTAAAGATGAGGAAACTGAAGCAAAAAAGATTAAGGGACTTGCCCTGGGTCACACAGCCAGCAAGTGCCTGAGGCTGGATTTGAATTCAGGAAGGTGATACTTCCTGACTCCAAACCAAGCACTCTATCCACTTCACCACCTAGTAGGCCAATTGGCAGCACTCCCCTATCTCTAAGCAAGGGTTGAATGATTACTTCTCTTGTACATGTTAGAAGGATTTCTTGTTCATGTATTGCCTGGACTAGGTGGCATCTGAGGGCTCATTTAGTTCCAAGCTTCTATGATTCTATGAAAATGCCATGGTCCACCAAATATATGCCGACTCCTATGCCTATCACCTGCTCCCATATTCTCCCCATACAACTTTTTTTTTTTTTTTTGCTTTTTGGAGGGGGGAAGCCAGGACAATTGCGGTTAAGTGACTTGCCCAAGGTAATGTCTGAGACCATATTTGAACTTAGGTCCTCCTGACTCCAGTGCCAGTGCTCTATTCACTGGGCCACCTAACTACCCATATAACATTTTCTACAAACCAACAGATACTGCCCCTGACTCCAACATTCTCCCTCTTCCTCCCTCCCCCCCACCCCCCACACCTTAAATTATTTCCTTATTATAGTCCTGATGTGAGGGAAAGCTGGCATAAGGCATCTCTGGCCACAGCTTCATTTGTGGTCTTTCTGCCTCTCTATTCTATTCCTCTGCGATATAAGGAAAATGAGGCCTCTATAGCTAGGATACTCAGAGAAAAGGAAATACTAGTTAATTGGGAGTTTGTGGTGAATTGAAATTGGTGCAGTGGAAAGAGTATTGACCTTAGAGTCAAAAGAGCTAGGTTTGAGTTCTGACTCTACTACTTACTAAGAAACTCCTTGATTTCTCTGGGTCTCAGTTTGTTCCTCTATAAAGTAGGAATAATAATGTTTACCTTAATTATCTCACTTGGTTGTTGGGGGAGGATCAAAGGAGATAAAAACACCCTGAACATAATGGAATCATTGTTTGATGAATGAGGATTTTAAATGACACTGGAATCACAATTCTGAAATCACTTATCATGGCAGGCTGGTAGAGAGGAATTAGAGAAGTCGTCCAGGGGACTGACTGGGTTTGGCTGAAATATCAAACCTAGTGAGGTATTAGCCAAGTACAACACGGATGTGGAAGAATTTATTTAACACAGAAGCTATGTTTATCCAAGAACTTTTATGGACAGTTCCTGAGAGAGAAAGATGACAAGAAAGTTTATGGTTTTGGAATTGTGAGTTATCCAAAGCACAGGGGCTTTCTTCCTTCATATAAAAGTAAGAATTAAACAAGCTTCTTTATTGCTACGTTAATATTTTCAGAGAAATATATGAATTCTTATTAAGTCTGATTGTCTACCTATAGTATCCCATTATACAGTTGTACCACAAATTCAAGTCTCCCTCCACTTCCTGATCCCTCCTCCCCTCAGGAAAACATTCCTTATAATTTACTGAGAAAACAGAAGACACTAACCTTTTCTCTCTTCCATCTCAAAACCCCTTTGACATTATCCCCATTCTCCCTCCTTTACTCTATCTGTGGGTGGGAAAAGCTGTGACCTTGAGGCTACATGTGGCCCTCTAGGGCCTCAAGTGCAGTCCTTGTACTGAATCCAAACTTCACAGAACAAGTCCCCTTAATAAAAGGATTTGTTCTGTAAAACTTGTACTCCATCAAAATGTGGCACCCAAGAACCTAGAAGGCCACATGTGTCCTTGAGGCTTCAGGTTCTCCACCGCTGCTCTAGTATCTGAAGAAGTGATGGCCTTTTTCTTCCATAAGGCCCATCCCCCTACTTATACTCCAATACTTCCCTCTCCCTCCTCTTCTTGCAGCTTGCCCCCATAATTATCCACACTCTTCTCTAATTTCCAATTTTCCCCTAGCTACTGTTCTTTTCTAGCTACCTACAAATGGATCTACATTTCCACAATCTTTAAAAAATGCTCACTTGATCCTATATGCCTTTAGGCTGCCATTTTCTATCTTGCCCCTCTTAACCAAACCAGCATGGTAAAGTAGCAAGAGTCCCAGGTCTAGAATCAAGCGACCCAGGTTCAGATTTCAGCTCTGTCACTCGTTCATTGTATTACCTTCAGCATTCCATTGAACTGCCCTATGCCTTAGCTTCCTTATCTATAAAATGAGAGTGTTGGGCTTGTAGCCTGCTAAAGTGGCTTCTCACTCTCTATATCTACAAAATGTGAGCCCTTAGAAAACAGCTTTTTGTACTCCTCACCTCCACTTTCTCACCCCCCCCCCCCAACATCTTAGTCTTCTGACCTCCTCACTAGAGTTAACAGTGATCTCTATTTTGGCAAATGCAATTGTCTTTTCTCAGTCCCCATTCACTATTAGTCTCATTGCAACATTTGATATTGTTATTTTTGATCTTGATATTACCTGTTGGTACCTTCTATTGTTAAATCCTTTCTCCCCTTTGGCCTTTTTTTCTTTCTTTTTGGAGAAAGGAAGGTAGGGCAATTGGGGTTAAGTGACTTGCCCAAGATCACACAGCTAGTTTTATGTTAAGTGTCTGAGGTTGGATTTGAACTCAGTTCCTCCAGACTCCAGGGCTGGTGCTCTATTCACTTCACCACCTAGAGCCCACCCTTCTGGTCTTCTTGACCAGGGGTAGGGAACCTATAGCCTGGAGGCCACCTCTCAAGGCTCCAGTTTCCCCACCCCTGTTCTTGACTCTGCTTTTTGATTCTGCCGTTGCTTATCCTTCGGTCTTGAAGAAGACCAAAGACATTGTGTAGGTGATGTCTTGACTTGCTGGTGAATTGGATTTAAGTGAGGCAGAGTTGCATAAGGTCCTCAACCTCACTCTCTCTTCCAGAGTCATCAAAGTTTCCAAAGGTCAAGATGACTGGCAATGTCCCAGGATGCAGTGGGTGACTGAACACTCCTTTTCTGGTTATCATCTATCTCCCACCATCTAGCTGTGGCTGTACTATAAGGCTCTGTTGTTGTCCCTCTTGGCTCCTCTTTCCGTAATCTCTCTTTTGATGACTTCATCAAAACCTTTGGGTTCAACTACCATGTTTACAAAGATGACATTCCAATCTATTTACTAATCTCTTTCATGAGCTCTAGGAGCATGTCACCAACTGCCCATTGGACATTTAAAACTGGTAGCTATCTTAAAACTCAACCTGTCCATAATAGTACTCATTTTCCATCCTCAAAATACCCACCATTCTTCCAGACTTCCTTATTTCTATCAAAGGTAGAAGGCAATTGATGTACATGTTTAGATGTGCACATATTTATTCCCCTTGATCAAACAAAAAACTCATGAGGACTCAGAAGAGATGGTTTCAATTTTTGTTCATATTCCCAGCACAGTGTCTGGTATATATAGTAAGAGTTTAATAGAAGCTTATTGATTGATTGACTTGCCTCATGAAAGAACTCCGAGAGTTTTAGAAATCCATACTGACCATTGTTGTTGTTGTTGTTTAGTTATTTTTCAGTTGTGTCTATGTCATTGTGACCCCTTTGGTGGTTTTCCTGGCAAAGATACTAGAGTAGTTTGCCATTTCCTTCTCCAGCTCATTTTACAGAAGAGGAAATTGAGGCAAACAGGTTTAAGGAATTTGCCCAGGGTCACACAGCTAGCATATGAGGCTAGATTTGGACTTGGGTTTTCCTGATTCCAGGCTTGGTACTCTATCCACTGTGCCACATAACTGCCCCAATACTGAGCATTAAGTAGTGAAAAGTTTGGGTGAGGTCAGCTTGCCCCACCCTGTGTTCAAGTCTCTCTTTGGTGAAAAACCAGGAGTTTAGGAAGGCTCAGGTCTTCAGGCTGGGTCTCATTTCACTTCTGCAAATTGACTTGTCATGATACCAAGTTGAAGGACTGAAAAAAAATTAAATTACTACCCTAACCTCCTGATTCATTCCCAGGCAGAATCATCCCGAGGGACTCATGGGAAAAGAGAATTGGGCTCTAACAAAGAAGCAAACAGTATGTTACCACTTTTTAGATGCAACAGAGATCAAGCTGGCCACAAAAATCTGTTCCCTCAATCAAGCATTGCAAAGAGTTTCCAAAAATCATTAGGCTGCCAAAAAAAAATGTGTTCAGTTTCCAAAATTACCCTAATATTAATGACTTTCAGCATGGAATAGTGCAAGGAATTCTGGATTTGGGGTCAGAGAATCTGTTTCAGTCCCATATTGATTTCTTGCTATATGTGTAGTACTGGGCAAGTCACTTCCTCACTATGGGCCTTAGTTTCTTCATGTGTCAAATGAGGGTCTTGAGCTCAATTTTCTCTAAGGTCTCTTCCATCCCTAAATCTATTTATGACAATGTCCTAACCTCCTCTTCCCTCACTTCCTCCTCCATTCTCAAATGTTCTTCTTTTCTCTATTTCACCAGGTGAATTTACCCAGGCAACAGTCTAGGAGCCTAGAGAGACGTGATTTTTTTGGAGACTTCTCTTTTTCCATTCCACTTCAAGAAGTCCTCCACCATTGTTGCTTTTTAAATAGGATGTGTTGATTTTTTTCTGTGCTATCCATAAGTAACACATTTATCAACCCACTGCTCTACAAACCATGTTATTCTTATTTCAGGCCATACAACAAACCTGAAGAGATGAATCCCCCAGGGAAATCAGTTTTCTGGTTTGTGTTCCTGATTGTGACTTACTCTTCTCAAGCTACACTGAACTTGGATCTCGAATCCATTGTCCATTCTTTGGTGAGTAAACCTAACCCCAGTCCTTTCCCTCCCTTGTTTTTGCCTGGTTTTCTGGGAAATTTATGTATTATAAATTACAAGTTTCAAAGGCACCAAGGGGCATTGGGAGGGGAGAGTTTGTTGCTCTTATGAGGAAAGAATAAGATAAGGGGAATGTGTTATAAGCACATTAGAGGGGATATTGTTAGGAGTGTTTTTAATATCAACAGAAACCAAAAATAGAACATGTTCAGTGCACTGAGTAAAGTGATCACTATAAACTTAATTCACCAAGAGTAAAAAAACAAACACAGAACTAAGTGCTCCCTCAGAGGACAAACTGTTACAGGTGCCTATTCTGTGCTACTCAGGGTGTGGACCCAGGAGGCCTGAAGCTCTGAGCAACTGTTAGCACCTCACTTAGGGTGGTGCAATTCATGCTGGGGATCTTGAAATCTCTAAAGAAGGTGCTAAGTCGTAGCCTTTTAGAATTACAAAGAAACTTAGCAAACTTAGCAACATAGCAAAGAGTTTTAACAGACATTGGTTCATCTATCCCAATATATTACCAGTATGCAAAATGGAGTGCAAAATCAGATATTTTACTCCAAAAGGTACTTGCTCCTAAGGATCTAAAATCTTTCAGTAGAATATAAGCTCCTTGACAGTAGGGACTACTTTTCATTTTTCTCTTTGTATCTTCAATACCATCATAATGCCTTTCAATTCAACCAGTATTGGATAGATGCTGGGATCTTGTTAGGTGTATTTTAGTATCCAATAAATTTGATTCAGTCAAATATTTGATTCATCCAGCATTTCTTAATGCTGATTGAATTGAAAGGCATGGAATCAAACCAAATCGAATAGAAACTTGTTTCAAAATCACAGTTCAAAGTATGAAGTGGCCTTTTAGTCCAAATCATGCTGGGGCAGGGGCAGGGATGTTTTCCTCTATGACACAGGCAATGTGTGGTCACCTAGCCTCTGTTGAAGGCCTCCAATGAGGAGGAACCCACTATCAAACAATAAACATTTATTAAAGACTTACTATGTGCCAGGCACTGCCTCCTGAGATAGCTCATTTCCCTTTAATATAGCTCTGATTGTCACTTCCTCTGTGATTACCTTGCCTTATCTCAACAATCAGTGTCAATCCCTCCATCTCTTGGCAAATCTCTCATGCCCTTCACTCAGAACCCTCCTATGGCCTCATCTCATAACCACTTTAATGAAATCTCTTTGTGCTTAGGGGAAGGCTTGTTTGTCAACACACCTTTTGTTACTTTGTGATCACCAAGGTTGTGATGTCTTCTGGGTAGCCATTGATCCCCCCTGGTTCTGAAAACTCAGATGTTGATGCTTCTCTCTCTGGTAACTAACACTGTATATATGTAATGGTCAGACAGCTAGAAACCCTGTCTGTTGGTCTGTTGAATTGTGTTATTTTCTCTGTATTTTTTTGTCTGCTTGTAATTTCTGTTTGTATTTTCTGAAATTCGGGGTGTTAACTTTTTCCTCTGAACTAAATGAATGATATCTATGTTTTATTAAAGTAAGATTGTTGGCCCCTTTTGAGGCCCCTTTTGAGTTGCTTTCCTTTAGAAAAGCAGATCAAAGAACCTGTGCTAGCAGCCATCCTGGGTATGGTAGGGTACTCCCTGGTACACAAGCATAGTGCCTTATGTAAATTAGTGTCATGATAAAAGTCTATTGAATAGAAATAAACATGCTTCTTTTCCCTGTGTCCCTAACCTGCTTCTCCCACCCTTATTTCAGTCACTACTCCCTAAGCCACCAGGAGCCACTATGCTGAGACATCTATGTTATAGGGTCAGTTCTAGAACTCAAATTGTTTCCTTGCATTTCCTAATGCTTCCTCTGTTTATTAGAAAATTAAATACAGCTCTGCATATAAGATAGGCAGTAAGCGTATTTAAAAACTCCTAAGAAAAAGATATAAGATGTGCATATGGAGAAAATTGGAGGATTCTAGAATAAAAAGGTGGTTATTTTAATTACGTGATGGAATTTTAGAGCTTGAAATGTTAGCTACATCCTCAGCTACAGTTTGAAGGGCTATTGAGAGACATCCCAGGTTAGTGATTAGAGACAGCTAGCCTTAGAGGCAGGAATAAGGAACTATGGCCAAAAGAGTTGAATGACCTCCCTGAGGTCACACATTGCAAATGGAAAAGCTGGGATTTGAATCTACATGTGTATTCAAGGTATTTACATTCTAGATACACAAGATGGGGATGGAATGCATAATCAGATATTTTCTGACATCTATAGGGGTGTGAATTATGAGGGATAATCTGATAACTGGTATTTAGGGTTTGAAAGTGCTGTATTTCATTTGATGACCACAGCCACCTTTTGAAGTAAATGGTTTGCCCAGGGTCACACAGCTAGTAAGTTTCTGAGGCAGGATCTGAATTCAGGTGTTCCTGACTTCAAGTCTGACACATTATCCACTATGCTAACTAGCTGCCTCTCTATACCAAACATCAGCTTGAGATCATGTGTTTCTCTTAAAATTGTCCTAAGTCTTTCTCATTATAGGAAATCCACTTGTCATGATGGTTAATGTTCTGCTCTGACTAACTTTCAGGCTAAAATAATGTTTATATGATCACATCATCTGTGAAATATTCACATGGCCTTCTTGGGTCAGTTGGATAAACAATGGTGACCTTGATGTATATTTTATAAACGAGAATCACATCTTTTTTTCAGAGCTTGCCACTAAAAGTGCTGCTCTATTGTGAACTCCTTTTCCCTTAAAATCTATGGAAGAAAAGATTGTACCGTGATTCAGCATAAATAATGCACTTACCATTACAGTGCTTAGGAGTTGGCGTCTTTGACTCATTGTTGACTGTAAATTAAGAATAATGTCTTAGTCACAGACAATTAGAGCTACTTGATGGTCATCCAGTCCCAACTCCTCCCTTTACCCTTCCTTATTCTAGAGGAGGAAAGGAAATCCCATGAAGGGTACAGTGGCTAAGGTCATTAAGCCAGTAAGTGGCAAAATGGCAACTTGAACGTTACTCTCCAGACTCTGAGTCTAGGGGCTCTTTCTAGCATTCTATACTTGAGTTGAATATTTAAAATGTCTTTTCAAAGAGCTATGAAATGATGAATGAATTTACATAGTCCTGCAAGTATTTATTAAGTATCTACTATGTGCTAAGTACTATGCCAGACACAGTAGATACTGAAATGCATCCTAAAACTCATGGTTTTGGTTGTTAATTGTTGTTTCTCATTCCTTCTCAAAAAAAGACCATGGTATCAGGGAGGTGATGCCATGAAATGCAAATGAATTGGATTTAAGTGACGGAGGGCTGTGCAAAGTCACCAGCCTCACTTTCTCTTCCAGAGCCATCTGGGTCAAGTGGTCTGATACAGATCAGGACACCTGGAGATGGCCCTAGATGCAGTGGAAGGCCTTGACCTTCTAAAGCTAAGGTCTTCAACAGGTCTCAGTTTGACTGAAGCAACACCCATTCAGTGATTAAGGATATGTAAAAATATGAGGCAAAGGCCTTTTTAACCAAGTACCAGTTGTTAATAACAGGGATTTGAATCTCTATCCATTCATGCCTGCCCATCCTGTATAACTTTTGTCCATGATCTCCTCTAAATTTGTCATAGAGACTCAAACCAACATTTTTTTTTCCTTTTTGGAGGGCACTTGGGGTTAAGTAACTTGCCCAAGGTTACACGGCTAGGTTTTTGTTTGTGTGTGAGTTAAGTGTCTGAGGCCGGATCTGAACTCAGGTCCTTCTGACTTCAGGGCCAGCGCTCTACTCACTGTGCCACCTAGCCGCCCCGCAAACCAACATTCTTGAAGTCTTTCTCAATACCTTCTGATATCACAAGCATACCAGTAGAATAGTAAAACTATTTACCTGTCAAACAGTGAAATATTTACAAAAAGAATATTTAGTTCAAATGATGTAATCACAAATACACAAATTTACTCCTCTAACTTACAGGAGAAATAACCCTCCTTCCTCCCTGTACCACCTCAATCGCTGGGAAGGAGAAGGAGATTAGGTTGATAGCTGAGCTCAATTCTCATAGAATGCACTACTGGTTCCAAGTGCAAACCTGCCTCAATTTCAAGTCCCAAGTTCTCTGGCTTTTCAGAGTTTCTACACTGGGCCTTGAATGCACCGTTTTGCTATGGCTTGAACTCCTAGTTCCATGGAGATCATCTCTGGCACCTGAAAGTTAGAGCAAACAATAAAGAGCAGAAAAAACATTCCCAAACCCATTTTTAGGAGTCAGGGTCAAAGAGAGGGAGTGGGAAAATTGTTCCTTCTGTTCTTGCTGGTTAAAGTCATGGTGCCCATGTCCATGACCACTGGGCTAAAAGATAGTAGAAGAGAACATGGCCAAATAAAAGAGAAAATAGCTCAGTCTTGCCAGTTTTAAAGATGCAGACAGCTAATCAAAGGCAGCTACCCCCACACATGTGATAGAGGACACAGTGAATGCCATGTCCAAACTGGGCATGCTCAAAAAGCTCCTCAGTCGCACCCCCATGAAAGAACCAAGCATTCGGAGAAGCCCTGGCTACACCAATGATCCCTTATTCTTGACACATTGTCTGCTTTTTTTTACTCATACATTTTTCCTCAGTATGTCCTTTACACAAGTATTTCTTCAAAGTTTCTTTTCTGTTGTACTGTTGTTGTTCAGTTATTTTTCAATCATGTCTGACTCTTTGCAACCCCATTAAGGGTTTTCTTGGCAAAGATACTAAAGTGCTTGACACTTCCTTCTCTGGTTCATTTTACAAATGAGGAAACTGAGGCAAATAGGGTTAAGTGACTTTCTCAGGATCACACAACTAGTAAGTGTCTGAGGCCAGATTTGAACTCAGAAGGATGAGTCTTCCTGACTCTAGGTCTGGCACTCTGCCCTCTATACCACCTTGTTGCCCTTTATTCTTTATAAACTGAAGATTATTCTTATCTACATATACTTCTCAATCGCCATACCAACAATATTCATTTTCAGTTCCACAGTGACTAGGATATCACATTTTTCATGACCAAACAATAACATGGGTAAAAGAATGGTATTAAAATGGGCTTTTGTTTACAGGAGAAATTAAGGATTCATTAAAAGAGCTTTGCATTTTATCAAGGGCAATATAACCTGCTTTCCTCCTGTTTAATTCTGGGCCAAACTTGACAAATGAAAAATAGATGCTGTCCTCAAAGAACTTATTAGTTGAATGAAAATTTACATTACACAGGGCATAAATCCTGGAAGTTAGGCCAATAATATTGCCTCTGAGGTAAAGATATAGGTCAAATTCTTAGGTAAAATTTTACTTAAAATATTTGAAATACTTAGATCTCTAAGCAACAACAATAACAGCCCAGCAGCTACAAATAGTATTTTACTCTTCCTTTTAGTATACCCTGGATCTGAGCAAGGTCATTAGTGTTTCATCTATATTTTAAATGTGTAAACAAAGCTTCTATAAACAAAGTTATGGAAAGTATCAGTGACTCACCCAGTCAGTCACCTTTATAGGCAGAAATAGAATTCCTGAATCTCAAAATGGTGCTTTCCCCACAAGACTATCTCATTACCCAAACCAGGAAAAAGGGCTAGGTCAGTAAGTAATATGAAAACTTTCATCACTCAGGAGCCTGTTCAGTACAATTTGGAATTTTCATGACCTGTGTTCTAATTCCAGGTATTCTGTCAATCAGTCAATATTACTTTATTTAAATCCTTCAATCTCTAAATCTTATTATGCGATCTTTTTTTTCTCTCCAAATGCTTTATTAACTTCTGGTTTATATCATTAATTTCCATCAGATTTTGAGTTACAATTTTTTCGCCATTTTCCCCTACCCACTACCCCCAGAATAGCAGCCCCACAGGATATTCCCTCATCCAATATACTCTCTCCCATCTCTTCTCCCATAACCCCTTAGGCTTTTGCAGTAGGGCAAGGTGAATCCCCGTGCCCCAATGCCTGCACATCTTATCTCCCAATTATATGTAAAATAATATTAATAATAGTATTTATATATTTTTTAAAATATTTGATTTTAAAACTTCGAATTCCAGATTCATTCCCTTCCTCCCTTGTCACCGACCCTTACTGGGAAGATAAGCAATTCAGTATACATTGTACATGTGTAGCTATGCAAAACATTGCCATAGTAGATATATTGAAAAAGACTGACTATATTTCCCTCCCTCCTATCCCACCTCCCACCTGTTCCACTCCCCACTTTGATCCTGTCCCTTTTCAAAATTCGATCTTAATATGTAAGCGATTTCAAAAGTGCTTACAAATTTCAGGGTTATTGTAGGGATAAATTAGAGTATGGATGGAAATCACTATGTAAAGAACAATGTTCCCAAACCAATGTTCCCATTGTCCTTAGCTTCTCACAAAAGACACGTATGGCTAAGGAACTCCTTAGTAGAACAATATCTGTGTAAGCCACCAGGGAGCACTCTGTGGTCTGGGTTATAAACTCAGTTTTTCAGCTCTCAGCTTTTCCCCTTTCAATTCCACTCTGGACTCCTATCTAGTGTAAGGGTATGATTAATTCCCATCAGTAATTAATAATTTATCAAATGGTTCTAACTCCTATTCTAAAGAGATTTTCATCTTTTTTCAGAACTTTACATGACTCCCAAAGAGTTACTTGCTCATTAACATGTAGATGTATATATTTACTAAAAATTAGACTCCAATACTTTTTAAAAAGTATGTCAAAAGTAGTGTAGCTCTGCCAGACTCCCCCACCATCTTCTTGGATATGCTGCACTGTTTTGTTATTGCCACTATGAATGAGTAGAAGAGAATTTCTAAGTATTCATCAAAGATCAAAGTCCAAGTGAAAGAATAATTCAGCTCAGTGCCCTCAGTTCTCATAAGGACTGCTCTCTACTCCTAGGTGCCAATTTGACATTGGGTATCTCAGCCAGCTGCTTCAGGGAACATAGATGCAAGATCTTTCCCTGCCCTCTCCTTAAGGAGTTTCACAGTGGTTCCCCAGGTGACCCAAACTCAAAACATATTCAGGGAGTGCCGTGTTCAGTGTCTTCATGGGCTGGCCAGCTTTTTACTTAATCATCAGTCTACAAGGGTGACCACCTTCAGAATGCATACTGCTAGTTGGAACCTCTGGAAGAGCAAGAAACAAAGTCCCATGAGGGATAGGGAGAATGTCCCAATAGGTTGAATGATGTAAAGCATTTTCTCCATCTTTTTAAAAAAAAATATCTCTTCCCACAAAATCTTGTTTGACCTTTTTTTCCCTCCTATTTACTCTAATTCCCTAAGGTTACTCAGTCCCACACTTCCCATCTCTCTAAAGCTTCCAGATGTGGCTAATGTAGGGTGATCAACCAAGCAAGAATTTATTAAGTATTAACTATGTGCCAACCAGTATTCTAAGCATTGGAGATACAAAGTAAGGTAAAAATAGTTTCTACTCTCAAGGAATTTACACACACACACACACACACACACACACACACACACACACACACACACACACACACATATATATATATATATATATATATATATATATATATGTTGTTTTTTTTTGCTTTTTGGAGGGCAATTGGGGTTAAGTGACTTGCCCAAGGTCACATGGCTAGTGTGTCAAGTGTCTGAGGCTGGATTTGAACTCAGGTCCTCCTGACTCCAGGGCCATTACCCTATTCACTGCACCACCTAGCTGCTCCCAGGAATTTGCATTTTAATTGAAACTTGTAGTTAGTGCCTCTGCTTCTTTAGAAATCCCCTCTTTGCAGTGGCACCATCCCAAGGACTTTCACTGCACTCTAAGAGGAGACATCTATCCTTAACTGTTCATTATCAAGGTCACTCCATGAGATCTCTAGCACATTGGGCACCATGCAAAATTGTGAAATGTGAAAAGTTTGTCTTCAGCCTCTTTCTCTTCTTCCTCAATGCCCAATATTCCCACTTGAGTGTTCTTACCACCCTATCTATATGCTAACTTCACCCAAATGCACCTTTTCCTGCTCTCAGGGTGATTCATCATCTATAATCAGCTCTCTCTGACCCTTCATGCTGCCCTCAGTCAAGGTCTCTATAGGAAGAACTTCCTTTCTTAGTAAGGTAAAAGGTCCTTCAGGGTGTTGCTTCAGTACCTAACAGTGCTTGGCATATAGTAGAACTTGGTGGGAAAAGAACTGGCTTTGAGTCAGAGGATGTGACTAAAAATTCTGCTTCTGTCACTTACCACTTGTGTGATCTTGGTTAAATCATTTTACCTTCCTAAGACTTAGTTTCCTCACCCTTAAAATGATAAGATTGATCTGGACATGCTTTAAATTACCCTTGGACTCTAAATTTTTGATCCTACAAACTGAAACCAATTTTCCTGGCCCACTACCATTTTATTTCCCTGTATTCCTCTGATTTGGCTTATCTCTGTGTTTCTTTTTCTGGGGCTCCAGTTCTCCCTGTGATTTTCAATATGACAATTAATTAATGTGATCAACTAACAAAGATTTTGGCTCCTAGAATTAGGATAATTCAACATGGAATGGGTTGCTCTCCTGTAGTATGTAGCTTACTATTACTGGAGGTATCCAGGGTCATTGTAAAAGGGAAAGGGGGAAGGGAGGAAGAGAACAAACATTTATAAAGTCTATGCCAGACACCATACTCTGCACTTTATAGATTTAATACTCACAAAAACCCTAGGACATAGATGTTATTATGAGTCCCATTTTATAATTTAGGAAACAGAGACAGACAGCAGTTGTAATTTGTTCAGGGTCACACAGATAGTATGTGTTTGGGGCTAGATTTGAACTCATGTCTTCCTGATTCTAGGCACAGTGGTTTTTTCCAATGTGCCACTTTGCTTTGGGCAAGGATTGAAATAGACTACCTATATGGTCCCTTTCTGGTCCTTAAGATCCTATGATTCTCATCTATAAATCTGCTAGGAATTTCCTTCTGGAGGTAATTGTCCAACAGAGATGTATATAGATGAATAAAATGTGGATTCCAAACCAGATGGAACAGGTGCTACCATAGCAGGTGGGAGGCTAGAGAAAGAGGATGTTTGTGGTGTAGATAGGACTTTTTGGTGTAACCCACTGAAATCACAATTTGGGGGTGTCACTGTTCTGATTGCTCCATTTCAGGGGTGGAACTGAGGGACTTTTCTCCATGCCTTCATCACTTTTGTCCCCCTACAATTCATAGAAGCCATAATGTCCAATAGGTGGGACATTTCCAGGAATTGAAGAAGTTGTCTCTTCCAGCTGATACCCTGCCATCAGGAAATCCCCACCCCTAAGCTGGACATTGTCACTTGAGATATTCATCTAGTTCAATCTACATGAGACATGTGAAGGGAAACCTAGGCTGAAGGCACAACTTTGTTGGCTGCAGTCCATGCACCAAAGAGTACTATGAGCTCATCAGCAAGGAATGGTGTATCCCTGTACTGTTCAAAAACACCAGGCACAAGTTTGTTGGTGTGCCCCACCAGAGGAATAAGCATCTCAATTCCCAGAACACTATACAGACACCCCATGTTCTTTAAGTCCACCAAGAACAGTGCTAGGAACATCATGGCAGGCAATTCTTAACAATTGATTTGTACTGAAGAACAATCACCAGCCCTATCCCAACTTCCATTTCTTTTATCAAATGCCCATGAAGTTCCATCTGACTCCCTGTGACTCCAGTACAATCAAAGCCTATAAGCATTTACTTTTTGTAAATAGTAGTTTGTGCCATAAATGTTGGTTTCACATTTGTAATGCCCTGCTAGTAGGGAGACTGAGACTGGTGGATTTCTTGAGCTCAAGTGTTCTAAGATACAGTAGGGATAAGTTGAACAAGGGTCTGCACTAATTTTCACATTACTATAGTGAGCTCTTGGGAGCAGGGGACCTAAGAAGTATGTGCCCACATTAAAAACAGAGCAGGCTAAAGTTTTCATTCCAAACCCCAGTGGGATCAGGCTCAAGAGTAACCACTGCACTTCCAGACTGGGTGAGATGGGAAAGTTTAGTCTCAAATAATAGCGAAGATAACAAATTAAATAAAATAGTAACTTGTTGATTTTTTTAGTAAACATGCAGAGTTTTATGTGAATGAGCAATCCTTTTGAAGTTATACAAAGTTAGGAGAGAGATTAAAACCTTATAGGATTGGGGGCTAGAGCCATTCAAATAATTATGAGTTATTGATGGGAATTAATCATACACTTAAGGCAGGACAGCAACCCAGAGTGACACCGAGACTGGGAAAAGTTTAGAAGACCTGGCAGGAAAGAGGTCCCTTCCATTCAGAAGCTAAGTTGATAGGCTGGTAAATAGAGTGCCATCTCGTAGCTTACATAGAAATGGAACCTTAGAATTTGAGTCTAAGTCCAACCTATGCATAAACTGGGTCCCCATTATTGGCTGGTTGTTTGGTGTCCTTTGTGATCAAAGAGGACTAGAATGGCATCACTATGTTGGAGTCGAAGTTAGCTCGTCCAACTGTGGCTGATCAAACCAATACAAGGTTGAAGGCTCTACTACAGGTCAGGCACAAATAGTCCGTATGAATATTTGGAATGGTGGTTTCCTCTAAATTTGTGCATCTCACATTTCTTTGGAGTGACTTCAAGTCTGCTTTGCTCATAGAGTGCAGAGCCTTCTTTGATGTGGGCATGCACACCATGCTGTGTGGTCTTGTGCCAATGTGTAGTCAATTTCTGGAGAATGTCCCTGTGTTGCTTCTTCTGAACTCCATGCCTTGTTTGTGTTCTCCTTAAAATAGATTTTTAGGCAAACATACTTTTGCATTCAAACAACGTGGCCAGCTTATCAGAGTTGTGCTCTCTTCAGTAGAAGTTGAGTACTTGACAGTTTAGCTTGAGAGAGGACCTCAGTGTCCAGCACCTTATCTTGCCAGGTGATCTCCAGAATCTTCCTAAGAAAATTCAAATGGAAGTGATTCGGTTTCCTGGCATGGTGCTAGTAGACTGCCCAGGTTTCCCAGGCATACAGCAATGAGGTCAGCACAGCAGCTCTGTATACCTTCAGTTTAGTAGGCAGTCTAATACTTCTCTCCATTTTCCTTCAGAGCCTCCCAGACACTGAGCATTTGGCAATACATACATCAAACTTCATGATGTATGTCTACATCCCTAGAAAGTATACTGCCAAGTTAAGTGAACTCATCCATAGCATTCAGAATTTCGTCATTTGCTATACCTGCTGGTTCCACATATGGATGGTGTGGTGCTGCCTAGTGGAGAACATCTGTTTTCTTGGTATTCGTTGTTAGGCCAAAAGTGGCAGAAAATTGATCCATACTTTGTTGCATCTCAGCCTGAGAGGCTGACAACAAATAGTCATCCAGTCTCTCTTCGTAAATTAGGAAGTTAGAGCTATCCAAAATGGAATGGGCTGCCTCTAAAGCTTATGGGTTCCCACTCTGCCTAACTCCTCTCTTGGTTCTTAAGCAAAGGCGATGTTCCTGCATATCAACTTGTGATCCTTTAAATAGTGTACTACCAAATATTAGCCACTGGAAATAGAAAGGCAAGGAGGAAACTACTTGGCTTCAAGATACACACATATACACACACACATATATACACACATTTACACATACATACATACACATACATATATGATAATTCAAGAAGGAAGAAAATGCTAACAAGTAGAAAGCTCAGGGAAAGCTTACTGTAGGAGCGGACACATAAGCTGAACCTTGACAGAAACTACAACTGAGAAGTGGAAGACATTAGAGGAGTGGAGAGTAACCTGTATAAAAACATGGAGGTGAGAGATCACTTATACAGTAAGGAGACCAGCAAATAGGCCAGTTTCTCTAGGATGTAGAGTGTATGAAAGGAAAGTGATATAAAATAAGTTTGGAGGGGCAGCTAGATAGTGCAGTGAATAGAGCACTGGCCCTGGAATCAGGAGGACCTGAGTTCAAATCTGGCCTCAGACACTTAACACAAAACTAGCCGTGTGATCTTGGGCAAGTCAGTTAACCCCAGTGGCCCTTCAAATAAAAAAAAGGCAAAAATAATAGTTGTTAGATAAAGACTGTCTACAGGATTAACTTTGGGGGAGGCTAGGTGGCACAGTGAGTAGAGCGCTGGCCCTGGAGTCAGAAGGACCTGAGTTCGGATCCGGCCTCAGACACTTAACGCACACACAAACAAAAACCTAGCCGTGTGACCTTGGGCAAATTACTTAACCCCAACTGCCCTCCAAAAAAGCAAAAAAAAAAAATAAGTTTGGGAAAGTAGGCTAAAGGCAGGTTGTGAATAACTTTAGATGCTAAGCTGAAGAGTCTGTATTTTACTGTAGAGGCAATAGGGAGCCACTGAAGTTTCTTGAGAGGATCAGCAATACAGTCAATGATTTCAGGAAGATTATCTGGTAGATGTGTGAAGGACAGATCATAGCTCAGCTCCTCCAGCTATTCACCTTACCTGGGATACCCTCCCTTTCTTCTGCATCTCCCCAAATCTTATCTACATTTCAGGTCTCATCTCTTCCTCACCTGACCATTCCAGCTGCCATCAGTCTTTTCCTTATCCAAATTCCTATTCTACATATTATTGTTATTATCATAACATGGTGCCTACTTACATAAGATCATAGAATTATCTTATAAAATCATGGAATTTAAAGCAGGAAAAGACCCTAGAGATCATTTAGTCCTACCCTCTCATTTTACAGATAAGGAAACTGAGTATCTAGGAGGGAAAGAGACTTGCCCAAGGTCAGACATGCAGTAAGTGCCAGAGCCTTTTTACTATTCCATTTATATCTGTCAGCACTATATCACTAACTAAAGTATAGGATCCTTACTGATAAGAATTTTATTTTATTTTACTTGCATTCCTCACAGCAAACAGTTTGATAATTCTCCCTCATTTTTATGGATAAAGAAACTCATGCCTAGAAAGGGCAGACAATATGGTATAGTGGAAAGAGCTCTAACTTATTGAAGCTAAGGATCTGAGTTAAAATCCCATCTTTAACAATCTTTAACACTTATTACCTATATGTGACCTATAATATGTTACTTAATCTGCCTAAAAGTCAGTTTCTTCATCTGTAAAATGGGGAGAGGGGTTGGATAGATGAGCCGGTCTCCGAGGTCTTTTCCACCTCTAGAACTGTGCTCCTATGAAGCAATTTAACCAAAAGAACACAAGCTAGTGCATGACAGAATGAGGACTAGAACTTGGGTTTCTTTCAGGGATATTGTATCTAGAACCACTTTGTAGTTGATTGTTAAATTTTCAGTGTGAATATTTATACTTCAGAAATAGCCAAATGCTACAAATCAAGGTTTGATTTATTATTTTGTTAATTGTTTAGGAGAAGAAAGTAATGGAGAAAAAGTAATTAGATTGGATTAAAAGTAATAAGATGTACATAATGGCAACTATAGGTGGATATAGTACCAGACATGAAGTCAAGGGGACCTGAGTTCAAATCTGTCTGCAAATACTTACTAGCTGGGTGACCCTGGGCAAGTCACTTAATCCTGTTTACCTCAGTTTCTTCATCTATCAAATGATCTGAAGAAGGAAATAGCAAACCATTCCAGTATCTTTGCCAAGAAAACCCCAAACAGGATCACAAAGAGTCAGAGACAATTGAAATAACACAACAGTTGTACATTATTTATTCTTTCATTTGGAGAGTCTGTTGTTAAACACTTAACCCCATACTGCTAGCCTGACATCCTTCTCTAAACTTTCACCTATGACCAAGGGAAGCATATTTGATCAATCTTTAGTTTTAGTGACTTTAGTAAAAAAGAGAGAAAGGGAGTTTGTTCTTGCTTGGGAGGATAACATCAAAAGTTGATTTTCAGGAAATAACATTCCTTAGTGATGTATCTGCTCTTTACCCTACAGGACCATAATTATACCTTATATTTTTGCTTCCATTCCTAAGACTGTGAAAGAGAGACAGAGGGAGACAGAGACAGAGAGACAGAGACAGACAAGACAGAGACAGAGAGAAGGGAAGAGAAAGAGATACAGACAAAGATGGAGGGGGAGAGAGAGAGATACAAAGAGAGACAGACAAAGAGACAGAGAGAAAAAGAGGGAGAGAATGAGAGAAGAAGAAAATGGAGGGAGAGAGACAGAGAGAGGGAATGAGAGAGAGAGGAGAGGAAGAGAGAAGGGAGGAAGAAAGAAAAAGAGAGATGGTATAGAGAGAAAGAATGAGAGAGGAGGAAGAGAGAGAGAGAGAGAGAGAGAGAGAGAGAGAGAGAGAGACCGAAACTTCCCATTTCCTATGCTTTTCCCACTGCTTCCCAGGAGGATCAGAGGAAGGAATTCAAAGCAGCCTTGTGTTCTTCTGTCCTACTTGGGAATTGGAGCCAAAGAGGACAGGAAGTAGAAAATTAATAGCAGTATACATTGCCTTTTTACCCCCCTTGGGTCCTAAGAATAGCAGCCAAGTTGTGAGGACCATGTACTGTGGAAAGTGAACCAGGATGGTAGCAATGAGCTGAGCTCTCAGCTTTGCTACTTGTTTTAGCTGTGACCTTGGGCAAATCTGTGTCAATCTGGTCTCAGTCTCCTCATCTATTAAAATGATGTATAAGGATCTACACTCTTATATCTTTCAGATTTCAATCATTCTCCATCATTCATCCATACTTATTCACAAAGCATTTAATAAATGCCTACTGTGTGCCTAAGTATTTCAGATCCAAGAAACAAAGAACAAAGGGATACTGATAGAAGGAAAATACATTTGCTACCTTGTATGTGAAATTATTTTAATGCAGAGGGTTTCTTAATTGTGTGTGTGTGTGTGTGTGTGTGTGTGTGTGTGTGTGTGATGAATTTCTTTGGCAGCCTGCTAAGAAGGTTAAAGACCCTTCCTACAATATTGTTCATGAAAAATAATTCTGTTCCCCTGTCCTCTCATCTCTTTATATGTGTAGTGAGAACAGTCTTAAAATGACATTACCCTAGGGAGGAGGTAACCTAAAAATTACATTGAGGTATAATTGATAGACATTAGATTCTTTCTTTTACTGGGAAGACAATGAATGGTAGGTGGAATTATGCCCTTGGAGAAAGGGAAGGGAGAAAGATTTAAAGGAGGGGAGAGAATTACATGAGTGACCAAAGCAAAAATCCATCCAATTTTAAATTGGTCCCAGGAATAGACCCAGACAAAATGAAACAAACAGAAAACAATTCTAGGAATTTGCAAAGAGAAATGCTGTGGTATGAACTGAATATATAAGGGGTTCAGAGTAACAGAAGATTTTATTTTTTAAAATTTTATATTTTATTTGATTATATTTGATGCTAGAATTAATAGGGAATTAACTAGCATTTATTAGGTGGGTAATTGGAGTTTATTGAGTGGGGCAGAGTAACATGTGACACACAGATCTGCATTTTAGGAAAATCATTTTGGCGGCTGATGGAGGGCGGGAGCATGGATTGGAGTGAGGAAAGCCTTGAGGCAGGGATACTAACCAGAAGTAGTCCAGGTGAGAGCTAAGGAGAGCCTATACCAGTGGGGTAAAGGCTGGTACCTGATGAGAGCCTATACCAAACTGAGTATCATAGAGAAAATTGTATTTAAGGAACGTTAATTCAGTAGCAGAGCTCAAGGTGAAGTCTTCCTGTAAAATACAGGGAGAAAAATTAGGGGGCTATTAAAGTTACTTGTATGTGAGATGAAAGAGTTAAGGAATGGTTTCTAATACCCATTGCTGTGCTCTCTACATGGCAGGAATTCAATAAATATTTATTGATTAAGCATTGGTGTGGTGGCAGTGAGGCTAGAGTGAAAAATGGCCTCATCAGAGAGATATTCAAGACAGTTTGGTGACTGATTGACTATAGAGGCTGAAAGAAGAAAAGAATCTCTTTAGGGTTTCAAGAATTAGGGTAAATGATTGTACCATGATAGAAAAGGCAGAGTTGCAAAGGAGAAGACTTTGGAGAGGGAGAAGCCCCAGCAATGTGGTTTTATGCTGAATTGACACATGATACTTAAATGGAGATATAGCTAGCAATTACATAGTGTTTTGATGTTTTGCAAAGTGCTTTATAAATATTATCTCATTTTACATATGAGGAAATTTGAGGCAAACAAGAGGTTAAGGGATTTACCTAAGGTCATGCAGCTAGTAAATGTCTGAGCCTACACTTGAACTCAAGTCCTCCTGTCTCTTGTTTCAATGAACAATTTTAAGTGAATATGTTATTTTGACCATTATAAATACCCAAATTAACAATAAAATACATATGAAGGATTAACATATGAAGAAAGACATTATCTGCATCCAGAGAAAGAAATGATAAATAGAAATATGTATAGAATAATTATATATATATATGTATATATACATATATAGACATGCATGCATACATATACACATATATAGGTTATGTATGAGGCCCATACATAGGCCCTAGAGATAGCCACCATTAGACACACACACATATAATATATGCACATATATTATATGTGTGTGCGTGTGTATATATATATATATATATATATATATATATATATATATAATGTGTGTGTGTATGTGTGTAATGGTGGCGACCTCTAGGGTAGGGTGGAAGGGGGGGGGAATTTATGTTATAACTTTATTGTATATTTAAAAGGAATAGCAAGTTACAAAGCACATTTGCAGTTTCATGAGCAATCATTTTTTATTATACTATATTATAGAAATGCTTGCTTTATTCCATAAAAATTAAATTAATTAAAAATATATAGAGAGAGGAAGAGAACTAGAATTCAGGAAAGAGGTAAAAAATTGATTAAAGATGTAGGTTTGAGAGTCATCTACATAGATGTTATAGTTGAAAATTAGCTTTCTGAACAAGTGAAAGAAAAGAAAGAAGAGTTTGTGATCATTGAGTCTTGAAGGACTATCCTTGATGGGAAAGGAAGAGTCACAGAAAAGACAATCAGAGAAACAAGAGAAGGTTGCAGAGGATAACTTTTTAGAGGCTAAGGGGCAATGAATTAATGACACTTAACCCTTTTTGCCTCAGTTTCCTCATCTGTAAAATGAGTTGGAGAAGGATTAGACAAATAGATACTACAGTATCTCTGCCAAGAAAATCCCAAATGGGGTCATGAAGAGTTGGAATCAAATGACTAAACAACAACAAGAAGTTAAAATTACTTTGTAATTGCAACTCACATTTATCTACCAATCATTCAACAAGCATTTAGTAATTGCATCCAAGTCCCAGACATGTCCTAGGGATACAGACATCTGGAGCTCTGGCACTTGAGTAGGCAGTGGGAAGCCACCAGGAAGAACAGTTATGACTCTGGTTCTTTATTAATTCTCCATTCTTCTTTCAGATCTACCGAGGCCATGGGGAAGAAGGTGAGAACTATAGGGAAGAGTCACCAAGACACAAACGAGCTGGTAAGTGAGCTCTTTTGCAGAGATATACCTCCCTGTGATTCTAATAAAACATATGAAATTTGTGAGTACTTATTGACCAACTATGATAATATGTGGAGAAGCAGCATGATACAGTAGGTCGAGGGCCAGGCTTGGAGTCCAGAACCACTGGAGATAGCCTTTACACAGCACTTTAAGGTTTACAAAGCATTCTACAAAGATAATTTCATCTAATCCTCACACCAATCCTGAGAAGTGCATGCTAAAATTATCCCCATTTTACAGGTTAGGAAACTGAGGCAAACAGAGGTTAAGTGACTTGACCAGACAGTAAATTTTTAGACGCTGGATTTGAACTCAAGTCTTCCTGACTCCAGGTCTGGCTCACTAATTCACTGTCACACTTAGCTGCCTAAGGGTTCAAGCTTTCCTTCTGATATTTATACTAGCTGTGTGACCATGGTGAAGTCACTTAATCTCTACAATATCTCCTGATTCCTAAAGGATTAGGATAAATATTGGTATAACTATAGTTCCCCAAGCTCACAGGATCACAGTGAGTTTGAAATACACAATATACCATGCTATCATCTATGCATAGGCTATAGATTTGATGCCTTGGATAGCTCTGTGAACTTTTTCAGAAGGGATACTTTCACCTGGGACAAATCATGAGGTGAGGGAGAAGTTTACATTTAGTGCAGAAAAGGGAGGGAAGAATGAGGAGGGGAAGGCTACTGGGGGAGACAGTATACCTTGGAACAGCCCCAGGTTCCTATTCTTCTACAAGCACTATCACCAAGAGATCAAAAGATCACATGGTATTATTAGGGTCTAAAGCTATCATGGACCTTGGAAATCACAGGAATAATATTACCTGTGATATCTGCCAATTGGCAGCTAGGTGATACAGTGGATGGAGCATTGGGCCTGGAGTCAGGAAGACATCTTCCTGAATACAAATCTAACCTCAGATACTTCTTAGGACCCTGGGCAAGTCGCTTAACCCTGTTTTCCTTATCTGTAAAAATAAGCCAGAAAAGGAAATGGCAAACCTTTTCCAAGAAAACCCCAAATGGGGTCTCAATAGTCAGAGATGATTAAACTGACTAAACAACAAAAAATCTGCCAAAGCCCCTAAAGTTTCCCATTTTATATAAGGGTCATAGAGGCAGTAAGAATATGAGATGAGATTTGAACTCTGGTTCTATGACTCCTAATTAAGCTCTCTTTCTGCAGCTACTAGAGAACAGAGCTGGGCCAATGAAAGAATGTGGATGGAGAAGCTTGGCCAAGGGTGCCACTGCTATTGTCAGGGATGGTAGGCCAAGGAAGACAAGTATAGTGTCCTCTGGGACACATATATTTTTTTCCACCATGGAACTAAGTTCCAGTTGTCTCACCCCAGTTACAACTCTGCCTATCAGGTCAATAAGGGTCTATTCAGTCTCACTCTCTATCTACCCCGTCAGGGTCACACAGCTGGATTTGAAATCAGGAAGATGAATTTTCTTGTTTTCTAAACCCAGTGCTCTCTCCACTGTGCTATCTGGCTGCCCCTGAAGCTATCATAAAAATCTGTCCAAATATCTGCATGTATCTAAAATGCACTATATTAGGCCAGAACAATTACATCTCCTTGTGAATTCTCATTTTGTTCCCTCCTTGTCTTACCTCCTGGTGGCATTCAAATCAAAACAACAAGGTTGTTGTCCAGCCTTCTGCCTTAAAAATAAAATTTCTCCTCCCCAGCTCCATCCCATGACCTGGCTATCCCATGACAGGAAAAGGATAAGAGATGGGGCCAACCTTGTATTTTCAAACATCTTTGCTTTCCAAATCAAAATATTTGAAGATGAGGTTCCTGCCTTCTTGGGCTCAGGATCCCTACTTCCTCTGAAGCACTTGGTGACCTTACAGCTGCGAAAGTAATGTTTTCCTGCACTTCCTGTGGAGAGTGGGGTTTTTCTTTTTCTTTTTTCTCCCATGACTGACACTGTCATTGAGAAGTTAGTTCTTCTCATGGAAGGCAAACATATCCTTAAGCTAAGGAGTTAACATCCCCAAAGTTTTCCTGGAATGTCCTTATCAAAAACAACAATTATAATGATAAATCAGTGAGAAAAAATATTATTTCTACTTATTATACACATAGTCCCTTTTCCTTTTGGGGCTTTGGATGCATTAGATAAAAAATGGGTGACAACAGGCTCTAGGAGCATTTTCACCAGATCCCAGGGGTTAGAAGAAGGCCAGACATTTAACACATCAAAAGCAGTCAGGCCTGGGGCAAAGGTGGGCCTACAGAAAAAATGGGAATAAATTGTAGAAATATTCCACTTAGTAAAGTCCCAGAAAAAAATGTTCTCGGGTCGATATAAGGCACTAAACTTGATGTGCTGTTTACAGTTTTACAAAGGGTTTTGATATACCCTAAGTCCAAGACCAAATGTACAAATCCCTACTAAGCCCCTTATTACACTGGGTTTAGGTTTCCTCATCTGCAAAAAATGAGAAGTTTGAACTATACCAGTCAGTCAATCAATCAGTCCAGAATCATGTATTAAATACATACTACTGCCAAGCCCTGTGCTAAGTCCCGGAACAAAAGTTTCTCTCAAGAAGCTTGAATCTAACGTATACTATACATACACACATACATATGTATATGTATGTATACGTGCATGTGTGCACATGTATGTATATGTATGTCCACACACATAAATATACACATGCACATCCATATATAGGTAGGTATGTATATATATATATATATATACACATATACATATACACATGCATATATTTATAATACAGAATATATATTAAAGACAGAATTTATACGTATATATATATATATATACACACACACACACACACACATACACATGCACATATAACTAAAAAATACAGAAGTAGCTAGGTGACACAGTGAATAAAGTGCAGGGCCTGGGGTCAGGAAGACCTGAGTCCAAATCTGGCCACAGATACTTATTAACTATGTGACTCTGGGCAAGTCACTTGACTTCTGTTTGTTTTAACCACTGGAGAAGGAAGTGGCAAATTTGCTGAGGAAACTCAGAGACATTATTGGCGTGCTGTAGTCCATGGGGTCACAAAGAATCGGCCATGACTGAATAACAGCAGCAGTATACAAAATAATTACGAAGTGGTTTGGGGATGTTGGTTCTAATAACTGGGGATGAGGATAAAAAAAATGCAGGTAGAAAATTGTGCTGGCGCTAAATTACGAAGGAAACCAGGGATTTTAAGAGAAGAAGATGAGAGAAGAGAGGAAGAGGGAACATCCTGGAATCTGGGAGATCAGCCAGGAGGATGTCGTAGTAATCCAGGGACAAGGTTAGCAGAGTGGGGAATAAGGAAATAAGGTGGTAGCCATGAGAATGAAGAGCTGGATAGGAGGGACATCTTGAAAAATAATGGGCAGAATTCAGTGCCTGACCAGTTGTGGGGCTGGAAGGAAAGTAACAAAGATAGCCCCAAGGTTTCAAGCCTGAGTGCCAGGGAGAATCATGGTCTCCTAGATAGGTGATTCTAATAGAGAACAAACATAGAGAGAGTGCTGAGCTTGGTGGCAGAAAGACTGGTTCAGACTCAGCCTTTGTCGTTTACCAGCTCTGTGACCTCAAGCAAGCCATTTAACCTTCCACACCTCAGTTTCTCTGCCTGTAAAATTGGAATAACATTGCCTGTGATATCTGCCTTATACATTTTTTTGTGAGGGCCCAAAGAGAGAATGTACATAAAAGACACTGGCAGAACTTAAAGAGCTATTTAAATGCTAGTTCTAATTATAGCTCACACTTATATATGGCTTTAGGGTTTCAAAGAATTTTCTAAACATCTCATTAGGAAGGTGATAAAATCCAAATTTAGTCTCAGAATAAGGGAGAATTTAATAGGGAAATGTAGGAATTGAAGTTACTTTTTGGTGGGTATGATCTAAAGGGGTTCAAAATGTTTACAAAGATTCCCATCAAACTTTTCAGTGTGTGTCTGTGTGTGTGTGTGTCTGTGTGTGTGTGTGTGTGTGTCTGTGTGTGTGTGTGTGTGTGTGTGTTGGGTGAAGACTTGTGATTGTTTTGGTAAAGGGAGCTCCTTTCTCCCAAAGCAGATTGGCTGCTCTCCAATCAATCAATCAATCAATGTTTATTAAGCACCTACTATGTGCCAGTCACATAGGGGCAGATAGGTGGTACAGTGAATAGAATACCGGGCTTGGAGCTGGGGAGGTCTGAGTTTGACTCCAAACTCACATACTCACTAGCTCTGTCACCCAAGTTACTTAATCCCCATTTGCCTCAGTTTCTCATCTGTAAAATTGGGACACACTGAAGAAGGGAATGGCAAGCCATTCCAATATCTTTGCCAAGAAATCTCATAGCCAAAGTCCATGGGGTCACACACAACCAGACCTAACTGAACCTTTGAACAACAACAAATACACCAGGCACTATGCTAAGCACTGGGGGTACTAAAAGAAACAAAAGACAGTCCCTGCCCTCAAGGAGCTTATGGTCTAATAAAAGAGACAGCATGCAAACAAATATACAAAGCAAGATATATTCAGGATAAATAGAAAATAATTAAGAGAGGGAAAACACTAAAATTCAGAGAGGTTAGAGAAAAGGTTTCCTGTAAAAGACGGGATTTTAGCTAGACCTTTAAAAAAAGCCAGCTAGGTCAAGAGGCAGAGTTGAAGAGGGACAGAGTTCTAGGCATGGGGGAACAGTCAGAGTCTTAGAGGTAGGATTCTTAACCCAGAATCCATAGAACCTTAAGGGGATATGTTTCAGGGGTCTGTAAACATGGATGGGAAAAATCACGTCTTAATTTCAAAATAGTTGGTTTCCTTTGTAATCTTACTTATTTTATTTTATGCATTTAAAAACATCATTCAAAGAAGAGGTCCAGAGGCTTCACTAAACTGCCAACGGGGTCTGTGACACAAAAAGATGAAAGAATCCCATTGCATGGGGCACTGAGAGGGAAGCTGAATTGCCCAGCGTCACACAGATGGCATATGTCTGAGGCAACACTCTAACATAGATCTTCCTAAATTTTAATCCTCTATGCAAAGACTTGTAATTGCTTAGGTCATGAAATTTTGAATAACATCATCATCTTCAGGTAGCACAGTGGAGAGAGCCCTTGACCTGGAGTTAGGTGGAGCTCTGAGCTCAAGTCCTGCCTCAGACACTTAACTAGCCATGTCATTGAGCAAATCACTTAACCTGTGTCTGCCTCAGTTTCCTCATCTGTAACATGGGGATAATAGCACCAACCTCTCAGGGTTGTTGTAAGGATCAAAGGAGATACTATTTTAAGGTGCTTTTGCAAATCTTAAAGTTGTATATAAATGCTAGCTATTATTATAAAAAGATAATTGTTATAGTCGTTTTATTAACTTATAGTTATGGTTATTATCATAAATAGTTATTTAAAAAGGGGTGCCCAGCAGAAGAAATGTGCATAAAGCAGAGAAAGCAGAATAGTGCAGTACTAAGTACTTCCTCTGAAGTCAGAGAACCTAACCTGGGTTCGAATCCCACCTCTGATACTTACTACCTATGTGACTTTGGCCCAGTTAATTAACCTTCCTAAGCCTCAGTTTCCCCCTCTGTAAAATAGGGGGTTGGGTCTGGGATCCCTTGCAGCTCTCCCTCCAGCTCAGGGCTTCCCAAACCAGTACTGGGCAGAGTGACTGCTTAATACCCAGTTAAACAAGGGCAAGGTTCATACCAGCCTGAAGTGTCCACAACAAAAGGCATTCCAAGTCCTTTCTGCAAACCTGGCAACCGTGATTTACTGGCACCGTCTGACCCCCTTCCGGGAAACGTGATCTGCTCGTGAGGCTGCCGAAGGAATCATTGTGTTCTCATGGCTATAATCTTTGTTACAATAAAGCAAAGTGCTTACTGTTGTCTTTGGGGCTGTGGGCGGTGATGGGGCTGGGAGGGTGGGAGCCTGCTGTTCTCTAGGCCTGTTTCTAGGCCTGCAGTCCATGTTTGAACAGGTCTATAATGTGGTCACTTGTTCCTTTACTTTTCTGAAGGAGAGAAACTGAGTATCAGAGGAAAAGAATTCCCCCTGGTGGTCATAATAATGTTTCAAAAGACATCACCCACCTTGTCTTTATCCCCTTTCATCCTCATAGACCCTTGGTTCAAATCCCATCTCAAATGCTTCTACCTGGGAATCGTAGACAAATCCTTGGGCTTTGGTTTCCTTACCCTTAAAATTAGGAAGTTGGACCAAATGGCTTCCTCAGTTCTGTCCAGCTCTGGAGGGAACCTTAGAGAGTATCCGATATTGTCTTCCTCATCTCCCCATTTTACAGATGAGGAAACTGAAAACCAAAATAGTTCAATGATTTACTCAGGATTATACAGAAAGTAAATTTCAGAGCAGAGGCGACTTGATACACTGGAAAGACCAATGTATTTGGAGTTTGAGGGCCTGGGTTTAAATCCTAATTATGCCATTTACGATTTATGAGATTTTTACTTTTTTCTTTTTTCACTTTTCTGGACCTTGGTTTCCTCATTTGTAAAAGAGAGGGGCTAGATTGATGATCTCTAAGGATCCCAGGGCCTCCAAATCTCCTTTCCTTAGTACATTACCACAGGAGATGTGAAAGATAGGGAATATTACAGATGAGAAAACTGGAGCTCAAAATATGCATAAAGCAGATAAAGATATTAGATGAGATGTGCCAGAGGTTTATGACATTTAAAAAATTCCAGAGACATAATTTCTGGGTAATTTATTCATTTTATCATTTATTTAATAATTTTATTAATTTTCTGGAAAATTTATGTAAAGAGATATTATTTTGGGTAATTTAATCATTTCATTAATAAGTAAAATAATAAATAAAAAGATAAGTGGCACTCTCAAATGCCAAAGACCCCTATGGCAGTGGGCTCACAGTTTATATGGTCTTAGTAGACCAGGTTTTCCTGAGGGGGGCAATAGATTCTGATTGGTTAACAGTTAATGAGAGAATGAATATCACAATGAGAGGCAGACTGTATTACAATGAGGGTTTGAGGTACATGACTTGGATCACCCAAATCTCAGAAGAGACTTATCAATTTTTTATGACCTGTCTGACACAAGAGGGAATCCACATTTCCCCAGACCTGTTTGAGTAAACACAATGAGCAGGAATCCACAGTCTTTGCCCAAGATTTCCCACCCTGGTTGATTTCTGAATGAGGAAGTAGAAAAGGGGGGAAAAATTAGTCCTGATTCAATAATTAGTCATTAATGCAAGAAAGAAAGAATCATTTCTCTCAGGTCACACAGCCATTGATCATTAGAGTCAAAATAGTCCTATGAAGTTATTTAGCCCAATTATCATGCTTTATAGATGAGTTGGAATTAATATGTACCATCTCCTGACATTTCATGCAGGGCTCCCTCACCATTCTACCCTCCTGCCTCCAGCTGTCACGAGTAATCCAAGTGTCTGAGGAGCTCCCTCAGTCAGACAGTTACACTCCTCACACCTGAAGATGGGTCAGGTTCTTTGATCATGGAATGGGGTGGGACTGGATCCATGATTTCATTGCCATGGAGAACTTCTAGTGGGGAAACTCCCTCTGCCAATACAGACTTGCAATTGCCCTGCAATTTATAGTCTTTGAGATTTGCTTGGGGCACTGAGAGGTGAAGTTACCCATCCAGGGTCACAAACCCAATATATCTTAGAGACAGCTCTAAATACAGGACGTTTTTTCCACTTTACTCTTCTTGCTTCCCCCCTTTTTTGCAACATGGCTATTATGGTGAGATGGATGTCATATTTCTTGCCTTCCCAACAAGTGGGGGAGGGGCTGGAGGGAGGAAAAATTTGGAACTCCATATTTTGAAAAATGAATGATTAAAAAAGAGTGCAAGCCCCTTTGAAGAAAGGATTTTTTACTTTAATATCATCAGTGCTTAGTATGGTACTAATGTAAAAATTCTTAACACATAGTAGGTGCTTTATAAAGTTTTGTTGACTTGAAAAATATGTAAGAGATAAGGCTTGGACCCAGGCCTATCTGTCTCTGAGGTTGACTTTCTGTCTATTAACTAAAACTGTTTCTTTTACTTTAATCATATCAGTGAAGAAACTCTGAACTCCATGAAATTAAGAGAGCAGTATTGAGAATTTCTCTCCACTGAGAATGGTTTCCAGAAGGGAACATGAAAACATTGCTGTTTGGATGGGTAATCACTTACTTTGGTACCAAAGGGAGAAAAGAAAAGAAAGAACTAACATTGACAAAGAATTATCTCTGTCCCTCTCCACCACCCTTCTAAGTATTAGGACATCATCTACTGATTAAGTCAACATGTTTATGTTTCACTGGGTTGTGGAGTGGAAGTTTAATTTATGCCTACCTTTATTGGATATGACTGGAAGCAGTGGCCCTTGTCGGGACTGCCTGGCAAAATAGTTTTGTTTGCTTAAACCTTTGCAATGGAGAAGCCAACATCACTTATTACAGTTTGGGGCCAACTTTCCAGAAATGTCCTTTCAAGATAAGTGGGGTACTGCAGTCATTCATGGGAAAGAAGAAGGGAAGTCATTGTTTGCTTATGCCTTCTGGGAACAGTGATAGATAGATCCACCCTCTTTGGCACTGATGATACTTAGAATAAACCACATTCCAGAAAGGGCATCAAAATCAGAAAAATTCAGGGAACAGTAATACCTAAAAGGCTGCATGGTGGAGGGGAAGATCTCTGACTCTGGAGGCTGAGAATCTGGTCCCAAATCCCTGATTTGATCTTAGATGTGATACTTTCTCCATGTGTGACCTTGGGGAAGTCATTCAACTTGGTTGGGTCTTGTTTTCCTCACCTGTAAAATGAGGAGGTTTGACTAGTCAACTTCTGAATTCCCTTCCAGCTCTGGATCTATGATCTGGTTCTCTTGGACAAGTCAATGAGACTAAGTTGCCTCATCTATAAAATGGGGGATCTGAACTAAATGAAATGATTTCTAAGATTCTTCTAGTTCTCAGTCCTATGATCCTTACAACATTGGCTTGGCTACCTTCACTCAGTTAAAGAAGATGTCTTTGACCATAGAGATTTATAAAAGAATTAAGTGGGTAACATTTACTGAATAATTATTGGCATCATTGCTTCCTAAATTTATATATTAAATTAAAATTAAATTAAAATTGATATATTAGTGACCACGCACAGAGATCCAATCATTCCTAACTCAACTGACAGTGTTCTTGCAAGAGCTAACTACAAATCAGGAATGGGAAATTGAAGAGCAGTTCTCAAATTTTAATCAGCACTGGCACCCAGAGAACCCTCCTGAGAAAAATTTTTGAAGACCCAGGTCAAATTAAGGTAGAGAGTCAAGAGGAGACTCTTCCTTGTGACATCAGTGGTAACAAGGTTAAGACAAGTAGGGCAGCTAAGTGACTCGGTGGGTAGAGTGCCGGGCCTGTGGTTAGCTCAATTTCTGCCTCAGTCACTTCCTAGATGTACAACTCACTTAACTTCCATTTGCCTCAGTTTCCTCATCTGTAAAATGGGAAGAATAACAGCATCTACTTTCCAGGGTTGCTGTGAGATAATGTTGGTAAAGGGCTTACCTAGCACAATAAGTAAATGTTAGCTACTATTATCACTAAGACTTCTCATTCTAGCACTAGGCTCTCCTGTCCTTATGAAAATGCTCTTTCCTTGCTTACAGGTAATTACTGGTATAATTCCATACACTGAGTTCTCTCTATTCCTATTAGATTGGTAAAGGGGTAGTATACATGTAGAAAGGGAATGTTTTGTCCCAGGCCACACAAACAGGGCTAGGATTTGAATCTATTTCTTTTGACTCCAGATCCTGTGTTCCGATGAATCATGTTTGCCTGTGAAGAAAAATCATTGTGTTATTTTTCAGAAATAAATGCTTGAAAAATAATAAGACAGACTGTATATGCCACATGTCTTGTCCTTCCCCCAAATGTCCCTAGTTTGCAAAGTAATGCTTTATGTAGGTTGTTGTTCAGTCATTTCAGTCGTGCCTGACTCTTCTTGGTAAAGATATCAGAGAAGTTTTTCATTTCTTTCTCCAACTCATTTTACAAATGAGGAAACTGAAGCAAACAGGGTTAAGTGATTTGCTCAGGGTCACACAGCCAGTAAGTGTCTGAGACCAGATTTGAACCCAGGAGGATGATACTTCCTGATTCCAGGCCTGGAACTCTGTCCACTGTGCCACCTAGGAAGGATTCTGCTTAACAATGTCAGATAGATATGATTTCAGATGACTGATAATGTAATGTACTTCTTATTTCTTGACAGAGAAATAATGGGCTAGAGATGCACAAGGGATATACATTGTTACACATGGCCATTATCAGGTTGATTTGCTTTGCTGGACATTTATTACAAAGAAAGGGTTGTGGTGGGGGGGTGAAGATTAGTGGGTTATTATAGATGCACCAAAAACATAAATAAAATATTTTTTAATGCACAGAAGAAAAAAGTATAAACCACAGTGGGTACAAATAGACATTTATTGAAGTATGTAGGTGACAAGAAAGCTGGGGGGAATAGTTATATGCTAGATGTCAGAATCAGGATCCAAAAGAATCTGCAACTGGCAGAAAGAGAGGGGTTATGGTCAGGAAAGAGTGCATCCAAGGCATAAGGGACTGTCTATATAATTGCATAGAGATAGAAGATGGTATGCCATGTGTGAAGAACAGAGAGACCATTTTGTCTACATTGTCAAGTGTGGAATGAAGAGTAATGTAGAACACATTAAAAGTTGGTCAGGGGGCAAGTTGTAAAAGGTTTTAAAAGCTACATAGATAAGTTTATATTTTATCTTAGAGGCAATAGGGAAGAATTGAATTTTATTGACTATGGGTGTGATATGGTCAGACCTGGATTTAAGGAAAATCACTTTGGCAGCCAGGTGGACTGATGGACTGATGTGGGACAACCTGAGTTGTGGAGACCAATTAGGAAGCTCTTGAAATGATCTAGATGAGAACTGAAAAAGAACAGAATTACGTTGGTAGCTAGATAAATGGAGAGAGGGGGCTAGGTTGAGAAATGCGGGAGTAGAAATAGCAAGATCTGGTGACTGATTAAGTATGTGAGGTAAGAGAAAATGGGCATCTAGGTGGCAAATGGATCTGGTACCAGTCCTAGAGTCAGAAAGACTCATCTTCCAGAGTTCAAATCTGGCCTCAGACAGATTTGTGTGACCCTGGGTTAGTCACTTAACCCTGTTTGCCTCAGTTTCCTCATCTGTAAAATGTGCTGGAGAAGGAAATGGCAACTCACTCCAGTATCTTTGCTGCCCCAAAATGGGGTTACAAAGAGTCGGATATGACTGAAATGACTGAACGACAATGCTATATACCTATATGTAGTCACCAATTCACTCCATCAATCTCCTTGGACACCATGAATAATATCCCATCCATTGTTCCCTCCCCTCTCCTGATAAATTTCTTCTCATATTTTCTTTTCAGTGGCCACAAGCAGCCCTGCACCTGAAGAATATGATATTGAGATTGAGATAAGTTTTGAAAATGCATCCCTCCTAGAGCCTTTCAAGGATTACTTAAAAAACCTCAGTTTTCCAATCCAAGTGATAAATGCCAACCTGAGCACTGACATTTTAAGCATGAAAGTTACAACAGGTAAGTACCAAGTCACAGTTATATCCTTCAAGGGCAAGTTTCAAAGCAGGCGTCAATCTGCATTGGTAGAAAGTGTTTCTCCTTGGAAGTTCCCTCTGCCAATGAAATCACAAGATAACAGCTGTCAGGATCTACAAAATTCCCAAACCCTATCTCTTCCCCTTTCCTCACCAATTATAGTAGCGAGTCTAAGGTTGTTGTTTAGTTGTTTCAGTTGTGTCTGACTCTTTGTGACCCCATTTGGGGTTTTCTTGGCAAAGATACTGGAGCAGTTTGCCATTTCCTTCTCCATCTCATTTTACAGAGGAGGAAACGGAGGCAAAAAGGGTTAAGTGACTTGCCCAGGCTCACACAGCTAGGAAGTGTCTGAGGCCAGATTCGAACTCAAGAAGATTAGTCTTCCTGACTTCAGGTGTGACACTATATCCACTGTGTCACTTGACTGCCCAAGAAAGTCTTCATGTCGTTCAAATTGTACTTAAGTTAACTCTTAGGTCCTAGATCAAGGGCATAATTGTTTTGACTTGGGGGAGGGAGTAAAAGAAGAGCCAAGGGAGATTATGGATGGGGGGGCCTGTCCTCGGAAGACAAGTCTCAGAGGGACACCACACTGTATTACACTGGTGACAACTACTTATGACATTGATTCAAGGCCACTTTGTTCCCCATTAACCACTGCCAAGCATCCTGGGCATAAAGCTCACTCTCTTGGACAGCATGGGGATTTTCCAGGATCTTTTGCTGCTATTTCCTCACTTTGTAATTATTCTTTCTTTAGGTCTGTTTAATATGCATACCAAGACAGTTTTGATTTCTTCATCCAATGGACACTCTAGGCAAAGTTTTCCTAGAAATGGATTTCATAGCTAGGGGTAGCACCCTTTTTTTTTCTTTTTGATGTCTCTTACTTCATTCATAACGTTCATAGGTGTAAAGCTGGAAAGAATCTTGAAGACCCATATAGTCCTACCTCTTAATTTTACAGATAAAGAAACTGAGGCCCAGTGACTTGTGCAAAAAACATTAGAAGTAATCTTTTAACCCAGGTCCTCTGACGTCAGAGCTAATGTACTTTTTTTTCTTTTAAAACATGATTATTATGAATTTGAATGGCATCAACAAATATGAACATTTCCATAAACAAAAAATATTGCATATTTTTGGGAAGCTGCAGCTAAGTGGTGCAGTAGATAGAACACCAGGTTTGCAGTCAGGAAAACTCTTTTTCCTAAGTTCAAATCTGGCCTTAGACACTTGCTAACTGTGTGACCCTGAGCAAGTCATTTCACTCTGTTTGCTTCAGTTTCCTCATCTGTAAAATGAGCTGGAGAAGGAAATGGCAAAACCACTCCAGTGCCTTTGCCAAGAAAACCCCAAATGGGGTCATAATGAATCCAACATGACTGACATGACCATCAAACTATTTTTGTTTTTAGCAGTCACCAAATTTCACATGGAAATGCCAACTTTTCCCTTCTTTTCTCTGTCCTCTTCTGAATACTCAGGGTACTTTCTATTGTTCTGCATTATTCCCTTCAATATATGTTCTTTCCATTACCTTAAAGCAGAGTACAAACAATGTAGAATAGGGCATTTTCACAAATATCTGAAAAATTCTCTTCTGGACTACCTTTCTGAAAATCACTATACTTACACAGAGAGAAAGAGGAAGTGTGAGTAATGGAGGGCATGCAGAGTCAGAAAGACCCAGGTTAAAATTCCATACTTACTAGCTCCATGGCCCTGAGCAAAGTACTTTAACCTCTATATGATTCAGGAAATCCCCAAGCATTGAAGGACTGCATCAGAGATGGGTTCTGATGTTAGATATAGTTTTAACATGTGGCCAAAGTTCTGTATTCTTTGCATATACAGTAGATATCCCTATGTCTCTGAACAAATTTTATCCAATTACATTTTTTTAAAAATTATAATTTTTGCTTTTTTTTTAAATCACCTTCCATGCATGTTCCTTCACCCACCCCTTCCTCAGAGATTCATCCTTTGTAATGAAGAATTTTTTAAAAGTAATTCAGGAAATTTAATAAGCACATCAATGAATTTTGACAGGATATGCAATGTTCCAAACAGAATCCCCCTATCATTGCCAAAAAGAAAAAGAAGGGAATTTTCTCTTTCTTTTAGTCAAACTTGATGGTCTTAACTACATAGTATTTGGTTTGGGTTTTGGTTGTTTTGGCTGTTTGTAACAATCCCTAATGATGGAATTGCAGGACAGAGGAAAGGCATTTTTGAATACAGGAAGAGGTGTCTTTGAACTGCCCCCCATGTTACTCCACGAAGGCATCCCTATTCAGCCCAGTCTAAAGCCAACCCTGTTCACTTCCCTTCCAGAACAAAGAGCTGATTTTCCTGGCTTTGCTAACTCGGTGATCATATAAAACCCAAACACATCTTCTGTCCTTGAAAAAGGCTGCAGTACAATCTGAGTGTCTAGTTAGAGCCTGGTTGTTTGTCTCATTTTATAGATAACTGGTACTGGGTACCACCCCTAGGAAAACTCCAACCAGCTTTTGTTTTCGAAGTTCTTTCAGCACCCTTCCAGCACAGCCCCTTTCTGAGGAACTGGCCAAGTTTGACTTGAAATGTGCACAGCACAAACCTATCTACACTTTAATCCAGGAAGCCATTTATTATATTAATCAGAACAGGCAGCTGGTGAAAGGGGCCACAGCATGATCTTTTAGCTTCCAGTACATAATGCTGTGCCAGTGTGTGATGTTTGTGGCTATAGAAATTGTGGGATTAAGACAAATTATAGAAGTTCTGACAAAGTCCAATTTGGATTTTCTTTTTTTTTTTTTTTTATAAGCAATTGGGGTTAAGTAACTTGCTCAAGGTTACACGGCTAGTCATTATTTATGTGTGGGTGCTCATTTTCTGAGGCCGGATTTGATCTCGGGTCATCCCAACTCCGAGGCCGGCGCTCTTACTCACTGTGCCACCTAGCCGCCCCTTTAGGTCAATTGGGGTTAAGTAACTTGCCCAAGGTTACATGGCTAGGTTTTGTTTGTGTGGATTAAGTGTCTGAGGCCGGCTCCGAACTCAGGTCCTTCTGACTCCAGGGCCGGCGCTCTATTCACTGTGCCACCTAGCCACCCCCAATTTGGATTTTCTACAACTCTGGAAAATTATATATAATCAATCAATGAATCAGCAAGCATATAGGAAGCAGCTGCTATGTGCCAAGGACTTCACCAGCTGCTGCTTAGGAAGAAAGGGAAGGTGGGAGGGAGGGAGGAAGAAGGAAGAAAGAAAAGGAAAGGAGGAAAAAAGAGGAAGAAAGAAAGAGAAAGAAAGGAAGAAGTAAAGGAGGAAAGGACGGAAGGAAGGAAGAAAGGAAAAGAAAGGGAGGGAGGAGGAAGAGAGAAAGAAAGAGAGAAAAAGAAAGAGAAAGAAGGAAGGAGGAAATAAAGGAAAGAAGGAAGAGAGAAAGGGGAGAAAGAAGAAGAGAAAGAAAGAAAGAAAAAGAGGAAGAAAGAAAAAAGAAGGAAGGAAGGAAAGGAAAGAGAGAAAGGGAGGGAAAAAGAGGAAGAGAGAAAGAAAGGGAGAAGAGAAAGAAAAGAAGAAGAAAGGAAGGAGAGGAGGAAAGGAAGGATGGAAGGAAGGAAAAGAGAGAAAGGGGGAGAAAAAGGAAGTAAGAAAGAAAAATAGAAAGAAAGAAAAAAGGAAGGAAGGAAAGGAGGAAAAAAGGAAAAGACAAAAGGAGGGAGAGAGAAGAAAAAAAGAACAAAAGAAGGATATGAAGGAACAAAAGAAGGAAGGGAGGAATTGAATCCCTGCTCTCTGGGGAGCTTACATTTCTTAAGATACATATGTACTTGCATTTGTACTTGTGCTTGAGTAATCCTATTGAAATGTCTGACCTACTGCAAAAACAAACAAACAAACAAACCAAAAAAACCCACAACTTTCTACCCTCTGTTATTTGTCTGATACTAGTATGTAGGCCCCATGGAAATGAGACTTTTTGTTCTTGTGAAAGTGGATATAAGTGGCTCCCAGAAGTGTGCCTCAGTAACCTCACTTGTCAAAGCTATAACAGCTCAGCCCCAGAAGACTGTAGCTGCCTTAAGGAAATGCCTGCCAAGGGACCTTATTGTCAGCAAGTCATTTTAAAAGGTAAGAAGCAGCTCCATTTGTGTCTTTGCTATTTCTTTTGTTTTGGTTAATGTCTAACATTAACCTGAGGAACTCTCTAGATTATTCTCTGTTCTGGTAATGCAGACAATTCTCTTGAGATTTAAAAATGCCCATCCCACCCCTATTCCTGCTTTATTCATTTTTAATGTAATTTTTATTTTACTTTTTTTCTCCATATAACAAGATATTATACTAAGGATGTCAGTCAAACTCAAGATGGACTTTCAGGATGACCTCAAGAACTCCTCCTCTGCCCTGTACAAGTCATACAAAACGGATTTGGAAAGAGCGGTATGTGCCCATTTAGAGGAACAACAAATTCTCACTCTTGGTCTCAGTTTCCAGTCTGAGTGAGCAGTATAAAGCAAACATTCAATAACTTTGCCTTAAGCTGGGGCTGCCTCTTCACCATGTGTTGTCACTTCCAAATTCCTCTCAGATAGAGAGCAGGTTTAGATATTGCTTTTAAAGACTGAGGCTCAGGAGATAAGCTCCTTTGGACTGTGGAGCTGTATTGCTGGGTATATAGAACATACAGGAATTTAAGATTGGACTGTCAGCCCCTTCTAGATGAGGAGGCCAAATTCTCCCTCATTATAGGGAGAGACATAGGAAAAGGATGGACCTACAAGTAGGGGAAAAACCGATGTAGACAGAAAGTTGGTGGTTCTAATTTACTGCATTAAAGCTACATGCAAGCACAAAATGACAAGCTGTCTCAAAACACTGGCCCCTGACCCTTTTATTAGGCATCCATTAGCAGAGCCAGAGCTGGCAGTTCTAGTGCTCAGGGCAAGCACCACAGAAGGCACCCCAAAGTCACCTTTTTAGGACAATTTATTTAGGAATAGGATGGAGACCTCAGAGAAGGGCTTGTGCTTTGAGATGAACTGGTCCCATGATGAGTAAGATCCTATGGCACAGCCATCTCCTATCCTGCTACTGCCTGAGGGAGGGAGGGAGGAGATGCTGCAGAGATAGCCAGCAAGGAGCAAGGAATGTACAAGTTAGAACACAATTGGAGAAGTGCTTACCTGGGGATGAAGTTGCCATCTAATAGTTTACTATCTCAATGAATTATTCCTACTAAATGCTTTTGACACCTTAGGGCAAAGCTGTGATCTCAGTTATAGCTCTAGTCTTCCCATACCCTGCAGACTGGATTCACAAAATCTTTTGGTCAGAGCATTTTCATGCATCATTGATACTGATAGTACATCATCCTAATCCATGGCTAAAAGCAGTGTCCTTGGGCATATTCACTTAAAGTAGGTTGAGACCTGCTGCATTAATAGAACAAAAGGCCTTCTGAAGCTTCTCTGGGAGGGAGAGTTGGCATTCAGAGGAAAGAGAGTCTCTCTAGAACCAAGTGCAACATCACAGAGACATCGCAGGCTCTATCAAAACTTCAGACCTCCTAATGAGATGCCAGGTAGCTAGAAACCCTAGATTATAAGTCATTAAACCAGGCTTTTTGGATCTCATAGCAGAACTATCAGGCTTTCCCTTAATTAAAGGGGAAAATTCCTTTACTATTGACACTAAAAATCAGAGATTAGTGACATTAGGCTTTGAAATTTTGTGGGATTTCTCCAACTTGAAGTTGCTATACCAAAACTGTCTCATTTTGGGGGGAAAATGAAGTTCAACTTCTTTTCTGAAATCTCTTCCAATTACTTTTGTTTTTCAGTTCTGGGAAGGTTACAGTATTTTACCAGGCTTCAAATCAGTGGTGATTACAGGCTTTAGGTGAGCATGCTGTTTATTCTCTTGTTAATGAGAAGAACACTGGACTTAGAGATCAGACACCTGTATTGAATCTTAGCTCCAAAACTGACTAAATGTATGTCCCATGACAAGACATTTAACTTCCCTGGGCTTCAATCTCATCTGGGAAATGGGTAGAATAATTGAAAACCATGGTACAATGTAGAGCACACTGAATCTTTTGTTAGGAGGCTTCAAGTTTGAATACTGGCTCACTCCTCTAGCTTTCTAACCTTGGGTGAGGAATTTCCTCAGCTGGATCTCCATTTCCTTATTTGTTAGATAGATAGATAGATAGATAGATAGATAGATAGATAGATAGATAGATTTGGCATGAGCTGAGGCCTAGACCCAAGTGCTTTCTTATTTTTTTTAAAGCAATTGGGGTTAAGTAACTTGCTCAAGGTTACACGGCTAGTCATTATTTGTGTGTGGTTGCTCATTTTCTGAGGCCGGATTCGACATCGGGTCATCCCAACTCTGAGGCTGGTGCTCTTACTCACTGTGCCACCTAGCCACCCCTCAAGTGGTTTCTTATTTTATGACCTTGGGCAATTCTCTTCAATCCCTAAGACTATAATTTGACATTTTAGAAATAGGGATAATAATATTCCCGTGACCTAACCTACATTATGAGAGTAGGTGGGATGATGTATGTCAAATGCTTTGTTAACTCTAAAGTTTTATGTCAATGTCAGCTGTTATTATTTTTATCATATTTTGGTACTTTGTGCAGGCCTGGAAGTATTGTTGTTAACTACAATGTCCAGACAAGTAAACCAACATCAGTACAAATGAATGAAGCAAATGACAGAGTCAAGTCACTGATCAATTCAACATATAAAGTGGACCCCCCTTCCTTTGAAGCAACTCTCGATAGTAAGAACTTTAATTCTTTACATTTTCTTGTAAACAGAATAAGATTGTGACCAAAATACAAAATTGTATAAATCAAGGCTTAGAGAAGTTCCTTATATGGAGCTCCCAATTCCAAATCCAATGTAGAGATCTATGATCCTCTAATCTTAAAAATGATTTAAATTAAGTATGATTTCATGTAGAAACAACCTCATCATGATTCCCCCTCCATACAGTAAATTTTCATTGATTTGAAACCCAAATCACCAGGAAACTCAGATCACTGGAACACTCTTCTCTGCTCCACTGCCCTGAAAAAGCCAAATGTATGGGATTTTAAAAATGTTAATATGAAGAATTTATTCATAAAAAGACATGCTGGAAGGAAGCCCTATTCAGCCCAATCTCCTATACTTTCCATATCAGCAGTACTATATGATAAGAATTAATATTCAGAATGATGACCCTCCTTCTCCATAGCACTATGAAGTCTTAACAAGCCATATTGAATCATTAAGGAAGAGAGATTAATTTATGCTCAGAAAAATTCCATATTAAGCATATATTTATCATATCCCAATTCTCTTAAAATTGACAATCTATGTGTATAAGCCAGTTATCCAGAGCACCCCATTCTCTCAATTATTTCTGATAATGAGTATTTGCTAAAATCAAAATGGTAATGGTTATCATTTGGTTCATTATAATATGATAGTAGCAATAGCTGTGAGTAGTATTCAAAGATAGTCTCCTGCTTAAGTAACAAAGTGCCTAATTTAAAATGTATGTTTCAAAGCTCTATAAAAAGATTATTTAATAATATTTAGAAAGCAGGTTTTGCTGTTTTAAGATGTGTCAGAACTCATGGCCAGAAATGTGTCAGGGAAGGGTAGAGCATGGTATTAAGAAGATTACAGTCTCTAAAGATTTGAAGGACTTTTGTGAAAAAGAGATTAGACTTCTTTTGGATATCTCCAGATGTAAAATGTTAAAAAATACATACACACATACATATATGTGTATATATATACACATATATACATATATGTATACACATGTGTGTATATATAAATATATGTGTGTATATGTAAATATATATATACATACACATACACACATATCTATGTATATGCCTTTATATCAACTTTGTAACAATTATAACTATCCAAAACAGGAATGGGTTATCTAATTACCTAGAAAGCTCTTCATTGCTAGAAGTACTTAAGGAGAGTTTGATTGAAGTTCATCAAAGGGTATTATAGGAAGAGATTCCTACATTGGATAGGAAGTCAACCTAAATTAATTCTAAAGTCTATCCTAACATTCTATTATTTTTTAAATTAATTTTAATGATTTCCTTAGAGTTTCATCCTTGCAAGATGATAATGATGATCTGTCACCTGGTTTTTGCCTACCTTCCCCTTGTCTTCCACTGAATTCAAAATTCAAGAACAGAATATAAGGGAGAAAAGAAAATTATGTGGTATAAGCAAAGGAACAATAACTGGGAGGAAAAAACAAATCATTTAGTGACTTTTGTTTTTTCTGTGGAATACTTTGATGAATATATCCTCCTACTATATGTATATACTATATGTATATAGAATATATCCTCCTAACCATATGTATTATCATTTGTAGCTTCAATCATAGCAGATAAAATGAGGAATGTATATATATATATATATATATATATATATATATATATATGATTTGCTTCATCTTTTCCATTTGTAATGTGTCATAAAAGTTGCTAGAGAGACATTTTGGTGGTTGTGGCAGTGATAAGATCCCATGCAGGGGCTCATTAAATAAATATCCATCCAGTATCCTTACTTTCCTTTGTGTTTTGATTGCAACACCTTTCCTTCGGATTTTCAGATGAAACAAAGTTCTCCGTTGTCCCAGAAGTCATCTATGAAGGGGATACAGTGACGCTGAAGTGTGAAAATGAAGTGCAATCAACAAATGTAACCTGGCGCCATTTTGAAAGGGCCACAGATATTCAGAACAGCAGTGGATTCTCCATTTATACTTATCTGAGTCACCAAGTTTCAATATCAATCCTCACTATTCATAATATTTCTCTGATTGATGCTGGTATATTTGTTTTCTTCTTGATCAATAAGCTGATTGGGGTGGGAGTATATGGCAAAAACTGATTTCTGTAGAAATCAAGCAAACCTGTTGGAGACCATAGAGATTCTTCATGGGTTAGGTTTTGTTTTGGTTGATTGGTTGATGGTTTGCTTGTTTTTTGAAAGAGCTATAAAGTTAGCTCCCAGAAGTATTCCTTTCACTTCTTAATTTAAAATACAAAACAAAAACCTTGCAGTAAATGAGGCATATTGCTATTCAGTGATCCCAAGTGGTGTTTGAGGTGGCCATATAGTGACCAGAGCAAGAATTATAAACTAAGGCAGGGTCCTTAGTCACTTTTGTGTTTCGTGGACTTTTTTGGCAAGTGACTTGCCCATGTCACACAGCCAGGATATGTCAAAGTTGGGACTGGAACCCCATGGCTTCCTGGCTCAGAGACTGGCTCTCTGTGCCACTATATCATGTAGCCTCTTGCCTATGTCATCTAGTAAATCTGCCACAGGAAGTCTACCTGACAGGGCAAGGTCCTTTCTCATGTTCTCCTGACATAGTGGGGTGAGATGGGGGCGTTATCAGTGAATCACGCAAGCTGTTGATCAGCTCTCCCTCAGTCTTACTAAACAACTGGAACATTTTTCCACATACCCAACCCAGCCCCCACCCCTGACCCCAATTATATATTCCTCTGATGATAACCTTTATTCCACTTCTCTGGTCTAACTCCTTATTTGTAATTAGCTATAGCCAGGGTCTTGAATCTTCCATGTAAATGTAAGACTTTCTGTCCAAAGTTTTCGATTTCCCCAGGACTTTACAGCTTGCACCTTTTTGCCCCCTTTATTAAACATTAATCCTTATTGCTTTCTTGCTTTGCCTCCCTTCCTCTTCTCATCCCCCTACCTTTTCACTTTTGGCATCCAAAGGACCCAAACTCTCCATCTGTAACATCCAAAATTTCCCCCAAACGGAGAAGTCTTTCACTTTCCTTTCTAAAGATACTCAAAGGTTTAGAATTATTTTAACATTTAAATGTTGATCTAATATAACTAGTGACTCCAGTTACTGTAAAGGCTGATCTCTACATAATAATAACCAATAAGGTAATGTTTTGGATTTTTTTCAGGCGAATATATTTGTACTCTAACATACGACATTTTTGATTATGAGGGCCGGAAGAAAATCAATGTGATTTCCACAGAAATTGAAGCATCAGAGGATCTGAAGGTGATGTGTGACAACAATCCTGTATCTTTGAGCTGTTGTACTGGGAAAGACTTTAATTTGAGTAATATTGAATGGAATCAGGAAGGACTGATCAGCATTTCAGGTAAGTAGGAAGTTTCATTATTTTATATGACATGACCAATGTAACTTCTAAATAACTTGACCTACTCTTCTAGGAGAATACAAAAAACTCACATTTATATAGTATTTCAACATTTACAAAAAGCACATGATTTCTACCCAACAACCCTGTGAGGTAGAAAGTTCAAATGTTATTAATCCCATTTTACAGATGGGAAAACTAAAGCATTAAATGGCTGAATGATTTAGATATAGCCACAATTCAAAAGCCAGTTTCCTAATTCCAAATTCTTGTCCTGCAGCTGAATTCTTATATGTGTTATGGGCAGGTGGCACAGTGGATAGAGTACCAGACCTGGAATCAGGAAGACTTGAGTTCAAATCTAGCATCACACACTTACTATTTGAGTGACCCTGGGCAATTTATTTAAACTCTGTTTGCCTCAGTTTCCTTATCTGTAAAAGGGGATAATAATAGCACCTATCCTATAAGGTTATTGGGGGCAGCTAGGTGGGGCAGTGAATAGAGTGCTGGTCCTGGAGTAAAGAAGACTCATCTTTCTGAGTTCAAATCTAGCTTTAGACACTCAGTAACTGTGTGACCCTGGGCAAGTCGCTTAATAATGTTTGCCTCAGTTTCCTTATCTGTAAAATGAACTGGAGAAGGAAATGGCAAGCCCATCCAGTATCTTTGCCAAGAAAACCCCAAATGCAAAGGTCACAAAGAGTTGGACATAACTGAAATGACTGAAAATCTAGGGTTATTATGAGGGTCAAATGAGATAATATTTGTTTTAAAAAAAAGCCCTTGGCACAGTGCCTGGCACTCTTACTACTCCAGTCGTTTCTTTGAGTATAAGTTACAGAGATGGTGCTGACCTGTCTTGGTAGAGGAAATTCCCCCATCTGGGAGTTCCCTATACCAATGAAACTGACAGCTGTGGACCCCATCCCCTATTCGAACTAAATCATATGAGGCCGTCCTGAGTAACAGTCACACAATTGTTTCTTTACAGGAATCAGCACCTCAGATTCCAGGTGCAGTAAATATACTATCCAGGCTGATGGAACTCAGTGTCTAAGTGGTTCAGCTGGCACGGAAGTATTTTACATATGCAAGTTCCTCAGTGGCTTCGGAGCTGATAGCAGCAGGAAGATAAAAGTCACATTTACTTCTGTGGGTAAGAATTTGTTCTTCGGGATTATGGGAATTCCAGTGTTAGACTCTTCATGCCAATTGTAATGATTCATGGGCCAATAGCCAAGTACATCCTTCCTAATATGGTTGATTCCATTAAAAAAAAGATACCCCGTAATATCAGATAAAAAATGTTCCAGGAGGCTCTAACAAAGGAGATAAGGAAATCAAGTCACAGCTTCAAGTGTAGGAAGAGGGAGTCAGAGTCTCTTGGATGGTGAGCCTAATAATTTGAATTCACAAGTTTCCTAGAATTCACATGTTTACAACCAGTCTTTGATTCTCACATGGACAGTGGAAAGAACAATCAAGTTGGTATCAGATTGCAGCTAAAAAGGTTTTTATTTGAAGACCAGACTACCTACATAAAGAGACGTCCCAAATATTTTTATAAAGGTAAAATATGATTAAAATACAGAACAGGGACAGAGGAATGAAAGAGAAGAAGGCAGTAAGAGATTGTGGCTGCCAATAAACAAAGGGCCTAGGGCTTATCTATATTACCTTGATTAATTAAACATTCTTCAACAAATATTTTTCCCTAGTAGTGATTTGTTTATTCTCACAGCCTCTGGGCCTATTTTTTAAAAAATAATTTTGTTGATAACTTTTATTTTTATATAACCTGCGTAGCCCTGATCAATCAATCATCCATCAACAAATATGTCCTCCCAGTAGTACTATTTATTCCCATAGTCTCTAGGCCTGTCTTTTTAAAAAATATTTTTGATAGCTTTCATTTTTATAATTCCTACATATTCCTCTACATTCCTTCTTTTACCCCCTCCTAGAAAGTTATCTTTTAATAATTTTTTTAAGAAAAAGTTCCACAAAACAAACAAATGTATCAAAACAGTTCTGACATTATATGTAGCATTCCACATTCATGGAGCAGAATGTATGTGTGTGTTTGTACACACGTTTGTGTGTACAGGCATGCATGTGTTGAGAGACAGGGAAGGGAATCTTCTTTGAGATGAAGCAAGGCCATTTAAATTTCACAGCATTTTCAACATGCATTTCTTAAGTGCCTACTGTATACCAGGGACTATGCTTAGTACAAGGAATGCAAACACAGTTATGAAGTGAGTCGGGCTTTCAAAGGAGCTTACAGTAGGGGGAGTTTAGGGCAGGGTAGGGAGACAATATGGGAAGAGGTGGGGCCCATGGTGGAGGTCTGAGGTCTGAGAAGGGGTGATCGGGAAAAGGCTTCCTTTTCAAAACAGTGTATGTGTCACAAAATGAGGAGGTTTCACTATATGGCCTCCAAAGTCCCTTTCAACTCTCAATTGATGCTGTTGTTTAGTCATTTTTCAGTCTTGTCTGACTCTCTGAAACCCCATTTAAGGTTTTCTTGGCAGAAATACTGGTGTGATTTGCCATTTCCTTCTCCAGCTCATTTTACAAATGAAGAAACTGAGGCAAACAGGGTTAAGTGACTTGCCCAGGGTCACACAGCTAGTAAGTGTCTCTGGCTGGACTTGAACTCAGGAAGATGAGCCTTCCTGACTCAAGGCCTGGCACTCTATCCATTGATACGCCTGACTGCCCTAAATTGATGATCCTCCCTAAATTCAGAGTCCCTTCATCAAAGGTTTTTCTGAAACCACTCACTTCATCATTTCTTTTTTTTTTCTTTTTGGAGGGGGGAAGGCAGGGCAATTGGGGTTAAGTGACTTGCCTGAGGTCACACAGCTAGTTAAGTGTCTGAGGCTGGATTTGAGCTCAGGTCCTTCTGACTCCAGGGCCAGTGTTCTATTCACTGCACCACCTAGCTGCCCCTACTTCATCATTTCTTATAGCACAACAGTATTTCATTACATCCACATATCATAACTTGTTCAGCCATTCCCCAATATATGGTGATCCCCTCAGCTTTCAATTCTTTACTACCACACCTCTTTTTCTTTTTAAAAAGTTCTTTACTATAAAAGGGATGTCTCTCTGGAGAGGGAGCATGGGTTGCAATATGAGAAGAAATCTATGTGAAGGGTGTGGCTAGGTGGCACAGTGGATAGAGTACCAGCCCTGGAGTCAGGAGGACCTGAGTTTAAAATCGGCCTCAGATATTTAACATTACCTGTCAGTGACCACTAGACAAGTCACTTAAACCTTATTGCCTCAAGAACAACAAAAATCTAGGTGAAGTAAAAATAAAAGATAACAAAAAAGTTCTTAAAAATATTTAAAACCCAGATCAACTAAAAATATAAAAGTAAACTAATTCCTTGAAAACTATAAGGGATTCTTGTTATATGGGAATAAATTGAAAAAGGAATACTTGGAACCACATAGCAAATCTTACTCCTTGCTGAGGTAACATATTCCACTTGGGGGATGGCTATAACTGTTAGGGTATTTTGCCTTATATAGAACTGAAATCTTCAAATATACTTCCCATGTCTAATTATAATGCTCACTCATTGACTAATTCTTCTTTTTGGGACTAAACAGGTCACCCCACTTCCATATGATAGCACTTTAAATATTTTGATACTGTGATCATCTCCCCTCCTCCACCACTTAACCTCACCCCCAGCTTTCTCTTCTCCACTCTAAACACTTACAATTCCTGAAGCTCAATCTAACAGAGTTAAGAATTCCCTTATCAGCTTAGTTTCCCTCTTCTCTGCTATCATGTATCCATGTTAGGATGCTAGGAAGCAGTGAGGTAGCAGCATGGCTTGGGTTAGAGGTCAACACCTGTGAATTTTCAGCCTTTTGTCAAGGCTGATTATCAGGATATAATTCTAAGCCACAGAGGAAGTGAACAAGTTCCGAGGGGATGTGGTGGAAATGTGTGGCTCAAAGCACCATCAGCAACAGGCTGGAAACTAATCAAACAACGGAACACTGAGGACCCCATCTTGTCCAGACCAAGGACAGGATGGTCCATTGTATCCATCTTTATCCTAAGAGTCTCTCCTTCTGGATACTACCAAAAAAAGACTGATCTTTTTGGCATTGTTTGTGTTTTGCTTTTTTCAGCCAATCTGACAGTAACTCCAGACTTGATTGCTATTTCTGAAGGACAGAGTTTCTCCATAACATGCATCAGTGATGTGAGTAGCTATGACTCAGTATTCTGGAACACTTCAGCTGGAACCAAAATAAACCCAAAGTTTTATGCCACCAAAAGATATCCTGATAGAGCTGAATCAGTACTTACTGTAGAGACTGCAACAAGAGAATGGAATGGTGAGTGGAATTGTAAAGTTCTTAGCAAAGTGCTGGGAACATAGTAAGCACTATGTAAATGTTATCTACTACTATTATTATATCACTTTGTGAAAGGTTTTTTAATTTGTTTTACTTTTATTGATATCTTTTTTATTTATACCATACAGAGAGCTATCCAATATGATGAAAAAAATTGAAAATAAAGGGAAAAAAGCAATTAAGCAAAATTTATTAACACCAAGCCCAACATTCTGTGAAATATTTCACACCCAGGGTGGCTAGGTGTTGCAATGAATAGAGCACTGACCCTGGAGTCAGGAGGACCTGAGTTCAAATGTGAGCTCAGACACTTAAAATTTACTAGCTGTGTGACCTTGGGCAAGTTACTTAACCCCAATTGCCCTGCATCCCCCCCTCCCAAAAAGCAAAAAAAAAAAAAAGAAAGAAAAGAAAAAAAGAAAAAGAAATATTTCACACCCATAGTCCTCCACCTTTTGCAAAGCAAGGAGAAGGGAATAAGCGTTTACTAAGTGCCTCCTATGTTCCAGATGCTTTTCAAATATTATTTCATTTGATCCTTGCAACAACTTTCAGAGGTAGGTGCTATCCCAATTCTCATTTTATAGTTGAAGAAATTGAAGCAGACAAAGGTGACTTACCCAGGGTCATGCAGATAGTATCTAAAACCAGATTTGAACTGATGTCTTCCTTACTCCAGGTGCAGTATTCTACCCATTCTAACATGCAGCCGCCTAAAGGATGGAAGGAGGTGTATTCTTGTATGCTTTCTTCAGGACCGAGTTTGTTCATCCTAATTATCCAGTCATCAGTTTTGCTGTTCTTTCCATTTACATTGCTGTAGTCATTCTATATATCACGTTACAGGTTCTAGTTCACTTTGTGTCCATTCTTATGTTTTCCTCTGCCTCTATTTCCATTTTTATAGAGCAGTAATATTACATTATGTGCACACATCGCACATTTTGGTTAGTCATTCTCCAATTCATGTAAATATCCTTCGTTTCTACTTTTTAAACTACTCTAAAAAGTGCTGCTATTAATACTCATAGCAGACAATTCTTTGTACAGCTACTACTAGGAAATCAGTGAGATATTTATATGTGTGTATGAATATAATATATATGTGTATATATACACACATAGAGCATTTGGTGTCTAACTCCTCTGTGATAAAGAAAATGGTCAAAGGTTTCATGTCCTTCAGATTGTACTGGACTGTTGGGCTAGAAACAATAACTTTATTATATATTTAAAAGGAATAGCAAGTTGTACATAATAGATTTGCAGTTTCATGTGCAATCACATTTTTATTATACTATGCTATTTAAATGCTTATTTTATTCCATAAATTAAAAATACATAAATTAATTAAAAATAAATTAAAAAAACAAGAATGCTATAATTAGTTCACATTTCACTCCCATAAATGGACCATATTGAGGGAATATTTTAGTCCTTGAGTGCAAAAAGAAACTATGGATCAGAGCCACAATTAGTGATGCTGATGCATGGAGTGAGCATCACAGTCTGGCTAAAGGCAAACAATACAAAGATACCCTCAAATCAACTTTTGAGAAGGTAGGTGGAGACTTGTAGGAGAGACCTATGGACACAAGGTCCTTCAGGGGACAGAAACCCCAGAACATCTTCGGGGAGGGAAAAGGATCCATTTGGACCAGGGAGGAGTACACCTGGAATATTTTCTCGTCTGATTGTTCCAAGGTCAGCATAGGTATAATTGTAGACCAGGTATTTCTTTTGTGCCTTCTCCCACTTCTACCACTTCTATCTCCTGACTCAGGTGTCAAGTGCCCTCTGGCTGCCTAAAATAATCTACTGGGCCTCACAGAACAGCTCTGGATAACTTCTTCAGAGAACAGGAATTGAGTTCTACTTGGGTAGAATTGATAGTATGGCTATGGTATCGATGGGATAGGTGAGGATAGGATTTGAATAAGGTGACCTCACCTAGACACACTTATAGGCAAAAATCATCTTTCCAAATTAAAATTTGGAAAGGGAAGTCATGTTTGGTGCAAGATTCAAAAGGAGTAACACATTCAGAGACCTCCTTTCACCTAAACTTATCATGTCAATATAATAACTGATATTTATATAGTATTTATAAATGTTCAAAACTCTTAACATACATCATCTTGTTTGAACACACAGCAATCTGTAAGGTTCATATAATAAGTGTATATTTATATATGTACTATATGTTGTATATAATTATATATTACATATAATATAAAATATTAATATTATTATATTAACAATATAATATAATAAGCATAATTATTTTCCTTTCATTAATAAGTGAATTGAAGCTCAGTGAAGTTAAGGGACTTGCTCAAAGTCACACATCTCATAAACAGTAGAGTCCAGGATTTGAACTCAGGTCATTCTGCCTCCGAGCCTAGTATTTTATCAACTATGTTCAATTTCTGTTCATGAAGAAGTAATTGAAACAAACTGGGAATCAGGTTCCCTAAACTCTCCTCATGATTCTTCTGGTTGGTGTGTGATATTTTTTTTGACCAGCACCTACATTTGTAAGCTAAAGGAAGTAAGAAGGAACTCAGTTCTTCTAGCTGGGTAGTCCCATGGAGTACTTGGTTGAGCAGAAGCTGCCCAAAAAAGTGTGTGTGCTCCCTATTGCAAATTCTGGATGGTAATTTAGTGGGGGGGGGGGGGCAGTCAACATGGAATCTCCAGAGAAGAGTCTCAAACTTCCTGCCTCTAGATTGTGGGAAACAGTCAAGTCATCAAGCAGACATCATTGGATAAAAGTTATTTGGGCTATAATGTCACACTGCAAATTTTCTTTGAACTCACTATAAAAAGATACTTTAAAAATGGATGACAGCAAAAAATTCACTGGATTTTGTGCTCAGCTAGAAGAAGGTCTGGGTTCCAGGACTAACTGTTTAATCTACTAACTGTGTGACCCTGAGCAAATCTCAGCCTTAGTTTCCTTATCTCTAAAATGGGGCCATAATATTTACACTAGCAATCTCTTATGGTTGTTATGAGGTAAGCACATATATCACCAATTCGATACCCACAGCTACTGCTATGAATATGAAGGTGTATTTCCAGGTTTGAATTGTAAGATATAACAGACTCTTCTTCAAAACAAAACCAAGATATTGATTCATATACCAGAAAGCCAAATCCACCATGCTAATAAAGAAGTTGGTACACATTAGAAATGCAGGAAGAACCACCAATCCCAAGCCTTCCCTCCATCAGGCCTCCCCACAAACGAGCTCTCTTAGGCAAAATGCCCCTCTCTCACCCTTGCTAACTGCTTTGCCTCTCTGTGTCCTCTCTCAACTCCACCCTACTCTCCCACTTCCTGCTCCACCCATTCGACAAGCTCCTCTCACCAAAGACTCCATGGGACTCAGCCTTCCATGTGACTCAGGCTCAAAGCAGGTCACATAGGCCTATTAATGGCAAGAAAGATCTTCCCATTCCATTAACAATATATTAACAACACAGCACATTACACACTATAAAGTATTATAGTAATGTGAGCAATTATCTCATTCTGCCAATCTTTCCAAATGTTGTCGAGTCATTTCAATTGTGTCCAACTCTTCGTGGGGTTTTCTGGGCAAAGATTCTGGAGTGTTTTGCCATTTCCTTCTCCAACTCATTTTACTGATGAGGAAACTGAGGCAAACAAGGTTAAGAGACTTGCTGAGGGTTACACAGGAAGTGTCTGAGGTCAAATTAGAACTCAGGTCTTCCTAACTCCAGGCCAGGCTCTCTGTCCTCTGTACCACCTTGCTGTCCTGAACTACCTAGCTTTCTCAATGAGGTTTAGATAAAAACAGTCGAGGGTCAAGTCTCTATCCTACTATTATTCATATTTATTCAACGGTCTACAGAATATTGCACAGGTGGATAACTACTTTTTGTAGTTGAAAAAAAGTATTAGAATGTAAACTCATCCTCTTTAAGTCTTCTGAAAGGATCCTTGGTCCCAATTCATTTGCAGATAGGACAATAGGGATGGAATTTATCACATCAAGTTCTTACATGATTTCCTTCTCCTCAGCCAGGTCTATGTGCATTGAAAGTTTTTGTGTTCTATGTAGCATGGAAATTACAAGTATTTGGGATGGTGCCATTTATTAAAAAGTTACACTTCAATTTATTTGTATCATTTTTTCAGTTATATGTAATTTTATTATTTTAGGACCTAAGTCAAAATTTATGCAACCAGAACAGAAACTGAGGGTGATTCACATTTCCAGTTGGGTGGGAGCACTCTCTTTGTCTTGTAGTACTGAGCTAGTCAGTGAATTCAACTCTCATTCAGAATCACTCAGAATTTAGAATCCTTATCCTTTCCATTTCTCTGAAGAGAAATATAGGCAATTGCAGGCAACAATACATGATAATGGTCTAGTTCCAATGTTGGTTGAACTCTCTAGAATATTTCAAGGTCTTTTTTTGCAGTATGGCTACTTGTGGTGGGTTAGTGACTGAAGGAAAATGAGCATCTGATGTATTATCTAGCCACCAGGTCATATCTTGCTAGATATTCGATAGGTGCTAAATTTGACAGCCTGAAGTGATATGATACACAATTTCTACCATTTCCTTACTTGATTGACATTGATCACTAAATTCAAATTCTTTAAAGATTATCCTTCTGTTATCTGTGGTGGTGATGAAATTAAATTCATTATAATATCCCTCCGTTCCTGTAAACCAAGACATTTCTTGGATGTTTCTTCATCAGCATAATGTTAACTGAATTCATGCAGATGACTCTCATGGTGGGCCTTTTGGTTCTATTCTTGATCTTTGTAGTTCTATAGGTGGTCTTCCAAAGTAAGCTACTTTCAGTTATATTTGATGATTTCAAATGCTACAGCATTTACTCTTGTTCTGTGATGTTTACTTATTCCTATAATATTTCACCACTTTGTCATGATATTATAATTAGAATGATTTTTATTGTTCTTGTCATTATTATTAGAGACAGAATGCTAGACTTGGAGTCACCTGGGTTCAGATCTCACCTCTGATTTACTAGCTATATGGACATGGGAAAGTCATTTAGCCCCTTTGAGCCTTAGCTTCCTCATCTGCAAAATAGGGATAATGAGACGTGAAGTACTAACTTCACAATTCTGCTTCAGAGTTCAAATGAGGAAAGGCATGGTGTGTCAAAGGTCTTGGTGACCTTTTAAGTTACGGAAGCTTTAAGTTTCTGTAGCTTAAAACTTCACTAAGTCCCTCGGGACATCATGTATAAGTAAAGTTATTTGTAAACTTTAAGTCGTTATGCAAATGTCAGCTGTCATAGCACGATTTTAGTATAGTTATCCCTTCCACATTGTGGGGGTTTAGGGAATGGTGCCCCTGTGATCTGGAAAACGCCCATAAAATATTTTGGCCCTTCTTTTGAACCAGAGAAGTCTGAAGTTGTTCATTTTTCTTTTATAGGGTATTTACAGTACATTACTATAAAATTTGAGTTGATATTATACATCACTATATATATTTTATGCATTTCTGAATTTCTAAATTTTTTCTGTGTCATGTGCTGGCCTTCCTGTGTTGTTTGCAGCTTCTGTAAAACTCCCCCCAAATCCCCATTTAATTTCTTATGCTGACTTGTGATATGTCAGAACTACAATGGGGAAAGTTGTGATGTGGGAGGGATATCTGTACAATGTACGTGTATCTTTACTCCTAAATATATCTGATGGGATATGATCAAGGACAGTACCAATCACTGTGAAACAACACCACATATGATTGAGTTGATTTTTTTAATAGCCTGTTTCTTCTTCTTTCTACCCAGGGGTTTATCACTGCATATTCAGATACAAGAGCTCCTATAGCATAGCCACCAAGGATGTTACCGTTTACCAGTTACCACTGAAGCACAACATCCTGCTCGATCCCTTGGAAGCTGACGTTCCCTGTGGGGGCATCTGTCATTTACGGTGCTGCGTCAATGAAGATATAGACTACAGAGTCACTTTCCAAATTGATGACTTGTCCTTTTCCACTGGTAAGAGCAACTTCTACATCATCTGGTTACATTGTTTCATGCATGTGGATAAAGGCAAGTCACAAAGAGAACAGCAGGACATCCAGGAAGGTGGGCGAAAGAGCAACAGCAGGGTCAGTAATACTTGGCTGCCACCGTATTTTGCCACATACTCGGAGTGAAGGACAGAGAGTCCATTTCATTGATGGCCATCCCCGCATCCCTCTGTCTCTCCCATCTGTAGGCAAATCTTTGTCATGTCAGAGGTTTGTGGGGCATAGAGCAATTCCGCTGCACGGTGTCTTACCCAAGAGTCAATTTAGGGGAATGCCCCATCTATAAAATGATGGGTGTTGGGCTGTGTTTGTGATGAAAAACCTCATCCAAAATTTAATCAAGAACACAGAGATCTCTTAGGATAGGAACAGGAATTTATTCTCCTCCCTGGGTGAAGAGGGCGGTCTTCCCCGTGACTGATCATGAGGAAGAGGCATGTTACAAAAGGCAGAACAAGAATTTATACCCTAAGGGGGTCTCTTTCTCCCATTGGCTGAGAGTTGGGCTCAAGTCTCAGAGAGAATATCTTCCCCAATGGTAAACTACACAGGAGCCCGCCACTGTGGCTTACAAAGAACAAGGATGCTAATTGACAGCAAGGGAAAAGGGGAGAAGGGTCCCAAAGCAATGGGGAGGAGTGAGCTCTGGCTGTCCCTGACCCCCACAGGCCGGGAGGAGGGGCCCGCAGAGGTGGGAAATCTGAAAACCTCCGGAAAGGGCTTGCTGCTGATTAACAGCAGAAGAAGGGGCAGGGAGGAGAGAGGGAAGTTCTGAGAAGTTTTCACTTCTCCCACAGACAGGCTGGATAACCATTCTAGTCCTGTACATTCTAAAATCTCTAAAAATTCCTAATGGAAAAGTCTCTCAGACTTTCAGGAAGGTCATTTATTTATTCACTAAGTATTTATGGAAAAATTACTATGCATTTCTCATTCAATCAGTAAGCATTGATATGCCAGACAGTGCTGGATACTTGGGAAGCAAAGGCAAAGAATGAAACAATCCTAATCCTTACTTTCAAGTAGCTGTCATGTCTCCTCATTTGAAGAGAGGATATAAAGAAGCCTGAGTTTCAGAGTTTAAAATTCATTTGAGGAACAAGATGTGTATGAATAGAATAGTTAAGAAATAATGCAAATCTGTAAGTGAATAAGTACCATATTAATAATATTATAATTATAATGGTTATCAACTAATAATTATAATTTTAATAATCAGTTATTATAATAATTAATCGTAATTGTATGATTACAATATATACTATTTAGTATAATATATACTATAATAATATAATTTAGTTATAATATAACTTTAGTTAATAATGTAATATTATATACTATAATAATATAATGTAGTATAATATATATTATGTTTAATATAATACATAATTAATTATAATTATAATTGTGTGACAGTGTATAATATAGCAACATAATATAATTATAATAAATAATTGTGTTAATGAAAATATAATAATCAAGGTGAAGTGATTTTCAAACATTATCTCATTTTATCTTCACAATAGCCCTGGGAGTTAGGTATTGTTATTGTCTTCCTTTTCCAGATAAAGAGAGACAGAGAGTGGTTAAGTGACTTGCCTGGGTTCACACAGTTAATAAATGTCTTTGGCTGGATCTGAACTTGGTTCTTCTCAACTCTAGGCCCAGTACTCTTTCTACATTGCCACCTAGATGCCTATAATATAGAAAATATATGTTACTTGACTTCAAAGGTCAGGGATATCAATGTGGGCCTGAGCAGCTAAGAAAGGTCACATGTAGGAGGTAGGGATTAACAGGCCCTTTAAATATGGCACCTCAAATAGAAGGCCAGGTTTAAAGGCAAGAAGAGCTAAGCTTAAGACCTACCTCTTAAACATAGTAGCTGCATGATCACAAGCAAGTTTCTTAATCTCTTAGTGTCCCAGGCAACTTTCTGACTCTTAAGTAATAATAGCCCTAGAGCTGGAATGACACCTTCATCTTACAGATGAGAAAATCGAAGCCCAGGAGCATTATGTGACTTGCCCAAGGACCTTCATAAGCATCAGAAGCAGGAATCAAACCTAGATTATTTCACTCTAGAGCCAGTACTCTTTCCACTATACCTGATAAGCTGCTGATACATTTCTGTAGGAGTTTCTGCAACAGGATTTCCCACCTCCAATGAAATCCTCAGTCCAAAACTCCATCCCCAATAAAAATAATGTGATTCAGTTTGTTAAAAAGGTAAAGAGGAGCATTGCAGTAGGAGAGATAGTAGAAGTTGAGGTTTGGAGTCACTAATAAGTATATTCCTGGGATGCTGAAGAGAATGGACTGGCTATAGCAAGGGCTTTTCATTAGAGAGGTGGTTGGCCAAATCCCATCCCCCTGTGGTGGGGCTGGGGGCATAGTGTTAAAGAGGAACAAACACCTTCCATGTTTAAGGCTGCACCATGAACCTCTGTAAATCTCCTTTTCTTTAGTAAAAGAAACTCAAGAAAATCGAGTCTGCTACAAATACAGTTTAATGGCAAACACAACTGCCTGGTGTTCCAAAACAGTTCAGGCATCTTGTATCTTCATCAATTCAGTCAACCAATCAGTCCAGAGTGCACCAATGATTCTTCGACTTGTTCCTGGTAAGAGCCCATTTCTTTCCTCTCCCACCCTGCAGCTAGGTCACCTGAACCCAACCTCTTGTCACTTTCATAATGCTGCCGGGTCATCAATCCAAAGGGCACAACTGATTTTCTAACTTTTTACCCTCCTGTTGCCCAGGATAGTATGTTGTTTGTGGTGGGCACTTAATACAATGATTGATCAGTGGATGGATGAATGAATGAGTGAATAAATGAATGAATGAATGAATGAATGTAGCTAGTGCTGAGCTAAAGCATTCTATTGGTGGAAGATTTTTGATGAACAAAGCAACCTCCTTACCTTCCCAATTATTCTGACATGAGAGCAGGGTTATAGAAAATCATCTGGTATTCAAGGAATAGATAACCCTTCCCTCAAATCCCACCCCAACTGAAGATAGTGGGTAAACCATTCCATCCACCCTCTATTCACAAAGTCATTAATAAGTCAGTGTCTTCTTATGATTGTCCTCCCCTCCCCCAGTCCTTTGGGATGGAAGCAGAGGATAGAAAACACGGTACAGTGGAAAGAACGTTGGATTTGAAGTTAGAGGTCTTGAGTTCAGATCTTCCTTCTATAGCTTACTGCCTGTGGGACCTCAGACTAGTCATTTAATTTCTAAGAGCCTAAGATTTCTTTAACTCTGTGTCTTTTACCATCCTCTCAATACTTCTTCCTATCTTTGACAAAGCTGATGGCTTCCATCTCCTTCAGTCTCCTCTACATCTTTGCTTCACTGATAATTTCCTCTGTTTCTATATCTTACTTCTTTTGTTTCTAGTTGATCCTTCTCTGGGAGACAGAACTCTGTAGTAGAAGGAACACCTCCCTTAAAGACAATAGACTATGAAATTCTATAGACAATTAAATTCTAGATTTACCACTTACTCCTTTCATGACATTGGGTGAACCCCTTCTCCTTTCTAGGTTTCAGTTTCCTCTTCTAAAAATGAGGCAATTAAAGGGAATGACTTTTAAGGTCATTTCCAGTTCTAAGTCTAGAGTCTTAAATATTTTAAAATTAACTTTTATTTTTTATTATGAGCTTGACAATTGTCAACAAATGCAAATATTTCAAGATACAAAGAAGAGTATGGAAGAGACTTTTAATAAGAAACTCTGAACTTCTGTTACATTGGTTTGAATTATATGTGCAAATATATAGAGATGCATAATTTCTCCTTTCTGCCTACAAACTAATTTCCTAGGAAGAGCTCTTTACAGTCACTGTCTCTAATTCCTCACCATCCACTTAGGTCTGGCTCTCATCCCATTGCTAAAACTGCTTCCAATGACCTATTAACTAACTGCCAGATCCAGTGGCCTTTTCACCAACTTTAACATTCCTGCTTCAGGTGACACTGCTGACCACACCCACCCACTTTCTTGATGTTTTTTTTCTCCCTTTGTTTCTGGAACACTCTACTTTCTCCTCATTCTTCTCTACCTTTCTGATGGGAACTTTTCAGTTTCTTTATTTCAACAGAGTTCAGCCATACAGCACCATGACCCATCCTCTGCTTCCCTCCTGCCCTCTCTTGCACCATGCTTTAGACTCTCCACTTGCCATCCTCCATGACTCGAATATTCTCCCTCCACATTTTTGCCCATTCAATTCCTTGCTTTCAAAACCCAGCTCTGATTCCAAATTCTCCATAAAACCTTCTTTGATCTGCTCCCATGAAAATGATCCCTCTTTATATTTCTTACACCACTTTGTTTAGACCCTTTATTTTTCCTTTTTACACTTTCTACTCATACTGATTTTGCATCCACATTCCATATCCCATTAGATTTCATTTCCTTGAAAACAAGGATTGTGTTATTATTCATTTCATCTCAGTTTTAGAATTTATGAAGTATCTTCTATGTGCAATGCACTGAGGATACAAGACAAAAATTAAGAAGTCCTTGCTGTCTGGGCGTGTACGGCCCTCTGGAAATACAACAAATACCTAGACAAGGAAATAGAAGATAACTTTAGGAGAGAGACAGAAAGAGAGAGAAAAAACACAGAGAGACAGAGACAGAGAAAAATAAGACAGACAGATAGAGAGGGTGGAGGGAGGGAAGGAGAGAGATAAAGACAGATAGAGATAGAGAAAGAGAGAGACAGAGAGAAAGAGAGAGAGAGAGAGAGAGAGAGAGAGAGAGAGAGAGAGAGAGAGAGAGAGAGAGACATGTGCAGGATGGGAAGAGAGAAACAGCAACACATAGAGCTAGAGAGAAAGAGACACAGAGACGCTTACACACAGAGAAACAGAAAGATACACACATAGAGACACATATCGAGAGAGGGGGAGGCAGAGAGAAAGGGAGGTAGGGAAAGAAAAAGAGAGAGACAGAGACAGAGACAGAGAACATTAAAAGAGATTCATGTAAGATGTATATACATGAGTCAATTTGGGACCTCTTTTGGTTTTGTCTTTGTAATGAAGGCGATGTTCAGAGTTAATAATGGTTAGACTTCATATAGCACTTTAAGGTTTGCGAAGTGTTTTATAAATATTATTTCATTTGACTCTCACAACAACCCTGGGCGGTAGATGTTATTATGATCCCCATTTTATAGTTGAGGAAACTGAGGCAGACAGAGGTTAAGTGACTTCCCCAGGATCATAAGGGCTAGCTAATTTCTGAAGTTGAATTTGAACTTGGATCTTTCTAACTCCAGACCTAGAACTCTATTCACTGCACCATCCAGGCACCCTTCTTGTTTCTGTTGGACTACATGAGAGCTTTGGGGACTGTTTCCATCTATCCAGTGGTCTAGCACTAAGAGAACTTGCACTTTGGCATGACGTTGCAAGCTCTGACTTCACTCTTGATCCTCCCTCCACTCTGTGACAACAACAGAGGGAGGGCCAAAGGAGCACTCAAACTTTGCCTTGTCATACTATAAACTCCAACAATGACACCCTAGTGCCTAGCATGGTGCCTTACACATTTGTTGTTGAGTCATTTCAGTGGTGTCCATCTCTTCATGTCCAACTCTCCCATTTGCCAGGGTTTTCCTGGCAAAGAAACTGGAATGGTTTGTCATTTCCCTCTCCAACTCATTTTACAGATGAGGAAACCAAGGCAAACAGGACTAAGTGACTTGTCCAGGGTCACACAGCTACTTAGGATTTGAACTCAGGGAGATGAGTCTTCCAGACTCCAGGATTGGCACTCTTAGAATGGATTAGAGCTTGAAGAAAGTTGAATATTCTAAGAGGGAGAGATGAGAAGAGAATATTTGCACTACCTAGTATAGTGCCTTCCATGTAGCAATTTAATAAATACTTATTGAATGGAAATTGAAATGAACTAACAAAAATCACTACTTTGAGAAAGACCATTCCCAGGGTCTTCCCATTCCTTTTTTCCCATGACTTCATTTTCTTTCCACTACAGGGAAAAACATCACATGCCAAGATCCCATCATAGGCCATGGTGAGTCAGGGAAAGTGATTCAGAAACTGTGCCAGTTTTCAAACATCCTTAACAAGGCAGCTCATCAAATGGGTGGAACCATCACTTACATATGTGAAAGCTCCAAATGGAAAGTAAAGTATGACAACTGCATCTCTGCACCAATCAATAATCTGCTTGGCTTGACAAAGGTAATTCCCAAATATACACATATATATATATTTGTATATATATATACACACACACACATATACACATATACACATGTATATATGTATATATACACATGTACATATATATGTTCCCACATTATGTACATTATGAATAAGTATATTTATAATTATATAATTTGCAAGTATATAATAATAAATTACATGATTATTTATGTATATTTATGTCATATTGTTATATAATTATCAAATTAATTAACAGTAAAAGTAAAATATAATCATTTCATCCCATATTATATATAATGTGTCCATATCATATATAATATTTGTATATATGTAAACACAATTTCCATATTTTATATATATTATAATTATATGATATATTCAATATACGATATTCCATATGCTATCTTGTATATTATATCCTATTATATATACATATATATTAATATAATAGTCACTCTCTGACTTTATCTGGTGAAACCTTGGCAAAAGTTCCCTGGAAGTGTAAGAACCTTCCTGATCCATCCTTCTTTTTGTTTAACTTTTATTGATAACTTTTGTTTCAATATCACCTACAGTTTCAAATATCACCTACAGTTTCACCTCCCCCTCTGCTACTCAGAATTGTAAACTGTAACAAGGAATAAAAAAAGGGAGGGAAAGAGGAAAAAGTCATTCAGCAAAACTAACCAACACATCCACAAAATTTGATAGTATATGCAATGCTCTGTATAGTCCCCCACCCCAGCAAAAAAGTGAGGGAGGTACATTTTTTAAATCTCTATTTGTGGTCAATCTTCTTCATGATAGTTACATAGCATCATTTTGTTCTTGTAGATTTTTCTGCTTCCATTGTGGTAGCCATTATGTTCCAAGTATTATGTTCCAAGTTCTTCTTCCTTCACTTTGCATCAGTTTATATGTCTTCTCATATGTCTCTGTATTCCTCATTTGCTATGGTGCAGTGATTACCATTACACTCATAGGCCATAGTGTGATTAATCATTCCTCAGACTATGGGTGTCTCCTTTTTTTCCAGTTCTTTATGATTGCAGAGTATACTACTATAAATATTTTGGTACATATAAGACCTTTCTTTCTGTCTTCATCATGAAGTCAGAAGAACATTATTTTTTAGTTCATGAGGCTCAAAAAACCTTGCTTTTAAAAAATCTGAAAGATAGATAACATTTAAAATGAAAAAAAAAAACCTAATATAAATCAATGAGACCCATTAGAGGACTGACTTGGGAGAGGAGAGGTTCATCTGTATTGTGACCTTGAAATAATTCTCAGGCTCTTTAAATTTTTTTTTTTTAATTTTTAAAAATTTTTTTGGTCTTTATTAATTTGTTTACTTTTAGTTTACAAGATTCAATCCCACAATTCTTTGAGTTTCAAATTTTCTCTCTCTCCCTCTCCTCCCCCCATGACGTCATACAATCAAGTATGAGATCTGCAAATACCTTTACATTAGACATTAGTAAGGTTATAAAGACAAATTGTATCAGATGGAATGAAACATGGGAAAGAGGAAACAAAACCAAACAAGAAAAAGAAAAAGATCCAATAGTTTGCTTCAGTCTGGATTCAAACTCAGTGCTTTCTAGTTCTTTCTCTGGATGTAGACATCTCAATTCATCCTGAGTCTTTTGGGATTGACTTATAACCCTGCATTGCTGAGAAGAGTGCAGTCTATCAAAGTTGTCCAATCTCTTGTCACATATACGTTGTGTCTGTAATTGTATAAATTTCTCCTGGCTCTACTCTTCTCGTTCAGCATCAGTTTGTATAAGCCTCTCCAGGTAAATATAAAGTCCATCTGCTCCTCGTTTCTTATAGCACAATAGTATTCCATTACATTCATATACCACAACGTGTTCAGCCATTCCCCAATTGATGGGCACCCCCTTAATTTCCAATTCTTTGCCACCACAAAAAGAGCTGCTATAAAGATTTTTGTACATCTGGGTCTTCCTCCCCCTTCTATGATCTCTTTGGGATACAGCCCTAGAGGTGGTATTGTTGGGTATTTCTTGGGCTCTTTATGTGTTTTTTCCACCATGTACAAACTAGTACTGTGATATTCTATAGATATATTACCACTGATAACAGGACCTACTGAAAGCAAATATTTATAATTAATGCAAAAATGGAGTGTTTAATGGAAATTTTTACACAACGAGAGTGCAAAATACTCCCTTAAATGCAAAAAAGAGAAATAGAATTCCTATGGGCGAAGGAGCTTATATGCTCTTCCTGCACTCTGTAGTCTAGTCAAACTGACCTTCTCCTGGGTCCTCACTCATGACACTCCATTTCCCATCTCCATTAACTGCCTCCTATGCCTGGAAGCCACTCCTTCTTCATTTGCATCTGAGACAACCCCAAATCTTCTTCCAGACTCAGGTCAGGCATGCCCTTCCATGTGAGCCTTTCCTGTTCTCCCCAGCTACCAGTTTCCTCCTCATCAAAAATACTTTGTGCATATATCCCTATAAATATGCATATTTTCTCCCACATAGAATGTAAGCTTCTTGAGGGCAGGAACTATTGACTATGTATTTTCAGTATGAAATACAGCCCATATAAGAGAAGTTTAATAAATGCTTCTTTATTGATCATCACTATTGTTGTTATCGGAGACAGTATGGTATAGAATAGAGGACCAAACTGGACTCTGTGTTCAAACCCAACTCTGTCACATGCTGTGACTGTGTGACTTTGGGCAGGTCACTTAATCTCTCTGTGTCCCTGAAAAATTTCCTAAGACTTTAAATTCTAGAGCAGATGCTATTCTGCGTTGGTAGAGGAAATTTACTCATCAAAAGCTGCCCATACCACTAAAGTAATGATTTCATACCAAGATTAAAAAAAAGAAAGAAAATTATTTTCAACCAACAAGATAACTTAATCAACAAATATTTGTTGAGTTCCAGCTATATGTAAAATATCTACTAAGTAATGTAGGGGAAGGAAAGAAATGAAAGCTATTTCTCTCTGCTCTCAGGACGTTTTTAGTCCAGATGAGAAGATTAAACAAACATAAAAAATTCAATTTAATGTCAGAGATGAATAACAAATAAATACAATATAAAAATATCATAAAGAAATTCATAATAGAATTTCATTAAAAAAGGAATATTACTGTACAAGAGATATCTGGGAAACCTTCATAAGCAGAAAGGTTTTGAACTGAATTTCAAAAGATAAAGGCTTTGAATGGATGGAAAAGAGGGTGAAATTCTAGTCAAGGACAAGAGATGAGTAAAATCAGAGTTAAAAATGTACCAGAGAGTTTGTAGACAATGAGCACTCCATTCTGGTTGAATTCTAGAGCAATTGAAGGTATGTCTGGAGAAGTTGGTAAAAGGGATTGTAGAGGGCCTTGAATGCCAGGCTTTGAACATAGTCTGTAGACCAGAATTTAACTTGGCTTCCATGGACTTGATTTAAAAAAAATATTGTGATAACAGTATTTCAATATAATCAGTTTTATTTGTAGTCCTATGTATTTTATTTTAGGTATTTAAAAACATTATTTTGAGAAGAGGTCCATAGACTTCACCAGACTACCAATGGGGTTGATGACACACAAAAATGTTAGTAACCTCTGCTTTAACAATAGGGAGCTATTGAAAGTAGTAGGGGAGTGACATGATCCAAAAGCAGTGCTTTTAGAAGGTTAATTCAGCGTGACATATTGGAGGGATGCCGAGTAAAACTGGAAGCAGATTGAGCCAGTTAGGAAATAGTTCAGTAATCTAGGCATGATACAATGAGTGTCTGAGCCAGGGTTGGTAGCAGTGGGAAGATTAGACAGAGGCATGGATTTGAGAGGCTTTGTGAAGAAATATGACTTGTTCATTAACTGATGACTTTTCTCACAAAGGCTTTGATTATGAGCCCTAAACAAGAAGAGAAGGTGTCAACATACCTTCAGGATCTGTCCAGTAGCACTGGGAATGTGCAAAATGAGATCAAAGCATCACCTGGAAACCTGAAAGCCATCATTACCATCCTGGAGATTCTGTCAACTGTCCCAACAAAAGTGAATATAGAAATGATGACAGTAAGTTATACTTACAAACTTTAAGAGCTTTGTTTGGATTTCATGTCTCCCATCCACTCACACCTCTCAATTAGGAAGCGGTGTGGTACAGAGAAATGAAGTCTGAGGTCCTGGGTTAAAATCCCATCTTTGCTGCTTATTACCAGTGAGACCTTGGAAAAGCCATTTCTATTCCATGTGCTTCAGTTTCATCATCTGTAAAGGAAGGGAGTTAGAATAGATGACGTCTGATATCCTTTCTAGCTCTCCATTTATGATTCTGTGATTCCCTGAGCATCCTTTTTATTTTTTCATTTCTGTAACAAATCTTTCTGCAGTTACCACCAAGGGACAGTCCTATGGCAGGGCAGTTTCTTGATCAGTTGGGTCATTGCCAAGGTCGTGCTAGAGATGACATTGGTCAAATCCAATACATGAACTAGTGTTCCAAGTCTTTTGGAGTTCTGACTTTTCTCACTTTCATTCTGGCACCTGTCCATCTCTGTATCAGAAAACAGTTCCCATTAACATGAGCCATATTGAAAGAAAAGCTTCTCCAAGGCAATCTAATTCAGCAAACATTTGTTAAGCATCTACTGTTCGATGGACACCTTGCTACATAGTGTAGATGGTTATAAAGATAAACAAACAAACGTTTCCCACTCCCAAGAAACATAGAAACTGAGAAGGAAACAGAAGAGAATTTGAGGCCAGTGAGAGTGCTAATGTCTGAGAGTCAGGGAAGGTTTTCCATAGGACGGGACACCAGGGCTGAGCCTTGAAAGAAGCCAAGGATTCTAAGATCATTATAATAATAGAATTTACAGAATTAAAGTTTGTAAAGCACTTTATTCATCTCATCTCATCCTCAAACCAACCCTGGGAGGTAATGATGATGATATTTTTAGTGCTATTTATTAGTTCTAATTATGTGTTTATTTTATCTATTAGTTATAAGTTATTATTTCTTTATTAGCTATAATTAATTTTTATTAGTTAAAATTTATGAGTTTATTGGTTATAATTAATAATATAATTATATATGGGGCAGCTAGGTGGTACAGTGCATAGAGCACTGGCCCTAGAGTTAGGAGGACCTGAGTTCAAATCCAGCCTCAGACACTTAACACTTACTAACTGTGTCAAGGAAGTCACTTAACCCCAACTGCCCTGTCCTCCCCACTCCAAAAAGCAAAAAAAAAATTAAAAATATATATTATAATATATAATATGTATTATATATAATTATATTGCATACAATAATATCATATATTATTATTATTATTATAATCTATCATTTATATAGCACTACTTTATGCCAGGCACTGTGCTAAGGGCAGCTAAATAGATAGAGTGCTGGGCTTGAAGTCAGAAAGACTCGTCTTCCTGAATTCAAATCCAGACATTTGTTAGCTGTGTGACCCTGGACAAGTCAGTTCACTCTGTTTGCCTCAGTTTCCTCATCTGTAAAATGAGTTGAAGAAGGAAATGGCAAATCACTCCAGTATCAAAACCCCAAATGGGGTCACAAAGAGTTGGACATGAGTGAAATGACTAAACAACAACCTATGCTCTCTTTTTCAATTATTATCTCATTTAATCACAACAACCCTGGGAAATAATAATAATTAATAATAATAAATAATATTTGTATAGCATTTCCTATGCGTGAAGCATTGTGCTAAATGCTTTGAAATTATTATCTCATTTGACCCTCAGGAGGTAGGTGCTGTTATTCTCCATACATTTGCAAATGAAGAAACTGAGGCACAAAGAAGTTATGTGCCTTGCCCAGAGGCACACAGATAGTAATTGTCTGAGGCAGGATTCAAACTCTAGTTTTTCTGACTCCCAAGTCCAATCCATCAGTCACTGTGCCACCTACTATCACATGGAGTTGAGGCAAGCCATGGCAAAGATGCTGAAGCTCTTGCGTACTTGTAGAGAGTGATGAGGGCTTTGCAAAGACAAAGCATTGTGTTTGAATATCACAGGGGAAAGGGCAGAGGTCATGAGCAGGCAAGTAAGTGGCATCTGGTTTTCTTATTCTACTCATACTTGAGGTAAAGAGAAGTTTAATAGACCCAAGACACAAAGAGAGGAGTAGTTATCAAGGGACTTGACCAACTGGTCCTGCTGCCCATGCTGGGGTGTTTTAGTTCTGATCTCCTAATTCTACATTATCTCTTCTACCTTCATTTTCTTCTTCTCTTCCATCACTGACTCAAACGCTTTCTAGGTTCTTAAGTTGCTGTCCATGGACACTCAAAAAATCTGTGGATAGATTTCATGGTGTCTGTGAGCTTAGAATGGAAAAAAAAGAAAAAACAACATATTTATTCCAAAATAAATTATTTTCTGTGTGATCTTATACATTTTATTTTGCATTTAAAAACATCATTCTGAGAAGGAGTTCATAGGCTTCTCTAGCCTGCCAAAGGTGTCTATGACAAATAAAAAGTCATGAACTCTGGTTCTAGAGTAATGTTCTATTTCTTCCTAACTGTGTATTCATTTGGAGTATCTGATGTGGACCTATTATATGCTATGCTCTGGACTGGCCATTGAAGAAACAAATTCAAAAACTAAACAATGCCTGACCTCAAGGAGCTTACCCTCTATTGTGTTGGGCTATCTCTCTTACAGGACGTGCTCTCTACAGTCAATATTATTCTTGGCAAGCCCTTACTGAGTACCTGGCAAGTTCTAAATCAGCAACAGACCAATGAGAGCTCTCGGTTGCTGGATTCTGTGGAGAGATTCTCTAGAGTGCTACATGAGAGAGTCAGTGCCGTTCCTTCCATCATCCACCCCAACGTGCAAATGAAGGGCCTCATGACTACGGCCGAGCAGATGACCGACTATGACCAGCATTTTCTCTTTCCCGATTCCAATCTCTGGGGTCAGGTAATCATCGACAGGTTTCAGATAGAAAGCCTGAAGCCAAATTCATCCATCATCACTCTGGCATACCCAACCCTAAAAGCTATCCTGCCCCAGAGTGTCCAGGACAAGAACTTTGTGAATGGTTTGGTGATGACAACCACCGTGAGCCAGGGTGTGACAAAACCGTTCAAGATCTCCATGAAGTTTAAGAAGAATGACCTGTCATTGGTGGCACCCCAATGTGTCTTCTGGAACTACCACCTCTCCAACTCTACAGGGGGATGGGACAACAGTGGGTGCTTTGTTGAACAAATGAAAGGGGACACTGTCTTCTGCACCTGTAACCACTTAACTTCATTTTCCATCCTAATGTCCCCTGATTCTCCTGACCCCAACTCCCTACTAAAAATACTACTGGACATCATTTCTTATATTGGCCTAGGCTTTTCCATCTTGAGTCTAGCAGCCTGTCTTGTTGTGGAAGCTTTTGTCTGGAAATCAGTGACCAAAAACAGGACCTCTTACATGCGCCATGTTTGTATTGTCAACATCTCGGCCTCCCTCCTGATTGCTGATGTCTGGTTCATTGTATCTGCTGCCATCCATGACCAGCGCTACCTTTTTAGTGAAACAGCTTGTGTGGCTGCCACTTTCTTCATCCATTTCTTTTATCTCAGTGTCTTCTTCTGGATGTTGACCCTGGGCCTCATGCTTTTCTACCGCCTGGTCTTCATCCTCCATGACACAAGCAAGTCTATCCAGAAGGCAATTGCCTTCTCCCTGGGTTATGGCTGCCCACTGGTCATCTCCATCATCACGGTGGGGGTCACCCAGCCGAAGGATGTGTACATGAGGAAAAATGCCTGCTGGCTTAACTGGGATGACACCAAGGCCCTCCTGGCTTTTGTTATTCCTGCGCTGATCATTGTGGTAATAAATGTAAGCATAACGTTCGTGGTCATCACCAAAATCCTTAGGCCCTCCATCGGGGACAAGCCAAGCATTCAGGAGAAGAACAGTCTGTTTCAGATCAGCAAGAGTATTGGTGTCCTCACTCCCCTCCTAGGACTCACCTGGGGCTTTGGACTGGCCACCGTGTTCCAGGGAAGCAATGCTGTGTTCCACATTGTATTTACCCTGTTGAATGCCTTCCAAGTAAGTGTTTTGGTGAAGCGGGCAGAAGGGTGGGAAGAGGTGGAAACATTTATTACTGTTGTAGGTTATTACTTTATTATAAGACTTATTGTGATTATTAATGATGGCAGATATTTACATAGTGTTTTAAAGTCTAAAGAGCATTTTACATACATTCTTAATTGACCCTCCCAACATCTCTTTGAGTAGAGGCACTTCACAGATGAGAAAACTGATAACCAGAGAAGTTATACTCCCAAGTAATATAGCTAGTTAGTGACCAAGGCCTACTTTGAGCACGGGTCATTCTTTTCTCCATTCCATTGTGATGCATTAATGAAAGAACCAAAGCAAGAATGGAAATTGGAAAGGAGTATGGTCCAGGGAAGCTTTCTATCCCAAACTACAGGAATCCCCAAACTCAGGAAACCCAGAAGAATGTATACTAAGAGTGCAGATTCATGCTCGATAGAAAGTTTCCTTCTTATTAATATAGAAAAGGAAAATCCTTTCTCTTATCTGGGAGCCTACCTTGCCAATGTAATTACAAATACTGCGTAGGTAAATTTCATGATAAAAAGAGATATTTATGTGTATATTATAAGTAAATACACACCCATACACATACATGTTCATATATATATGTATGTATGTATGGCTGTGAAACTTTTTACATGCCTTATCTTATTTGAGCCTCTCAACAACTCTATCAAACAGGTCCAAATTCAGAAAGCTTAAATCAATAGTTGGTCCAAGGTCATACGGCTTAAACAAATGAGAAGCAAGGTTTGAAACCAGACCTTCCTGACTTACGTCCAGTATATTGTCTAGTATACCCCACTGCATTATTTGGTCTGCCTCCAACACATACCAGCTAAGCAATATCAACAAAGTCATTTAATTTTTCTGTGCCTTGGTTTTTTCATCTGTATGATGAGGATAATGGCTGTAGGACTGTGAGGAATTTAAGCCTCATAGCTTAAATAAGGTAATAAATGTGTATATAGCATACATATACATGTGCATATATGTATTTATGTATAAACACATCGTTTGGCAAACATAAACACTGTACAATTATCAGTTATTATTATCTATAATTTACAGTTCAGATGCTAAATGATTTACCCATAATCACATAACTAGGAAGTGTCAGAATTAGGACTTGAACACAGGCCTCACTGATTCCAAGTCCAGAACTCCACCAATTAAGTCACATTCAGCACCCTTCTTGGTAAAGATACCAAGCCATCTCCACACCCCCAAAAGCCATGGAATACAACAAAAGCATGGCACCTGGAGGTGAATGGTCCCATTGGAAGGATGCCCAGGGGTATGGCAAAGGTCAGCTATTAGAACCAAAGCACTAGAAAAACTGCCACAAGACTTTCAGACCATAACTCTGTTACCACTTATGGTCCCTCCAACTTCAGGACCAAGCTCCAAAGCAGCAGCGTCTTTCATTGTTACACACACACACACACACACACACACACACACACACACACACACACACACACAGGTAAAAGTTTACTGCATATTCTGTCACAAGATTCTTTGGTATACTCTTGTGTCTAAGCAATTCTCACTACTTAGACAGACCCAGGCTCACTTCCCAACCATTTAAGTGATAAAAGAATTGGACAGATTAACCAATAGGAGCATAGTTTACCAGAAAGATGGGACTGGTGTGGAGGTGAGGGGATGAAGGAGGTTGAAGAAAATCTTACTTAGTTGAATTTATCCTTGTTCAAAAATTTCTGAAAAATGTCCCCACTTAACAGTGTAATTTTCCTTATGGAGGCTCATTTACTCGACCCCTCCAACAATGTGGTTGATTATCACAAGGATTTAGAAAATCCATGAATGCCATTATTTCCCCTCTAACAGGAATTGTGAACAGGGCACTGAATTTGGAGTCCAAGGGCATGAGTTTAAATTCTGCCTCTATCATTTACTCCCTGTGACTTTTGTCTATTCCAGGGATGGGGAACCTGCAGCCTTGAGGTCACATGTGGCCCTCTAAGCCACAGGTTCCCCACCCCTGGTCTGGTCTCTTAACCTCTTGGCCTCAGTTTCCTCATCTGTAAAATGAAGAGGTTGGATTTTTATGGCCTTTGAGGTTTCTTCCATCTCTAACTCTTCAATCCTCAAAACAGGGACAAGATCTGAGATTGCATTGGTAGAGGGAGCCACCCAGATAAGGAAATTCCTTTAACTAGAACTGGGTGGCATCTTCTGCATAAATTATACTCTGAGAGAGTTTTTTAGAGAGCTACTTGAAACAACTAAAGGTTACGTGAATTGCCCAGAGTCACACAACGAGTGTGAGTTAGAGGCAGTATTTGAACTCTGTTCTTCTATTCTATCTACAGATCGATTCTATATCTATAGATAGAGGGAGAAAGAGATGAATAGACAGATGGACAGATGGTCAGACAGACAGACAGATAGACTGAAATGTCTGTCTATCATCTATCATTTATCTATCATCTATCTGTCTGTAGATATCTTGCAGCATTGTGTATTGCATTCTACATAACTACATTATTCATTACATTGCAGCACAATGCAAGGGTGCCTACCGGTTAGAAAGGTCACAGTGCCTTCTGTTGACAGGGACTGTGGCTGTAATCCCCTTCGATCCCCTTACATCTGCAAAGAAGCAAATTTATTTTTCAAATTTTTTTTTCCTCTAGGGATTATTCATTTTGTTGTTTGGATGCCTCTGGGACAAGAAGGTAAGTGCTCTAGTAATTAAATCCCTGAATTAAGGATATCCTGTAATGCTAAGGGCTTTGTTTTCCTTGACCTGTTCACTTATGACTTATTTCAAACAATACAGGTACAGGAAGCTCTGCTGCATAAATTCTCCCTATCCAGGTGGTCTTCACAGCACACAAAGGTACATTCTTTCTTTCTGGAGATTTTCCTTTGCTTTTCACAGATAGCCCCATGTGATAAGTGATCAAGTAGAGGGCTAAGCAATGACTTTGATCCATGGAAATAAATAATATAGGATCCCTCAAACCAATCTTTTCAATTGACAAGCTTTTATTAAACACCTACTAAGTTACAGATGCTATGCTAGGCACTAGAGGTAGGTACAAAGACAAAAATGAACCAGTCTCTGCCCTCAAGGAACTTGCACTAAAATCGTTTATCAAGGAAATTACTTTAGCGCCCTCTCACCTCCCATTTCTTTGACCTCTGTAAGCACAGACACTGAATTTTAATTAGTATGAAGTCAGGAGATCCTTAAGCTGGGATATCATGAGTATGGACAGCCTAAGGCAATAATTTTTAATTTCAATTAAAATTAAATTGAATTTCAAACAAAATTAATTAATACAGTCAAAATTAGTCAATTTTTACTAGGGTTTACCTGTCAATTTACTAGGGTAATCTAAGACCCAAAGAAATAATTTGACTCCTAATAGCTATAGTTCTTTCTGGAAAAAATAAACTTATTATACATCAATATAATGCATTAATCATACATAAAGAGATTTATAGTGACCACTATTAATAAGAATTATTTCTCTAGTACCCCACGACAGATTCTTGGTATCTGGTGCTACACTTCAAACAAAAAATTGAAATGTGAACCTATCCACATTTTCTCTGCTAATTCCCCTTGTGACTAAGTGTTACAAGTTTCTGCTTGATTGGTGGTTGGGGCTAAGGATTCGGCCGTGGTCACTGAAGAAACAAAAGCTAACCCATCAGAATTCAGCTCTGGACCTTGGCCTTACTAGCTTCGTGCTCTAAACAAAATTGCAGTGCTTCTAAATTATGCTTTTTTTCTGCCTTCTAGTCGACATCTCTGGCTTCATCCACTCCTGTATTTTCCATGAGTTCTCCAATATCAAGAAGATTTAACAATTTGTTTGGTAAAACAGGTATGCAGTGACTTATAGGTATTCTCAAGTTAGTTAAGTGGATGAGTTCTTTGTCCTGTGATAACTTCCTTGACACTTTTAAGACCTAGATGTAAAGAGTGATGACTTTATTTGACCAAGGATGGGGTGGGGGAGGCTCATTTTAAAAAATTAAGATAATACCTACTTTAAACAATCTAAGGGTTAAAGTGAAGGGAAATTTCAGCAGGCAATTGTTTACAATATGGTAACCCCTATGCTTTGTGGGCATAAAATAATGTTTTGGTATTCTAGATGTGATTTAAGAAAGCTGTGACTTTAAGGTCACAGTCTGCAACACCTCCCCCCACCCCTCACACACAAACTTCTCCTTCCCAAGTGATTTTATTTATAAATGAATAGGCACTTTTATGTTGTATATTACATATTTATGAGGAAGTCACCTTCGTAAGACTCAGTGCCATTCACTTTGAGCTCACTTAGATGATTGCCTCAAAAGGATCTGATTCTATATCTCTGAAGAACTGAAATTTATCCATCTGGGCTCCGTGTTTCTGTCCAAAATTGCAGTTTGGATGAAAATATGAAAATCTTGAATGTTCAACTTTTTCAATCTACACAAAGTAATTTGAGTCACACAGACTATGATGGCATTCAGATCACATTCTGGTGAGATAAATGCTTAGCACTTTTATCCTGAAGCAGGTCCTTTTCAAAAAAAACAAAGGACAAACAAAAACCAGGCAGTGGGCATCCTCAGAACTCACTATTATCCCCCATCATCCTCAAACGAGATACTACTCATGTCTAAGTCTAAAAAATTGCCAGTAGAGTACATGCTGTGTTGCTTTGTTTGAAAACAAGCCATGGAAAAGTCTTTTATTGACAAATATTTCTAAAGAGTATGGTGTTTTCTACATTTTTGGTAGATTATTTGTTTAAAAAAAAACAAAAAAAGAGGACAACCCACCTTCTACTTTGGAAATAAACCACCCTCACAGGTTGAAATAAAAATGACTAAACCCTCTGAAGATGTTGCCAATAAAACACTTTGCAAATATAAAGACAGTCATTGATATGAGTAAGTATAATCATTGGGAACAAGGAAAAAAAATGAGTAAATTGCTGTATTTGACATTATAAATGAAACTCAGGGAACTCTATAAGTCAGCTCTACATAGTTGCAATTATCCATATAATTTAAACCAAAAAGAAAACACAGGGTCAGCTAGGTGGCACTGTGGATAAAGCATGAGGCCTGAAGTCAGGAGAACCTGAGTTCAAATCCAGCCTCAGTCACTTGCTGGTTGTGTGACACTAGGCAAGTCACTTAATCTTGATTGCTGAAAAAGAAAGAAAAGAAAAAGAAAACAATAAAATCCTATACAAGCTTTTGTTAGAATCAACCAGATTAAATCTAGGTTTAAAAGTTGAATTTATGAATGTGACTAGAAGTCATTGTCAAGAAGACAAGACAAGAAGTTGATAGAATTAACGGAAAATTCAAATGCCCAATGACTGCCTGATATTCCAGGGATACCTGCATAGACCTCTCTTCCATCATTGATTCCATTGGAGTTTTGATGTTCTTTGGTGTTCAGTAATGACTATCACTTTGGTTTATATTGTCAGCAGTCACAAAGGCCCCCCCATGCAGTGATGGAAGCCTTGTTGGCTGTTGCAGTCCATGATTTTGATGGTAGGGTGGGCACTCTCCTCCCCAAATATATACATGTGTGTCCCTGCACTAGACTCCAGCTCCGATTCTCCCACCTCGCTCTCCCCTAGCACCCTTCTTCTGAAGCCCTCCTCCACACTTCCACACGTTTTCTCGGCATTACATGGATGCCCCTTTTTTCCCTCCCCACTCTTCTCTTCTTTCCACTCTTTCCCTCTCACTCTCTAGTCCCTTCCTTGATATCTATCCAGGTCACAGAGATCAAAAGGGGAGAAGGGGCAGCTCTGACCAAGCCTGCCACTTACTGCAAGCATGGGAACTCCAGCCCCTCCTGTCCTATGCATGTAGTGGCTTTGGATCAAGCTTGTGGTGGTAGCTAGCTACACTCAGAGCTTTGTAGAGATCTGGCTGCTCTTTGGCTGCTAGTGTGGCATGAAATGTAGTTGGGGCTTTTCTGCTGCCATGCATGTTTGAGAGTAATAAACTTGGCTCTAATCTGGAGGATTCTGATGGTTGTGAGAAAGACCAAGACCCTCCAATTTATTTTAAGGCATGTTAAGAGTTTGCCCCTCCATCCAAGCAGAGCTCCCCCTGGTGGACAAAATAGGAAGCATTAATTTTCCACCTTGAGAACAGCTTCCACTTGCTGCTTTTACTTTGTCTTATAGGAACGTACAACGTGTCGACCCCGGAAACGACCAGCTCATCTGTGGAAAACTCATCCAGTGCTTATTCTTTGCTTAACTGAAAACAGAAAACCGGATTTGCGTGACTTCTGGGAACAGTGGACTTTACTGCTCATTGATAAGCTCCAGAAAGGGAGACCCCTGTAAAGCATCCTCTCCCTCAAGGCCTCAGGGCACAGACTTTTGCACTAGGGAAGAGGTCACACTAAATCATGTAAAGACTTTGACTGCAAGTGGTTTTATTGTTTACTTTTGACTTGTTTCTTCTTTGGAATGATCCCCAATGTGTACAGTATTTAAATGATCGCAAATGTCACCCTAAACCTAGCTTCTTCTCTGGCTTGAATGTGAATTAAGGTCTTACGGAGAGACATTGTCATGATTCCCAATTTGGGTCCAATACTAAGTTTTGCTTAAAATAATAGGGACTAAAGAGTTCACACACAGACACAGACACAAGTGTAGTCTTATTTTTTTTTTAAATCAAAAAGGACAGTTTTATATTCTAATGATAATTGTCCACAGTGGGCTAGTCCTATGCTACAAACAGTGGAAATACAGAAAGACCAGAAATTGAAAGCTGAAAGTTAGCCTCAGTAAAGCTATCCTAAATCAGTTGCTGGTTCAATCTGAGTAAAGTACAGAAAAATATGAAGAAGCAGGAAAGGTAGAAAGGAAATTACATTGTAAAAATCCTTTCATTTTGGAATATCTAATTTACCAGAAAAACAGAAGAAATTTATGATTTCTCCAATAGCCCTATCCTTATGTTTTAAGGTTTTAGCTACAAAGAGAAAATGGCAAGGAAAACTGGGAGATTATTCTTTTGTAGACCCCAGCAGAGAGCTGTAACTAAGGCATGGTGACTGGAGCTTTGTCCCAAGGTGAGAAATTCAGAGGATACCTATAGCATCATCCCATGGCATTTTCCCCTACAATCTTCCCTTTGTGACCCCAGTCCCAAGGTTGTAGTTTCTTGCCCTTCCTCCCATTTTGGCAGCTTACAAATCTTGTAACTTTCTTCCCTCAGGGGCTGTACTCCAGGTTAGCCTACTTCCCACTTGTCCCAGGTACAGAAATGACTAGTTACAGTTCAGCCCAAGCAAAAACTAATTATTGGTCAAATTAAATAGAGCTTGTAAGATAAGTCAAGTTGTTAAGATAGCTCATTGAGACTTCTCTTTGAAATATGTTCCAATGATCTAGAATCTTCTGATTTCTAATTATATCTCTTGCACTGGAAATTCATATTCTGATTATTTAAGAGCTTTAGTCAGGTACTTCTCTTAGCATTATAAAGTAGGTTTTCATGTTATTGCTCTTTAGATGGTGATGATGAATGATATAGGTAACTGTTTCTCTTGGTATATCCCACAGTTCTACCTTCTCCTCTCTCCTACACTTCTCGCTCATAGACCAGTCTCTGTTAAGATATTTCATGTGGTTCAGGCTGACTACATTCAACTCCTCAGAAAATCTTTCACAAGAAGTTTTATTTATAGCTGGATTCTCTGTGCTCCTAATGACACTTCTACTTGGTGAACAGATGATGGAGCCTTTCCTGAGGTTTAGGGAATAGTCTCCCTGTTTAAGCCCATTTCAATCATTATTATCACCTATAAATATTTATTGACGCTCTAGGCATTTTGCTAGGAACAGTGACTATATCTAATATGTAAGGTCACTACTCTCACCCTTTAGGAAGACTAGACAGATAAGTATAGATTGTTCTTTTACATTTCAACTTTCCTTCCTTTTCTAATTTTATTTTGGCCTTTCTTTTCATCTCCTCCCCTTTTATTTCTATGTTTTCTCACAAGACCTGGAAATGGAACAGAGAAGACTGCTAAATTACTCTTAGTATTAAGTGAACTCCTTATTTTTATCCATTCACAAAAATGCAGAAATTAACCCCCAAGTATGCCTAAGACTTCAGCAATAAATGATCCAACTGAGGGTGTTGTGGATAAGCATCTATTAAGAACAGTGGCTTTAGAGTTGGAGAACCTTAGCTCAAATCCCACCTTAGACATTACTTATGAGACTTGGAATACCCAGACCTCTGTTTTCTTGTCTCTAAAATGAGGGAATTGGACTAGATGTCCTTTGAGGTTCCTTTAAGTTCTAGATTTTCATCCTGCTGTATGATCCTATAATAAATTAAAGCAGCTTAAAAAGTCCATGTATCCTGAACTGATGGGGAACTGATATGAATTGTCATAAATTTAAAGTTGTATAGCACCTTATAAATCACTTAGTTTAGCTGGCATGTTTTCAATATTAAAAGAATGGAGGATGGGATGGCTAGGTGGCATAGTGAATAGAGTACTGGTCCTGGAGTCAGAAGGACCTGAGTTCAAATTTGACCTCAGACACTTAACACTTACTAGCTGTGTGACCTTGGGCAAGTCACTTAACCCAAGTTGCCCTGCATTTCTCCCTCCAAAAAGCAAAAAAAAATATGGAGGCCTTGGAGAGGTACACTGGTATGCCCAAGATCACACAGGTAGTATTTCCGTGCCCCAGGACTGGGAAGTCTTTGGAACAAAGAATGCTTAGCAAGGAGAGACCTTGAGTGAAATGAAAGGTTAATTTGCTCTGGAAACATGATAAGAGCTCAGATGATGCCTGCAACTAGAAAAGAGACAAGCAGAAAAGAGTCACAGAACAATTAGCTTAATTCCAGAGAAGGAAGCAGTTGAGTGAGGGAGAATGAACCAAAGTGGATGGAGATTCTTACGTCTGTGTTTTTAATAGGGGAGACAAGGGAATCCCTAGATCTACATCCTGCTGTGAATTTTGTATGCTGTGCTTCCACTAGCTTCAATGGAAACCCTAAAGGAGATTATTGTGTCTCACAGTGTGAGCAAGACTTGTGGAATTTCAGGAAATTTCAGCAAAGTTGCATAGGATATGATATTGGCACCATGCCCAAAACCCTGAATGGGAGCACGTTCTCTGACTTCTACATGATAAAATGCATGCAAACACACACACACACACACACACACACACACACACACACACACACACACAGACACTTAACCCACACAAACAAAAACCTAGCCGTGTGACCTGGGGCAAGTTACTTAACCCCAATTGCCCTAAAAGGGGTGGCTAGGTGGCGCAGTGAGTAAGAGTGCCGGCCTCGGAGTTGGGATGACCCGAGATCAAATCCGGCCTCAGAAAATGAGCACCCACACAAAAATAATGACTAGCCGTGTAACCTTGGGCAAGTTACTTAACCCCAATTGCTTAAAAAAAAAAAAAGAAATGTAGTTCTAGATTCGTCAGAATATTAAAAGAAAAATGTGATTTTCTGATTTTTCTGCCTTAGTACAAGATACAGAGGTCAATGACTGACCTTTCCTTTGGGTGATTTATTTCCCAAGAAATCTCCCAAGAATTGAATAATAAGATCCCAAACTGAGGCCATGACAGGAGACCTAATACATAGGAAATGCAGAGCTCCATGGTTGGCCCTGTGGTGAGCATTTATCCCTCTACAATGATCAGGCCTCATGTGGTAACCCTGAGGACGAGAAGAGAGTTGGTGACTAAGACAGACTTATAGCTTATGTTAACTGAAAAATCTAGTCTGCTTTATTTACAGAGAGGGATGCTGTCTGGTTTTGGTTGCTCTGCTCTCCCTCTTGATAGGATCACCTATGAAATCTCTAAAAGAAGCTTGAGAAATGGAAATGAAGCTAACTTCTTTATGCAGCTGACTCTAAATCCCCTATATCATGTTGTCTTTTCCCTAACCCTCTAATGGATTTAGAGTCAGAGGGTCTGAGTTTAAACCCTGGCTCTCACTCCTCTTTAAATGATCTTGGATAAGTCATCTAACCTCTGTGAGTCTGTTTCCCCATCTATAAAATGAAAAGGTTGAGCTAGGTGACTCACTCTGAAGTCTCTTCCAGTTCTAGGTCAGTGCACCTATGATTATAAGGATCCCCAACCTTCTGTGGTTCACATAGGAAGCCAAATGAGGGTGAGAGGTTTAACTAGAGTAGGAAAGGATTAGGCAGTAATGAGGAGGTAGGAAAAAGGGGAGTAATGAGAAAGGTGAAGAGGTGGGAGATGAAGTCTAGGGAGTGGTTTCAAGGTGAAGGTAGTTGAAGGTTCTGATCTTTTGTGAGGTGGCCAGAGGGTAAAAGTAAGCTACTGGAATTAATTTGAAGCAAGCAAAAAAAAAATAAATGAAAGTCCTGATCTTTTATGACATGGACAGAGGGCAAAAGTGGGCTCCTAGAATTAATTTGAAGCAAGCAAAAAAAAATTAAACCAAACCAAACAAACAAAACCCTGGCTTTCTCCTTTACCTGCGAGATTTGAGAGCAGAGGAATTTGGTTATGACCTCAGAAGGGTGTGGGTAAATGCAATCAGATGATCCAACCCTCTTACGTCATTATCAGATGTTTGGAACAAGCAGAAACTACTCAGAAAAGGAGGGACCCTAGAACCTGTGCCCTGTGTGATGTTCTAGGTACTATAAATAACAATGCCTAATTTCAGAGATAAGGAGAAAAATGTCATAGAGCTTCTTACCACGAATGTAGTCTCTGTGTCATAATTTTCGATCATACGTTGCTAGGAAGACTGGAGAGTGGGGTTTTGATTCATGCTTGAGAACAAAAAAGCAATTGGGACCTTCAAAGTCTTTGCCAGTTTTCTTTCTTTGTATTCAGATATTCTATTGCTACCAACTAGGTCCCATGTTAAACTTCCTACCTTCAACCAGATTTCTCAACTTGCCACCATTGATGATGTCTTATGTTGCACTCTCCTATTACCCCACCCAAATCACCACAGCTCTACTGGGGACCCAAAGAGAAAAGCTTAGGCAACAGTTCAAAGATTAAATCTGACGCCCTTAGTCAAAATTTCAGCTAAACCCTTGTGAATTATGAGAGCGTCAGATCTCTAGTGAATCAATTGCCTCCTTTCAGGAACTGCCCTTCTCTTATATTGAGGGACTGTTTGCATGATATTTCCACCTATGCTTAGAGATGGTTCTAAGTGAACAAGTAATTATGGTTCTGCTCTAAAGTCTGATATTTCCAAGCTCTGATTGCAGAGAAATCACTATCTGTCCCACATGGCATGTTATCAGCAGTATCAGCTGTATTTGTAGTCACATGTTGCCTATCACAAAATTCCTCCTTGCATATTGACTATGATCAGATGAGAGGGTTTATGGTATAAAGAGAACACATGGTTTCCCCCGAGAGAGAGAACTGTGTTTCAGAAGTGATTGACAAGATTCCTCTGGAGAAAAGGCTCTTAACAGACTCCCCATGGATAGATTTCAGAAGGTCTGCGAACTTGGATGAGGAAAAAAGATTACATCTTTATTTTAATATAATTGGTTTCCTTCGTAATTCTCTGTATTTTATTTTTTGTATTTAAAAGTATTTTTCTGAGAAGAGAATCTTCACTGGACTGCCAAAGAGGGTCATGTCAGAAAAAAAAAAAGATGTGCTGCTCCATACAATCTTTATGACCTTATTGACAAAATGAAGCCCCTCACTATTCTTTGTTCAGTCCAGAGTATCTCTGATGGGACCAGTAGCAAAGGTTCCCCACTGTATTTAAAGAAGGTTCTTTAGGGCAACTGACTCCGGTGTTCTTTTCGGCCTATGAGCAAAAGTGAGAGGTCACCCTTCCAAAAAAGAGGCCATCTGGCTGTTACAGAAATCCACAGAAGGATGACATTTAGCTATGGTAAAGTTCCAAACCTACTGATCTTCTGACAACTAACTGTCTCTCAATATGGCTTTTCTGGCTAGTGTGCCCTTCATGCACGGGCTGATGTCAGAAGATGTTTGGCAGGGCAGACTGATGTCTGATCCTTGCCCTTAATACTTACATTTTTGTTTCCCAGTCCTTCAAAAACCTCTCTTTAGTTCTGTCACACCTTCTCCCCTCCCCCACTTTCAGTCCCCATCCTTCCCCCACTCCCCACTCCCCCACTTTGCAAAGCATTTTCTGAATTTCATTCCCTGGATTATGAGCATTTTCCTATTTCAGTAGCCCCATGGGCTTCCCTCAAGGTTACTCTTTCTCTCTTAGATTTCTCTGTACCATATTGTCCCATCTGTGATTTTCAGCTTGTTTCCAAGGACTCTGTTCTTTGTAAGATAATGTATACTGTCATGTAAGAGGAAGACATTTATTTTTGTATTTCAGAGATTTTTTTTCTTGCCTCATAAAATTCACACCTCATATATATAAACAGGAGGGAAAGTATTTGTTCTTGCTTCCTATGTATATTTCATCACCAAGTTCTCTGTCAATAAAAGCTGCCCACACAGGTGAGGGGTGACTGCTTATTCTGAACATTTACATGGCATAGACCAGGGATGAGCTGCTTTCCACAAAACAAAGATCTGGGGCCTGTGAATTAAAAAAATAATAATTATTATATTTCAGTATGATTGATTTACTTTGTAATAATATAGATATTATTTATTTAAAACTATTATTCTAAGAAGGTGTCCATAGGCTTCATCAAACTGACACAAAAGAAAAAAAAATTACTGACACATGAGTCTTCACCAGATAAAGGGGAAAGGAATTTTATTAGGGTCCTACAATGTGTCAGGAACTGTGCTATAAATTTTACAAATATTATCTCATTTGATCCTCTCAATAACCCTGGGAGATAGGTACTATTATTACCCCCATCTTAAAGTTGAGGAAACTGAGGCATACAGGTTAAGTGATTTGTCCAGTGTCACACAGCTAATAAGTGTCTGAGGTCAGATTTGAACTATGATCAAGAACCGCTACCCTGTGCTGACTTCCAGGGCCAGTATGGTGAAGAATCTTGAGTCTATACCAAATGAGGACAGGCAGTATAGTACAGTGTAAAGGGCATTGACTCTAAAATGGAAAAGATACCTCATATTTCTACTTTCTGTGTGACTTCGGACAAGTCACTTAAAGTTCCCTAGATCCACTTTCCTCATCTATAGAATGAGGAGGTTGAACTACATGGTTTCTAAAGTCCTTTCCAATTCTACATTTATGACCTAATTTACTAGATTAAAGGAATCTGGGATGTTTAAGCTGGAGAAAAGATGGGGTGGGGAGAGTAATATAGTGGTTGCCTTTAAATATTTAAAAGTCTTGTTAACTCTTGTAACAAAGAGAAATTAAATCTGTTCTTTGGAGACTTGGAGGGCAAAGTTAAGATCAGTGGGTCAAAATTGCAAAGAGACAACTTTAGGCTTAATGTCAGGAAAATCTTCTGGACAATTAGAGCAGCCCCAAAGTGTAATGAGCTTCCTCAAGTGATCTTTAAGCCACTCATCTGATACGTCATAGGAGGGATTCTTTGGGGGTATGGATTGGATGAGATGGAAGCTAAGCTTCCTTCCAACTCTAAAATTCTGGGGTTCTAAGGTGGGTGATCAAGAATGACATTCATGATGAAATTTGGGAGCACACAGTAAGGATTGACCTTCTGCATAGGTCAAAGTAGATGAGTACTCACAATGGAATGGTGCCATGAACTAATCTCTGCCTAAAAATGTCTCTGTCCCTGGAGTGGTACAGAGGAATGAAAATCAACTTTGGAGTCAAAGGACCTAGAAGACATGATAACGTATGACCTTAGACAAGTAACTGCTTCTTTGGGGATAAGTTTCTTCATCTGTAAAATGAATAGGTTGAACTAGGTAATCTATCAAGGCCTTTCCACCTATAATCCTATGATCCCATTGACTGTGTCTAGAGTATGTCATCATTTCCAGAAGTTCTCCTGGGAAGTTTTCCTCTTCTTCTGAGTCCTGTAAGTACCACTATGAGTCACTCCTTTGAGTTAGCCAACAAAGGCAGAGATATTGTGTCCAGAAGAACACTGCCAGGATAGTTAGAAGGTTAGTGGAGATTTTGGGAGATGTGGAGGGCACCCTTTTAGCCTTTTTCAATTAGAAAAGTAGCTTCAGAAAACATGTTTCTGGTCCTTAGACACTGAGATTGAGGTTGAGGGTATAGAAAGGAACCTAAAAATAATAAGGAACCCAAGACTAATATGTTCTGGATGGTCTTGGGTGGGATGGTTTTCAGTGAATCACTCTGGGGAAGCCTCTAGGCTCCATGCAGACAAAGGGATGGCCCTAAGGTGTGGGATTTAGAGAGTGGGATGCAGGGTGTTGAATCTATTTCATTTACTTTATCAACTTTGTCATTTTTCCTGTGTTCAGTACTGCTAGTAATGCATAAGACTGTCTTCATAGGGACCTGAAATACCAGGAGCAGATCTTTAACATGGTTGTCCCAAAAAATCCCTTGCTAAGCATATGCAGTTTATCAGGAATGTCTCTCCTGGTGACCTGCTCAATACCTTTTCCTTTAATTAAGAAACCCTGGATCACTGAATATAACTCCATGTCACTAACTCAAACCCTACCTGCTCCAACTCATACTGGGCCTGCTCTGTTACCCCATATACATCCAGATTGTCAAGGGCCTAAATGACTAGTTGGGTGAATGAGGAGTGTGTTTTTCATTCATCATTTCAAAGATAGCCAGTGACATCATGGGTGATGTCTTGACTTGTGCATAAATTAGATTTAAGTGAGGTCATCAGCCTCACTCTCTCCTCCAGAGCACATTGGATGACCTTGGCATCTCCAATGTCTGACTCCACAACACCTGCTTCAGTTGCCTTCATGATCATTGGAACAAATTATTTTCATATGCCCACGCTCAGGAAATCTTCACATGCTTGGGGTGGACATCCCCTGAACTCACCAATGGGTTTGAAGCTTGTTGGTGACCCTCAACCTGGTTTAGCCCATCTGCCAAGACAAGTTTCACTGGGGTGTAGCCATTGGGCATGCTATAGCTTCTTGGAGCCACAAGTGAGAGTTGGTGGATCAGATGGACACCAAAGGTGGATGAGAAACCCTGAAAAGGACTTGGCAAGCCCCCACACCAGAGGTGTTAATCCTCCTTGAACCCCCAAGCACTTCAAGGTGAGGACTATAGTTTGGCCCTAGAGGGGCCGTGTTCTCCACCCCTGATCCTAATATGAACTTGGGGTTGAGGAAAGGGGAAAGATAACTTTTGAAGTCCAAGCCCATGGGCTGGGTTTCAAATTCAGATCACCCCTCAGGACAAGCAAGAGCAAAGAGGAAGTAGAAGAGGTTGAAGAGTCTTCTAAATTGTGATTAGCTCTGGCAATTTTCAAATGGCCCATATCAAGATTAGAATTATAGAAAGAGCCTTAACTCTGGACTCAGTGGAGTCAGAAAACCTGGGTTCAAATGTCACTTCTGACATTTGACTAATGTAAGCAAATAACAATCTCCTAGACTTCAGTTTCCTCATTTATAAGAATGAAAAGGTTGAACTTGATGGCCTCTAAGGTCTCTTCCAGTTCAAGACCTATGCTCTTGAGACAAAGTCACCACTGCTATTATTTATTAAATAGTTGATAAATAATTATTAAACACTAAGCTAAGTGCTGTGCATATGAAAAGAGGAAAAGACAGTTTCTGCCCTCAAGGAGTTTATAATATAAATAGGGAGACAACATGAGAACAAATACAAAGCAAGACATAGATATATATGTATGTATGTATATATATATATGGGTATATACAAATATGTGTATAAATGTATATAGTTATATGTATATATGTATACACACTTGTACATATATGTAGAGAGAGAGAGAAAGAAGGAGAGAGAGAATGAACAAGAAATAATGAACAGAGGGAAGGTATTAGAATTAAGATGGTTTGGGAAAGGTTTTCTGTAGAAGACAGGATTTTAGCTGGGACTTAAAGGAAACCAGGTTAAGCATTAGACGGATATGCAGAGGGAGAACATTCCAAGAATGGGAGACAGCAAGAGAAAACATTTCAAGCTAAGACACTTTGAATCTTGTTTGTGGAGCAGAACTGAGGTGAGTATCACTGAATGTAAGACTAGCTAGAAAGAAATAAGGCCTAAGAAGACTGCAGAGATAGAAGAGGGTTAGGTTCTGAAAAGTGTAAAATGCCCAAGAGAATCTTGAAGCCAGTTGGGAGCCATTAGAGTTTATTGGGGCAGCTAGGTAGCACAACGGACAGAGTGCCAGGCCTGAAGTCAAGAAAACACATCTTCCTGAGTGGCCTCAGACACTTTCTAGTTTTGTGACCCTGAACAAGTCACTTAACCCTGTTTGCCTCAGTTTCCTCATCTGTAAAATGACTGGAGAAGGAAATGGCAAACCACTCCAGTATCTCTGCCAAGAAAACTCCAAATGGAATCATGAAGAGTTAGACATGATTGAAAAACAACTGAACAACAACAAGGCACTTTGCTAAGCAAAAAAATAGTCATTGCTCTCAAATAGATCACGGTCTAATAGGGGAAAGAACATGTTGACCACCATGTACAAACATATATTGGAGGCAATCCCTTAGAGATTAATTAGCCCAGGGGTGGCCAGTGGCACAGTGAATAAAGCACCAGCCCTGGAGTCAGGAGGACCTGAGTTCAAATCCAGCCTCAGACACTAACCACTTGCTAGCCATGTCACTTTTGGTAAGTCACTTAACACCAATTGCCCTGCCTTCCCCCCTCCAGAAAGAAGAGAGAAAGAGAGAGAGAGAGAGAGAGAGAGAGAGAGAGAGAGAGAGACAGAGAGAGACAGAGAGAGACAGAGAGAGAGAGACAGAGAGAGACAGAGAGAGAGACAGAGACACAGAGAGAGAGACAGAGAGACAGAGAGATTAATTAGCCCAGCCCCTTCAGAAACAGCGAGATTAGCTAATTTCCCCAAAGTCATTCAGTTTGATGCCTAGGTAATGGGGGGAAAGGAAATAAGGAACTGGCCCAGTCACAAAGAAAATACCCTCCCAGGCGATTCAGGCACTAAATGGCAACATCCAAGAATGCTTTTGATCATTTCCCTTTGAGTAGACAGTTCCTTACACCCATGATCCCAGCCGGACACTGAAGGGAAGGTATTTGATTAATGCAGGGAATTTGTACCATCCTTCATTGACCTTTAGGTTTGGCTTCTTGGGAACAGCAAGTTTTTCCTAGACCCCAGATAGCTGTTGTGGTAGGAAGAAGTTCAAACAGTTGTCTCCAGCTGCAGGAGAGTGAATGAGTGATGTTTGCCCCAGTTCAGCATCCTTTCCCCAGGTCTCGCCTCCAACCTTGCCTGGGTGTCCTATGGCTCTACTGCCACCTGGTGGACATCTGAAGCATGAGGTCATTCCAGTTGCTACCATGACTGGAAGAAACTACAAGTTTAGGCCAATTGAAAACTTTCTCTGGGACAAGGAAAAGAAAGCCAATTATATGTCCATAGTACATTGATTTCGATCTGGAAAGGGAACCTCATAAGACAGCTAGTCTAATCCCCTTGTTTTAGATGAGAAAACTGGGTAGTGAAAGAACCAAGCATTTCTTAAATGCCTACTTTGTGACAGTCTCTGTGCTAAGTGCTTTACAGATATCTAATCTGACCCTTACAACTCTTGGAGGTGAGTACCATTATGATTTCCATTTTACTGTTGAGAAAACTGAGGTGGGCAGAAGTTAAGTGACTTGAACAGGGTCACATAATTAATAAGTGTCTGAGACTGCATCCCCCAAAGATGTTTTAAAAAGAGCCTAGACATTGTATTTTAAGACATCATCAAGGAAAACTGCTCCTAGATCCTAGAACCAGAGGGTAAAATAGAAATTAAAAGAATCCACTGATCACCTCCTAGAAGAGATCACCAAATGAAAACTGACAGGAATATTATAGCCAAATTCCAGAGTTCCTACAAAAAGGAGAAAATTTTGCAAAGGAGCCAGAAAAAAAAATCAAGAATTGTGGAGTCACAGTTAGGATAACACAACATTTAATAGCTTCTGTGTTAAAGGATCAGGGGGCTTAGAATGATATTCCAAAAGGTAAAGGAGCTAGGATTATAACCAAGAATCATCTACACAACGAATATTTCTGGGGGTGAGCTTTTAATAAAACAGAGGACTTTCAAGCATTCCTGATGAAAAGACCAGAGGAGAATAGGAAATCTGACTTTCAGATACAAAAGAAGCATTAAAAAAAGGTAAATAGGAAAGAGAAATCATAAGGAATTCAATAAGGTTAAACCGTTTACATTCCTACATGGGAAGATGATACTTGTAACTGCTAAGACCTTTATCATTCTTAGGACAGTTGGAAAGAGTATATCTAGAGAGAGGGAACAAGAGTGAGTGAACTGTGATGGAATGATATCTAAAAATAAAATTAAGGGGTGAGGAAGAGGAATGCACTGGGGAAAGGTAGAAGGGAGGGGTAGAATGGGGTAAATTATCTCACTTAAAAGAGACATTAACAAGTTTGTACATTGGAGGGGAAGATAGGAAAGTGGCCAACAGTGCTTGAACCTTACTTTCATCAGAATTGACTCAAGGAGGGAATAACAGAGTATAGAAATCTACCTTACCTTGCAAAGAAGTAGGAGGGGAGGGGGAATAAGATGGAGAGAGAGAAATGGGGGAAAGTAGGAAAGAAGGAAATACATAGTCATTATAAGTGTGGGAAAAAATTTACAGCAAATTTCTCTGATAAATGCCTCATTTCTCAAACATACAGAGAACTGAGTCAAATTTATATGGATACAAGTCTTTCCCCAACTGATAAATGGTCAAAGGATACGAACAGGCAATTTTCAAACAAAGGAATCAAAGCTATCTATAGTCATATACAAATGGAGAAATGCAAATTAAAATAACTCTGAGGTACCACCAACACCTATCACATTGGCTATTACACCTATCAGATTGGCTATTACAACAAAAAATGAAAATGAAAAATATCACATGTAGGAAAATTGGGACATTAAAGCTTTGTTGCTGGAGTTGTGAATTGATCCAACCATTATGTAAAGTAATTTGGAACTATGCTCAAGAGGTTATACATTGTGCATACATTTTGACCCAGCAATATGATTAATAAATCTGTATCCCAAAGAAATTAAAAAGGAAAAAGACCTATATATGTACAAAATTTTTATTTTTCTGGTGGCAAAGAATTGGAAAATGAGGGGAAGCTCATGAACTGGAGAATGACTGAACAGGTTGCGGTAGATGATTGTGATGGAATACTATTGTGCTATAAGAAATTTAAAACAGGTTGCTTTCAGAAAAAACTGGAAAAACTTACATGAACTGATGCAAAGGTAAGTGAACAGAACCAGGAGAATTGTGTACACAATAACAGTACTGTATGAAGATCAACTCTGAATGACTTAATGATTCTTAGCAATACAATGATCCAAGACAATTCTAAAGTCGTGAAGAAAAAGGCCATCCACCTCCAGAGAAAGACCTAATGGAGTCTGAATGCAGATTGAAAGATACTTAAAAAAAAAAAAAACCTTTCTTTTTCTTATCTGTTTTTTCTTTCACAACATGGAAATACATTTTGCACTACTGCACATGTATAACCTATATCACATTGTTTGCCTTTTTAATGAGTAGGGAGGACACTGTCCCTTTTCAAAAATGTTTTCTTCTGATTACTTCCTCCCCCAATCTGCCCTCCCTACTATCATCCCTTTCCCTTTAGCCCCTTCCCTCTTACTTTTCTGTAGGGTTAGCGTTATACCCAGTTGAGTGTATATTCCCTCCTTAAGTCAAATCCAATGAGAATAAGGTTCACTCATTCCTTCTCACCTCCACCCTCTTCTGCTCCATACTGAAAACTTTCTTGCCTCTTTTATGTGAGATAAATTACCCCATTCTATCTCTCCCTTTCTCCTTCCAATATATTCCTCTCTCACCCCTTAATTTTATTTTTTAGATATCATTCCTTCATATTCAACTCACCCTGTGCTATCTGTACATATATACATACACATATACATACACACACAAACACACACACACACACATAGACATATACATGTATATGTATATATTTCCTCCAACTACCATAATACTAAGAAAGGTCTCATGAGCTACAAATATCATCTTTCCATGTAGGAATATAAACACTTTAACTTTACTAAGTCTCTTATTTAGTAAGTCTCTTTCTTGTTTAACTTTTCATGCTTCTCTTCATTCTTACATTTGAAAGTTAAATTTTCTATGCAGCTCTGGTCTTTTCAGCAAGAGTACTTGAAAGTCCTCTATTTAATTGAATGTCCATTTTCCCCCTGAAGTATTATATTCAGTTTTACTAGGTAAGTGATCTTGGTTTTAATCTTAGCTTCTCTGACCTCCAAAATATCATATTCCAAGCCTTTCAATTCTTTAATGTAGAAGCTGCTAGATCTTGTGTTATCTTGATTGTATTTCCACAATACTCAAGTTGTTTCTTTCTGGCTGTCTGTAATATTTTCTCCTTGACCTGGGGACTCTGGAATTTGGCTACAATATTCCCAGGAGTTTCCTTTTACAATGTCTTGCAAGAGGCAATCAGTGAATTCTTTTGATTTCTATTTAACCCTCTGGTTCTAGAACATCTGGGCAGTTTTCCTTGATAATTTCTTGAAAGATGATGTCTAGGCTTTTTTTTTTTTTTTGATCATGGCTTTCAGGTAGTCTAATAATTTTAAAATGATCTCTCCTGGATCTATTTTCCAAGTCAATGGTTTTTCCAATGAGTTATTTCACACTGTCTTCTATTTTTTCATTCTTTTGGTTCTCTTTTGTAATTTCTTGATTTCTCATAAAGTCATTAACTCCTATCTTGCCCTACTAGAAAATTGGGGGGAGGGTAATTGGGGAGGATATAAGAGAGAACAGATTGGGGGAAGGGGTATTCAGTAGGCTTGCTATTTTGGGGTGGGGATAGGGGAAAGATGGGAAGAAAGTTTGTAATTAAAAACCTGGTGGAAATGAATGTTGAAAACTAAAAACGAACAAACAAATAAATAAATAGAAAAAAGAAGAAAAAAAAGAAAGTCATTAACTTCCATTTGCTCCATTCTAATGTTGAAGGAGTTATTTTCTTTTTTTTTTAAACAAATGCTTTATTAACTTCTGTTTTACATCATTCATTTCCGCCAGATTTTGAGTTACAATCATTTTCCCCCCGTTATTCCCCTACCCAACCTCCCAGAATAGCAGTCCCACAAGATATCGCTTCCTCCAATCTGCTCTCTCCCATACCTTCTCCCATACCCCCTTCGACTTTTCCATTAGAGGAAGGTGAATCTTTGTGTCCCAATGCCTGCACATTTTATCTCCCTATTACAAGCAAAAGAGTATTAATAATAGTATTTATATATATTTGAAACATTTAATGTTAAGACCTCGAATTTCAGATCCATTTCCTTCCTCCCTTGTCACCCATTCCCTCTGGGGAGATAGGTAATTCAGTATATGTTGTACATGTCTAGCTATGCAAAACATTATCATAGTAGATATATTGTACAAGGCTGCTTATAATTCCCTCCCACTCATCCCACCCCCCACCTGGTCCATTCCCTACATGATCCTGTCCCTCTTCTATAGTGGGTACTTCTAACCTCCCCTCCCTCCAAGGATAACCCCCCCCATCAATCATCCCTCCTCTTATCCCCCTTCCCCCTGTTCTGCTGCAGGTTGAGATATTCCATTTAGTATGTATGTCATTCTCTCCCTGAACCAAATTCAATGAGAATGTGGATTTGCCCTTTTTTTCTGCTTCCTATTCTCCCCCTCCCTTGCAACCACTTCCCCTTGCTTCTTCTACATGAGATAGTTTACCCTACCCTGTCTTTCCCCATCTCCTCTTGCCACTTTCCTCTCTCACCTCATAATTTCATCCCTTGAGTATTCTCCCTTGGAAACAAATTCAACCTATGCCCTCTATCCCTATTCACACACATTCACATATGTATTCATATGACCACACACCCTTCTTCCATTATTTTCATAGTGAGAAAGATATCATCACTCACAGTTATTGTTTTTCCATATAGGAGTGTAAATAGCTCAACTTTGATAAGTTCCTTTTGATTTCTTTTCCCTGATTACCTTCTCAGCCATCTCTTGCTTCTTGTGTCTGGATGTCAAATTTTCTATTCAATTCTGGTTTTTTCCTCAAGAATGCTTGAAAGTCCTCTATTCCACTGAATGACCATATTTTCCCCTGAAACAAAATACTCAGTTTTGCTGGGTAGGTGACCCTTGGGTTCATTCCCAGTTCTTTTGCCCTCTGGAATATCATATTCCATGCCCTTCGATCCTTCAGTGTAGAAGCTGCCAGGTCCTGGGCTATTCTGATTGTATTTCCACAATATTGAAATTGCTTCTTCCTGGCTGCTTGTAGTATTTTCTCCTTGATCTGGGGATTCTGGAACCTGGCTATAATATTCCTGGGAGTTTTCTTTTTGGGATCTTTTTCAGGAGGTGATCGGTGGATTCTTTCAACCTCTATTTTGCCCTCTGGATCTAAAACATCAGGGCAATTTTCCTTGAGAATTTCTTGAAGGGTGATTTCTAGGTTCTTTCTTTGATCATGGCTTTCAGGTAGTCCAATAATTTTTAAATTGTCTCTCCTGGATCTATTTTCCAGGTCAGTGGTTTTTCCCATGAGATATTTCACATTGCCTTCTAATCTTTCATTTGTTTGGATCTGCTTAACAGCATCTTGATTTCTCATAAAGTCATTAGCTTCCATTTGCTCCAGTCTAACTCTGAAGGAATGAATCTCCTCAGTGAACTTTTGAGATTCTTTTTCCATCTGGCAAATTCGACTTTTTAAGGCATTCTTCTCCTCATTGCCCTTTTGGGCCTCCTTTGCCATTTGAGTTAGTCTATTTTTTAAGGTGTTGTTTTCCTCAGTCAGGCTGTTGACCCTCATTTCATACTTTTCCTGCATCCTTCTCATTTCTCTTTCCAATTTTTCCTCCACTTCTCTTATTTGATTTTTAAAGTCCTTCTTAAGGTCCTCTATGGCCTGCAACCCGCTCATGTTTTCCCCTGGGGCTTTTGGAGCAGGACTTCTGACCTCACAGTCCTTTTCCCGCTCTATGCCCCCAAAATAGGAGTCTAGGGTTGCATTTTTCTGTTTCCTTTGCCTTGGCATGTTGCCACTTAATTGCTTGACTTTTGGGCTTGTTGCCACACTATGGCTTTAAGGCCAGATAGAGGAATTTTCGTCCCGAACATGTGGGGGGCAACTTCCGTTTCTGGCAAGCTGTAAACCCACCCACGACTTCCACCCTAGATCACAATCCAGATCCAGGGAGGTTAAAGCAAGAGCGATTACCCCCCAAGACTGATCGCTGGATCTCCCTACAATTAATTGCAGGCTGGGAGCCGGAGCTGCCTCTGAAAACTACAAAATGGCGTGTCTCCTCAGTGGCTTCTATCCCCCAGGGGAGGGAGCCGACGCATTTCCCCAAATACAGGTCCCAAAGTCCATAGGACACTAACCTCTTACTTTGTCCTAGGCATGTCTATGTTGATAATTCTGGAGTCGCCAGGGCTGCTGGTGTTCTGGGGTTCCTCCAGCTGGCTGCTGGCCCTGTCGCCCTGGGGCTAAAACCTCGGCTCAGGCGGACCTGGGTTCCGCTCGCCTCCACTTCCTGCGCTCTGTGTGTTGCGTGCTGCCGGCTCCCAGACTGCTGCGCTGGTCCTTCCTGCAGGGCTGCTGGGCTGTCCTCAGCGGGAGGTTAGCTTCTCTGTGTCGTTCTGTGGGTGCTGGGGCACCAGAAGTTGTTCAGAGTCCCCTTTTACATAGTTTGGGGGGAATGTGGGGGCAGAGTGGCTTGGATGAGCTGTTTCTACTCCGCCATCTTGGCTCCGCCCCCCAGGAGTTATTTTCTTTAATGAGTTTTTGGAACTTCTTTTTCATTTGACCAATTCTGCTTTTAAAGTCATTCTTCTCCTCATTGGTTTTTTGGACCTCTTTTGCCATTTTGGTTAATCTCTTTTTTAAGTTTTTTTTTTTCTTCAGTATTTTTTGGGGTCACCTTTCACAAGCAGTCAACTCATTTTTCATTATTTTCTTGTATCATTCTCACTTCTCTTCATGATTTTTCCTCTACTTCTCTTACTTGATTTTTCAAAACCCCTTTTGAGCTCTTCCAAGGCCTACAACCAATTCATATTTTTCTTGGAGATTTTTGATGTAGGAGACTTCATTGTCTTCTTCTAGTTGTATGTTTTGATCTTCTTTGTCACCAAAGATTCTATAGTTTTTTATATTGTTTGCTCATCTTCCTAGTCAAATATTTTACTTTCTAACTCTTTGTCAAGGTAGAACCCTGCTTCCAATGGGGTGGGGGTGGGGGTACTATCCCAGGCTTCAGGGGTTTTGTATCAGCCACTTGATCCCACACTGTCTGTGAGCCCAGAGTTCTAGAAGCTGCTGCCAATATTGTTACTACTACTGTTGCTTGTACTGCTGTTGCTGCCACCTCTGCTGCCCTGGGGCTGGGTCTTCTGACCCCAGCCAGACCACACTCCTCTTTCACCCAGGTCCCACAGAATTTTCCCACTGACCTTCTATGCTGTCTTTGGCGTTTGTGGGTTAAGAAGCCTGGAAACTGCCACAGCTGCCAGTGATTCTGTCCCCTTGGGCCAGTTTCAGCCCTGTCTGTGCTAGCAAAGTCTATGCCGGACTATGCTCTACTCCCCATCTGGTGTCCGTCCAGGCTGCCTTGGGCTGGAGATGTGTTTCACTCTGTCACTCTGTGGGTTTGGCAGCTATAGAATTTGTTTAGAGTCATTTTTTTACAGGTATTTGGAAGGAGTTGGGAGAAAGCTCAAGTAAGTCCCTGCTCTTACTCCTCCATCTTGGCTCTGCCCTAATAAAGCATTTATTAAGCTCTTACTATGTGGAAAAGCTTAGTCAGTTCGATTGTGTATAATTGATTTTTAATTGTCTTTCACTCTCTAAGAGGACCAATAATATTATAAGGGTAATGTCTTGACTTTCAGTAGACTTGGATTTAAGTGAGGCAGGGCTGTTCAAAGTCATCAGCCTCATTCTCTCCTCTGGAGTCTTCAGAATCCAATGGTGAGACAAAAGTTAAGATGCCTGGCCCAGGATACAGTGAATGACCTTGGCCTTTTTAAATTCAGGTCTTTCCAGGCCTCAGCTTGTCTGAGGCAATTCCCATTCAATGTCTAGGAGAGGTTTGGACTTGGGGACTTTTCAGATCATTCAGCTCTTGCCTCCTTAGTAAAATGAGGGAGTTGTACTAGGGGACCTCTGAGGCCCCTTCTAGCTTTAGGTCCATGATCCTATGATAATCTCTATAAAATGAGCCAATCTTGGGAGACAAGGAAAGAGGAAAAGCTAGTCTACCTTAAGTGGCTAATCAATTAGCCAGCATCTACTTAATTCCAACTATATGCTGGGTACTGGGAACACAAAATAAAAAATGAAACCATCCCTTTCTCCAAAGACGTTATAATTTTGATAACATTAGGGGAAGAAGAAATAACCCAAAGCTACTTTCCCCCAACGTGATCTCTCTTTTCTCAACAAAATCCCATCTGGGCAGGTAGGTGGTACACGGGATAGAGCACTGGACCTAAAGTCAGGAAGCCCTGAGTTCAGATATGGCCTCAGACCCTTAGTAGCTATGTGACCTTAGGCGTGTCTCTTCACCTCCACCTTAGGTTCCTCATCTGTAAAATGGGGGTAATAGTAATAGCACCTACCTCCCAGGGCTGTTGTGAGGATTAGAAGATCATAATAATTGGCCCAGTACCGGACCTAAAATGTAGATGCTGTTGTCACTCTATTGTTATAAAAGCTATTAAAATTCATTTAGATTCATTAGTATTTTAAAAGATTAAATTTCAGATCATGTTGCCAGGGTTAATCCTATTGGTCATTCATACCTTAGTGTGAATGAGTTCAAGATTTCTTGTCTCTCTTCCATGAGTGGAAAAAGGATTTTTGCCTGAAAGAGTCAATATTTATGTGCATATATGTCTATTTATGTATATATGTGTGTACGCATATATGTATACATATGCATGTTTAAATGAGAAAACTGGGGCCCAGAGTAGCTAAGTGATTTGCTCCAGTTCACACAGGGAATATAGGGGAGAGTCAGTATTTACACCTAGGTAGGTCCTCTGATGCCAAATTCTGAGTTCTTTCTGTTGTACCAGTGTTCTTTTTTCTTTCTTTCTTTCTTTCTTTCTTTCTTTCTTTCTTTCTTTCTTTCTTTCTTTCTTTCTTTCTTTCTTTCTTTCTTTCTCTCTCTCTCTCTCTCTCTCTCTCTCTCTCTCTCTCTCTCTTTCATTCTGTTTTTTGAAGGGCAATTGAGGTTAAGTGACTTGCCCAAAGTCACACGGCTAGTAAGTGTGTCAAGTGTCTGGCATCAGATTTGAACTCAGGTCCTCCTGACTCCAGGGCTGGTGCTCTATTCACTGCTCCACCTAGCCACCCCTCCCTCTTTCTTTCTTTAACATTAAAAACAACAGTCCTGGACTTAACAAATACTCATTAAAATGAGTATTTCCATCTAAGTAGTAATTTTTAAAAAATTCTTCTTCTTTCTTTCTTTAACATTAAAAACAACAATCCTGAACTTAACAAATACTCATGAAAATGAGTATTTCTACCTAAGTAGTAATTTTTAAAAAAACAGGACTGTAGATGAAACTACAGATTTTTATTATCCACAACCGGATTTTTTCCTTTAAGTCTCCAAGTTCAACCTGCAAATTAACAAAACTTTCTTGCTTGTTTGTGATTCACTGGGCTGTTTCCTAGTTTTGGTCACGTTGGTACCAAAATGGACTATTTCATCAAAAAGCAGTCCTGAATTGGGCCTTTGGTGGAAGAGTTTTAGGCCACTAGAGGTCAGTATGAGGATAGAACAGGAAAACCAGGTATTTAAGGAAGATGAAAGCAAACTTTTCTGCTTTAAACCCAGTTCCCTGAGGGAAGTTAGCTCTTACATATTAAAAAATTCTCATATCTTCTTCACAACTACAAAAATGTTGTTATTGAGTTGTTTCCTACTCTCCTAGATTCCTTTCAGAGTTTTCTTAGTGAAAATACTGGAATAGTTTGCCATTTCCTTCTACAGAAGAGGAACTGAGGCAAACAGGGTTAAGTGACTTGCCTGGGGTCACACAGTTAGTAAGTGTCTGAGGCCAGATTTGAACTCAGGTCATTCTAATTCCAGGGCTGGTGTTCTATCCACTGTGCCACCTCCTCACACATTCTAACCACAACAACAGGTAGATGCTATTCTGTTCATCCCCATTTACAAATGAAGAAACTAGGGCTGAGGGAGGCTAGTTACCTGAGGGGTCATATAGTCAGAAGCAACTGAAAGAGATACTATAACATACAGCTGCTGTAAAATCAATATGCTTATTATTGTTGCTATAATAATAACACCTTTTGGTTGCTGAAGAAAGATAAACTGTATTTTGATGCCTTGATGAATATGCATTATGCATATGCATTAATGTACCAACCCTACAATAAAAGCACAAGATAACTGGGAAAACAAATCCACAAAGAATGTATGCAGTTAAGTCTAAGGAAGGCAGGCAGATAGGGACATATACCCATGTATCTTCAACTGACGCTATATATGAATCTAGGATGGGAGGAAAAGAATAGGCTGTCCTATACCTGGGAAACTATACAGCACTTTCAACAACCATAAACTGTGTTCTCTTACAGAAAATCTGATCTTTTTAATACAAATATTCTCCCAGTGACACTCTGTCATTGTATCATATAATCATAGAACACCACAACCTCCAAAGAATCAAAATTAAGGCTATCTCAAAGGATGAAGGAAAGCTATATTCTAGGCCCAAGGAAGTCATAACATACCTCCATGAAAATGTTTAAAATGTACATGAAGCAGTGTAACAGATATCGTTTGGGAAATGTAGGACTAGAAAAGAAAACAGACCAGCAATATGATAAGAATCAGAGGGAAAAATGGACAGACCATTGTACTTTTCTGGTCTAGGTACAGGGAGTGGCGTTCCCAGTCTTGGAGGAGGCAAAAGATAAGCCAAATTCCTAATCTTGTTTCTTGGAGCCCGATGCCCTAAAGGAATGGGAAGGTGACCCTTAGACCTTTTCCCCTTAGCCCATGGTATCAACTCTTGTGAATGAAGGAGTCCTGTATCCTTAGATAGAAATATAGGGGAAAGGACAGACTGTATTCAGTCAGATAGTTCTAAAGATGTCAATGATTCTGGCTGTGTAGCCAAGGGGCTACTCCCAATCACGTGGCAGGTCAATTCAGTGTGTCTACAAATGTGCCACATCTCTTGTATCCCTGAAGCAGGTGCAAGGAGCACATTCCAAATAGGTAACTCCATCTTATTTAAGATCATGAATCAATGCCCCATTACACTAACAAATAGGGATATGCAAAATAGATATGAGGTAATTTTGAGAGCAAGGGCTTCATGAAGAGGATGGAACTTGAACTTCTTTCCATGAAGAAAACAGGGATTCCAACATAAGTGAGGAATTATTACATTTTAACTTGAGCCTTCTTGATTAGTGCTATTATCCCTCTTGACCCAGACAATGAGTATGTCTAAGGGGCTTTCACATCATCTTGTAGTAAAACTGGCGTCACTGTTGCTTCATCTTGGGGTAAAGAATCCTCAGATCCAGAAGAGTAGCTTCTCTCTTCTCAGAACTGGTGTTGAAAAGCAAGAACTAACCTGCTTCTAAGAAGGAAACAGAACAATGCTTTATCCTAGGTCCTTCCACTCTGGGCTCTATTTACATAGCTAAAGGTAAAATCAGGGTAAGGTCGAAGACCAAAAGAAGTATGAAAAAAACAAGATGTTCACCATTGCCTCACTACATCTGCCATTTTATTTCACCTATAAAATATGGACTCAATTTTCTATATTCTCAACTCAGTTGATGAAGCAGATATGCTCTGTTGTTTCTTGTTGTTTAGTCATTTCAGTTGTGTACAACTTTCCATGACCCCATTTTGCAGTTTTCTTGGCAAAGATACTGAAATGGTTTGCCATTTCCTTCTCCAGTTCATTTTATAGATGAGAAAACTGAGGCAAACAGGGTTAAGTGACTTGTCAAGGTTCACATAGCTAATAAGTGTCCAAGGTTGGATTTGAACTCAGGAAGATGAGTCTTTTAGATGGTCATTTGTTAGAGAGGCTATATGGAGGTTCCTATCAAGGTATGGGTTCAACTAGATGACCTCTAAGGTCCCTTCCAACCTGAGAGTTTGTAAGTCAAAAATCTCAAAGGGAAATATTAGTTCAGAAAGTCCAACTTCCTCATTTTACAGATAAGTAAGCTGACATCCTGGAAAATTAAATGATTTACAAAAGGCCACATATCTGATTTAAACCCAGTTTCTCTGATTCCAAATCCAGTGCTCTGGATTTGGACAAACACCAAATCCAGGCATTTGCACCTCCTTCAATATAAGGAAATACACACACACACACACACACACACACACACACACACACACACTTGGGCAACGTTTGCTGTAATCAAATTCTATTTTCTCTTCAATTTCTGGTATGAAATCATGTGTGTGTGCACGTGTGTGCATGTGAGAGTATGCATATATATATGCATGCATACACATACATACATACATACATCTACATATATATAAAACAACTAGGTGGGGTAGTGAATAGAGTGCTGGATCCAGAGTAAGGAAGACTCATCTTCATGAGTTCAAATCTGACCTCAGATAACTTACTAGTTTTGTGATCCTAGGCAAGTCATTTAATCCTATTTGCCTCAGTAGGCAAATGAGTTGGAGAAGGACATGGCAAACCACACAAGAATCTTTGCCAAGAAAACCCCAAATGGGGTTTGGAAGAGTTGGACAAGACTGAAAAAGACTCAGCAGCATCAACAAAATATATGCATATATATGCATATATATACATATACATATATACATATACATATACAATACATATATGTGTGCATATGTATGTATAGGTATTGTGCATACATACATACATACATACACATACACATCTACATATGCACATATTTATGTTGCATGGCCAGGAAAGTTTAGCTGTCCAAGGTGTTATCCGAATTGAAGGTCTCAGGAGTTCCATTAGGGACATTCACTGTGATATGGATTCACTTGCCTCTATTACAGGTGCTGCTTCATCAGGAATGTTGCAAGAAGGGGAGTTGTAGGGTTCAAATGAGATGCAGGATATAAAACACTTTAAATTTCAAACCACTATATAAATGTCAATTGTTGCTGCTGTTATTTGCTACAATCACCAGGTTTCTAATTTAATGGTAACCACCTTTCTGAGTCTTCTACTGAGTTCAAGCAATGTTTATAGAAAAATAGAGTGTACTAGAAAATATTAAATCACCATATTCTCCAGGGGAAAAAAGCCACAAGTTTTATTGCAACATGGCCAATGTTGTGGGGGTGGGGAGTTTGATCTCAAAAACAATGCTCCATTTAAGGTTCTTTTCATACATAAATTGTCATTACAATGACCTTACTCAAAATATCTTTAGTGTTGCAAGATTCACATGGCAAACATTGAACTTCTACTTCTGTTCTGTAGTGTATATTCAATGGAAAATAAAAAGGCATTAACAACTACTTCATTTAAGAAGATATATAGATAATAAGAATGAACATTAAGGTGCCATAATAATTTGATGATGTATTATCAAGGCAATATTCATAGCACCTATGGCAGCTATGAATATACCAGTGTAATTCTAAATTGCAAAATATAACAGACTCTCCATATAGAAGACAGAAGCAAATCACTTATTCAGATACCAGAAAGTCAAATCCCAACACCAAAAAACCGAATCCATCAAAGCAACTAAGAAAGCTATATACAATAACACTGCAAAGGGAGATAACATCCCTTACCATTAAAGATGACAGGACAACTTCATTGGCATTCCTCTTTGAGGGGTACAAACTTATTACATAAAAGTACTTTCAATGCAATTACACACACATACACACACATATATACACACATATTATATATGTTTATGTATGTGTGCATATATAGATATGGATATGTAGGTGTGCGTGTGTGTGTGTGTGTGTATGTACTACCATGTCACAATAGGTGTGCTAAAGGCAGGTTAGGTGTAAAAAGCATAAAAATATCAGGAACTGTACTCTACTCTAAGTAAAATGGAATGAAGTTTGGCATCTGACCAGTGGATCATACTTTCAAGGCATTTAATTAGCTAACCTTTTGCAGTTTTCTAAGCTTTTCATATTAACTACCGTATTCATCACTGCAAGGACTGCATATAATATTTGGTTATTTTATTTTGGTTTAAAATGTGATATGAAGGCATTTATGTTGGTTAAAATGTGATATGAAGGCATTCCTTTATATCACTTTATCCTGCCAGGATAAAACTGTCTAATGGCAATCACTGGTAGGCTAAATTACTGACATCTCCTTTATGTTTTCTGGGGAAGGTATGGCAGGGGGCAAAAACTTAATACTATTCCAACTGATGATGCTGCAAAAATGGAAGCACTTTCATGTGGCTTTTAGAAAGGTCTTCCTTTATTACATCAACTTCTAATTTCTCTCCAAGCATTGAACCATCCTTAATATGAACCAACTCGTTTACTTGCCACTTGTGTCTAATACCTGTAACTTTCTTTTTAATGACATCTTTAGAGTTAGCACAAATCATTGTGCTTTCTAAAGGTGTACATTTAGGAACCCAGAATATAAATACTAGGTCTTTTTTTCTCAGACATTTTTGTCTCTTATGTGGTATCATACAGAGCATGTCAGCAATCATTCATAGGTAGCAACTTCAACAAAGATGTGTAGGGGTCCTCTATTGTATCACTACTGTCATCCACCAAGATCTGCATTGTTTCCTCTACAATTATTTATTTTTTGTCATGATGTAAACAAAAGAGAACTGTTTTTCTTTCTCTTTTTTTATCTCCTCTTGTATAGAAGATTTCCTATATCATTAAAAAAACTTTGATCCCTTCATCATTTGCAGTTACTCCAGAAGTTATGCTTTCCTGAATGGTAAGGGCTATGGAAGTAGATTCTCACTCAGTCCTCGCTCACTTTTGGGGGGAAGCTATACATATACTTTTATGTTTAATCTGCATTATTAAAATTTTCTTAAGTCTAGACAATCAACAGAACAATAATTATAACCCCGATTGATAAAATTTCCTCATTTCTGAGATATAAATACTCCTGCTGAAAAATTTAAGAATGAAGAGAAGCCATATTTAGGGTTCCAGCCCAGCCCTGGCTATTTTGTTACTATTGTTGTTGAATCATTTCAGTCGTATCTGACTCTTCATGATGCCATTTGGGGTTTTCTTGGCAAAGGTACTGGAGTGATTTGCCATTTCCTTCTCCAGCTCATTTTGCAAATGAAGAACTGAGACCAACAGGTTTAAGTGACTTGCCCAGGGTCACACATCTAATAAGTATCTGAAGCCAGGTTTGAACACATAAAGACAAACTTTCCTGATTTCAAATTCAGTGTTTTATCTGCTTTACCACCGAGCTGCTGACACAGAAAAATAAAGCAATTTAGTTTCGTTTAGTTCAGATTTGTTTTCTTATCTATCAAAGGGTGGGGCTACATGAATTTCATTGTCCCTTTCAGCTCTAAATCCTATGATTTTAGGCAACCATCTGAAAAGAAGCTAATTACAATAATAAACTATAGCAGTGGTTTCTTCCTAAGAAGAATATGATAGGGAAATAAAATATAACAAACCCTTTAAGGACAGGGAAAGCAGATGATCTCATCCACTGTTATAAAAGCTCTTTGTTGAAAAGAGACACCTACACCTTTGTTTAAATGGTTAAATCAACCCTGCTGTCCAAAAGCATTTGGTCACTTTCTCTTCTTTCTGCTCTTGAAAAGGGAATGTTTTCTCCTTCCAGTAACAAGCCCTGCCAGCTGTCCAGAAAATATTTCCCACAAGCCCTTTTCCTCCATTGACTGATTTCCCCTTTGTCTACTCTTCTCTTTTCTGTGAAAAGTGTTCCTCTTCCTACATGAAATCCATCAGAATGACAGAGGATTTTTTTTTAAGTGACAATTTTTGGAGAGAATGTGGAAGAAAGAACAGGCATACTAATGCACTGTAAGTTGATCCAGTCATTCTGGAAAGCAATTTGAAATTATAACTAAAAGTCACCAAGCTTTGACCCAGAAATACCACTACGAGGCACTTGCCTGATAGTAGGGCTTTCTGCTGTAGAAATTAACTGGGAACACAAAAATCAATGCTGATCAGTTGGAGAATGTTTGAAGAATTATATTATATGAAGTAAATGGTTATTGTGGCCCCGTAAAAAATGAAAAAAGAAGGAGAGATTTGGAGAAAACTAATGATATTTGTATGAACTAATGTACAGTAAAGTAAACAAAGTCAGTTGAATTCTTTATACAATGATTACCATATTGTAAAGAAAAATCATGTTGAAATACAATTCTGATCAGTGCAAAAGCCACCATAACACCAGTAAACGTGTTGCAGTACTGTTCCCACCTCTTATCAGAGAGGTGGTGGATGGCAGGTATAGAAGGAGACATACATATTCAGAAACAACCAACTCATATGTTAAGTTGTTTTATTTGGCTATGTTTATTTGTTACAAGGGTAATAAATTTATTGGGGAGTAGCATATAGAAGAAGGTAATAATAGCAATAGAATAAGAAAAAAAGAAAATAATGAAATATTTTAAATATTTACAGAAGAGTAGAAGGAAATTTAGAAGGAGACAGATAAGGAGGATAGGTTAGATACTACAGTATTGTAGTATCCATTATATATATATATATACATATATATAATGCATATATAGATAATATAGATAGTAATAATATATAATGTATTAATCTATATGTTACATAGATTCAAGGTTTGATATACATCTACTTTTCTTGGTGTAATATAATGTTCATTTTAAAAGTATTTCTGAAGCTCATGATATACATGGTATACATGTGTGTATATGTAAAGGTATGCATGTTTCTGTGTACATATATACATATCTACATGCATACATATTATGTATAATACTTTCTTGGGATAGTCAAAATAAATCCAGTAAATAGCCTTCATGTCCCATTAATTTAATTTATTTGTCTTCTTCCATTGACCTTTGCAGTGTCCAACCAGAATACGATCTCTCATGAACCCAGTCGGCATCATCTCTGGTGCCCTGGATCATGCCATAAACATTTTGCTTCTCAAAAGCACACTGGTCCAGAAGGGTATATGCTGCTGCCAGAAAGAATTTATGTCACATAGCCTTATGGTTCAAAAGATCAAGGTGTCCCATTCCTAGAGGCTATTAATTTCTAGGCAGCAAATAATGCTGCATACATTTATTTATCACTTTAAGTTTTATAAAGCCCTAACAGTCCTATGAGGCGGGTTATGCAAGAATTCATAAGCCCCATTTTATATAGGAGGAAGTGGAGGCATTTGCTGAGGTTAGATTTCAGATTCAGGAATCCTGACTCCAAGTTCCTCAATCTCCCTATTTCATCAAAGACCAACATCATGAGGTCTTTGTTTCATAATCTGAGCTCCTATATTTACACCAAATTCTTGAGTCACCATTTAAGTCCTAGGGGGCTGTTGATTTACATTTATTAGACCTTAGGTTTGTTTACCTTCTAGGAGCTGAATGGGGAATTTATAAATTGCTATTAGGAAAGGCTTCATAGGAAAGATACAGACTGGGTCAATTCTAGTGTGTCTGACCCTATTCCTTTGAAGTTCCTTTCAAAGAGAAGCAGAGGAGGATATGGGGATAGGATTCAAGTAGCTATTGGAAATATAATTCACAGGATAAAGGTGACATAGGACCTCTAGGTGGCACCATAGTGCACAGAGTGCTGGACCTGAGGACACTAAGATAAGTCTTCCTGAATTCAAATTTGACCTCAGACACTTAGCACAGCTGTGTGACCCTAGGTAATTCACTCTACCCTGTTGGCCTCAGTTTCCTCATTTGAAAAATGAGCTGGTGAAGGAAATGGCAAATCACTCCAGTACTTTTGCTGAGAAAACCCCAAATGGGGTCACAAAGAGTCAGGAATGACTAAAAAGATGAACATCAGAAAAAAAAAAAAAGGTGACAAAATGAAATATATGTCCCCCAGGGAAAAAAATTCCATCCTTCAGTTCCAGTGGAACTCATTGCCTCATTGCAGTTGTGCATTTGATTAGGCCTCTGTAAGTCAATGATGTTAAAATCAAGGTACTGTTCAGTCATCAAATGCAGTGATCTTGGCTATGATTCTGGGCATCCTTGCATCCTTGTTAAGAACGGTCCATAGGGGGCAGCTAGGTGGCACAGTGAATAGAGCACCAGCCCTGGAGTCAGGAGGACCAGAGTTCAAATCTGGCCATGGACACTTGATACACAATAGCTGTGTGACCTTGGACAAGTCACTTAATCCCAATTTCCATGCCTTCCCTCCTCCCCCCAAAAAGTCATCCATAGCGCATCAGAGATTCATAGTCATGGGAAATGTTGAGTTCAGTTATGAAGCTGCCATCATGTGTATTAACGTTGTACTCATAATCTGTCAAGGAGAGGAGAATGCAAGTTCTTTGAAGGAAAGATCTATTTTTGGTTTTGTCTTTTATCTCCAGCACCTAGTACAATCCTTAATAATGCTTGCTGAATTAAATTCAGAGAAGCAGCTAGTCTTGGAATATGTACACCTAGCTTTCTTACAATGAATTGTCTTTTTTGGGGGAGGAGGGAAGGCAATTGGGGTTAAGTGACTTGCCCAGGATCACACACCTAGTGAGTATAGAGTGTCTGAAGCTGGATTAGAACTCAGGTCCTCCTGACTCCAGGGCTAATGCTCTATCCACTGAGCCACTTAGCTGCCCCAATGAATTGTCTTTTAATAAGTCACAGGAAAGTATCTGTTGCTATATCAGTTATTAGAAGGAAACAGAAATGAGGAGAGGAAGAAGTAAGGATTTAATTTAAGCATGAAGCATGTAAATTCAAAACTGTAACTAAATTCAGGTTAGGATTTAATTGATTTAAATACTAACAAAAGCATAACTTTTCCACAGTGTCACTAGACTTTCAGTCACTCTGACCTTAGCCCTCTTTCCTTACAAAGGCTTCTTTCAGGGGGCCTCCTACCAGGGTGCTGGGAGTGACCTTTGCTTCAGGCCTCATCTCCTTTTATTATCCTTTAAGAAATGAAGGCGCTCAGTGGTATTTTTCTTTGGTTTTGAAGTTTTATATGGCACTCTTCTTCATTGTTAATTATTCATAGAATTGTATATTTAGAGTTGGAAGGAACCTTAGAAGTCATCAGTTTCAAATCCTATATTTTAAAGGTGAGATACTAAGACCAAAAGTTTTTATGATTTGCTCAGGCTCACATCAATACTGATTATCTGAGGAAGAATTTAAATCCATTTCTTACTGATTCTATATATAGCATCCTATGACATAAGTGTCTCAAAGGTAGCATCTGCACCTGGGTCCTTCTCCACAGGACCATGTGCCTAAAGGTTAATTCCAGATCTGAAATTCTGTGATTTTTGTGACTAGCAGGGTTCTTGTGGAGATTTAATTTTAAGGTTCTAAAAGTGTTTCCAAGTTCCTGAAAGAAAATGTATTAAGAAGTATACTTTGATATAGTAAACTTTTATCTGAAAATTCAGATTCACAAAACAAAAAAATTAGGGATCATCCTTTATTAGAAGAATGAATCTAGAATTCCTATAAATATTGATCTCATGCTAATGAATTTTAATTAGAGGAACCAAAGAGTATGCCATTAAGCCACAAACTAAAATTTCCCAATCCCTTATCTAATCCCTAGGTATAAATCACACTTCTTCAGAAACTCCTGTGTCAACTCTCAGAGCACTAGAGTAGAAGTCACTGTTCTAGAAAAAATACAAGCAATCAATAGCCATTTAGGGTAAAAAAAAGTTCTAAATCATTAGATTTTATTAGATTTTACTAATAATTAGTAAAATGCAAATTCAAATAACTCTGAGGTACTACCTCATACCACTTAGATTGACTATGATGGTAAAAAATTAAAATGACAAATGCTGGAGGGGCTATGGAAAAGTAGGTATACTAAGGCACTCTTGGTGAAGCTGGGAATTAGTCCAGCTACTCTAGGGAACAATTTGAAACTATGCCCCAAAAGCTGTTAAACTATACATACCATTGACCCAGCAATGGATCTATACCCCAAAGAAGTAAAATACATAGGGAAAGGACCCATATGTATAAACATTTTAGCAGCTCTTTTAGTAACTGAGAGGATGCCTTTCAATTGTTGCTGTTTGTTCTTCCTTCTCAAAGAGGACCATGACATCAGGGAGGTAATGACATGACATGCAGGTAAATTGGATTTGAATAAGGGAGAGCTGTGCAAGCTCACCAGTCTTACTTTCTCCTCCAGACCCATCTGATTGCAGTGGCAAGATATAGATCAGGACAATTGGAGATGGCCCAACTCCCTATCAATTAGGGAACAGCTGAACAAGTTATGGTATAATGAATGTGATAGAATACTATTGTGCTATAAGAAATGATGAAGGAGATAGTTAAAAAAAACCTGGGAAGATGTATAAACTGATACAAAGTGAAGTAAGCAGAACCAGGAGGACAGTTTATAAAATGATAATAATGTGTAAAGATTATCAACTTAGACTTAGTTATGCTGATCAGTGTAATGGCCAAGTGCACTTCCAAAGGCCTCTTGAAAAAACTCATCACTCACCTCTAGACAGAAAGCTGGTGAACTCAAGGTAGAAATTAAAGCATGTTTTCTCTTATTTTCTTTTCTTTTCCTTTTTATGGACAGGACTAATGTGGGAATATGTTTTGCATGACTATACATGTCTGTAATGAGCTTTATTTTTCTTATTTTCTCAAAGAGTGGTGGAAAAGGAGAGGGGAAGGAGGGAACTTAAAACTGAAAGTAAAATTCAATTTAAAAAAAGAAAAAGAAAGGAATCATTACTCCAATAGATCAGTAATGTCTGGAATAATTAATATAGCTTTTGAAAGCTATACTATATATTCTATATAAACACAGGGGAGTGTTTTAGATGCCAGGGAAATCTGGCATTGTAATAATAATTTAGGTTGTATTCTCTTTTCCCTATCAACACAGACAATAAAGATATCCGAATAAACTAAAACTTCACTTAGCAAATCCCAAATGGGGTCACAAACAATCAGACACAACTGAAAAACAACTGAACAAAACTGTAAGCTCTAATTGGAAACGAACTATTTAATCTTTCTCTATTCCTCAGTGCCTTGCAAAGCGCACTGTATGCAATAACAAACACTTAATAATGTGAGTTGGATTTAACCTATATTTACTAACCTTGTTCAAGCACCATTTGAAGCAATATATGATAAGGATGGAATAATGTTTACCCTTTTAGAAAACAGTCTCTGCCAGTGTTTGTATAAGAAGACTGTCAAAAGCAGGGGTGGTCAAGCCCTGTTTGGGGTAACCTCAATAACTATAGAAGGTGATTTCAAGTATTGCTGTTCAGGCATTTTGGATTCCTTGTGATCCTTTTGGGGCTATTTTCTTGGCAAGTATACTGAAGTTGTATACCATTTCCTTCTCCAGTTAATATTACAATTGAGGAAACTGAGGCAAACGGGTTAAGTGACTTGCCCAGGGTGATACAACTAGTAAGTATCTGAGGCTGGATTTGAACTCATGAAGATTAGTCTTCTTAAGTCCAAACTCAGTGCTCTCTCCACTGTGCTACCTAGCTGCCAATCATTTCAAGGAGATACCACTTACATACCAAATGGTGTGGGAGGAGGTGGGGAGAAGGAATGAGACCTCTTAAAGATAAAACTTTAGCATATAAAGACACAGAGCCCCTCAGGAAAAGAAGTCTGTCTTCCTTAGCAGTTAAGCCTAGCAGTAGGAAATTTGTTTCTTCAACAGCATACTGCTACACAACATTTTTCTTCTCTCCATTCCTGACTCATACCCATGAAAGCAGAGGAAAAACGGAATTGCACAGCAGGATCTGGGGGAAAAGTCAGGGGAATAATCCCCTATAAGTACCAGCAAGAGATAAGAAAAGTTTCCTAGAAGAGCCTTAGGTCATCAAACTAGCCTGAAGTTCTATAACTTTGCCCCAGAGAAGATTTCTTCCAATGTGACACTGATAGTAAATTAGAAAGGAATTTCCTCATCAAAGAAGATGAAATCTTGATTTGATTCCACACCCAAGGAGTGCAATGCCTGGTAGGGAAATAAACATTTACTAATTAACTGGCTAGATTAAACTATGATAAGGAAAAAGAGTTCAGAATAAGAGGATCAAACTGCAGCTGTCTATTTTTTTTTTTTTTAGAGGCTTAGCCTATGACACTACAGACCTTAAGGCTTCCTATGTATTCAAACCAGAAGATGACTGTGCATCTAGTGATCTAGTGATCATGATTAGGCAGTAAAATGTGGTGAAAAGAGTTAAATTTGGAATCAGAAGAACCCTAATTTAAATATTTATTGAGTACCCACCATGAACAAGACACCCCGGATATAATGCTAAATAATTAATCAATCCATAATCATTTATTAATTTTTCACTAGGTACTTGATGGGGCAGCTAGGTATATTAGTAGAGAGAGTGCTGGGACTGGAGTCAGGAAGACCTGAGTTCAAATTTTACCTTGGACACTTACTAGTTGTGTGATCCTGGGCAAGTCATTTAACCTTGGTTTGCCTTAATCCACTGGAGAAGGAAATGACAAACAACTCCAGTATTTTTGCCAAGAAAATCCCATGGACAGTACTGGCATGACATGGTCCACTGGGTCACAAGGGTTTGGTCATGACTGAATAACAACAACAATGTACTAGACATTGTGCTATGCATTAGGGACATAAAAACAATAAAGTCACTACTTTCAAGGAGCTGCTATGGGGAGTAGAGATGGGGAAGAACATACACACATATAAGCATGTATATAAGATACATGCAATATACACAATGCACACATGTGTAATGTGGATAATATGCATATATGTAATATAAATATGTAACACACATGCATGCAAAACAGACATACATGTGACATGTGCAAAGGGATACAGAGAATTCTAGGGAGGGGAACACTAATAGGGGGCGCAGATATTCTTTTTTGTTGGTTTGTTTGTTTTTTTTGGAGGGCAATTGGAGTTGTGACTTGCCTAAAGTCACATGGCTAGTAAGTGTGTTAAGTGTCTGAGGCCAGATTTGAACTCAGGTCCTCCTGACTCCAGGGCTGGTACTCTATTCACTGCACCACATAGCCGCCCCGAAAGCAGGTATTTCAAGAGGTGAAAATAAGGGAGTTCCTGAGGGAAATGAGAGCAAGCAAGTGCCAAGTCAGAGAGACAAGTGGGGGCCCCTTCCTATCTTTCCAGTCTTCTTACACATGATTCTGAAAGGCATAGCAGCATGGTAGAGTGAGGGAAGAAGAGTGAGGAGAAGGAGAATTGTTGTGAAGTGAATTAAATGCTAAACACAAGAGTTTTTGGAGTTTGATCCTAGAGGTAATAGGGAGCCATTGCAGTTCATTTGAGGAGGAGGGATGAAATAATCAGAATGTACTTCAGGAAAATCACTTTTATATTTGTATCTCCAGCACCTAGTTAAATGCCTGGCACATAGTAAGTACTTAAAGAACACAAGTTGATTGATTGATTGATCCTCACATTGTGTTGGGGTGGGGAGTGGGGGACTAGAAAAAAAGAAAGGCTGGTACAGGGAATTCAGTTCCAATGCCATTTGATCAGTATAATTTTAACTTCTTGAGGTCAAGGACTGTTCCAATTTTGCCTCTGTAATACCGAGTGCTTAGCAATGTGTCTGGGATAAGTAAGCATTTAATAAATGCTTGTTGAATTTTAAATATTTAGAAATATAGGTCCCCTTAAGCAAAAATTGTAGATTTAAATCATCTCTTCAAATTTCCATAGCAATCCCCCCATCATTATTGCTGTTGTTTGGTCATTTTTTTATCTTTTATGATGCTTACTGATCCCATTTTTGCAGGTTTTCTTGGCAAAGATACTGGAGTAGTTTATCATTTCCTTCTCCAGTCCATTTTACAGATGAGGAAACTGAGGCAGAGTTAAATAACCTTTCCAAGTTAACACAGCTAGTATTGTCTGAGGCCAGGTTTGAACTCAGGAAAATGAGTCTTCCTGACTCTAGGCCCATCACTTTAACCACTGTGCCACCTAGCTGCCCCAATTCCTCTCTTATAGTGGTCAGTTCTAAAAGTACATCATGTTGTGACCATATCTACAGAGCTCACATTTTGTCCATATCATAAATGATTTAACAAACCAGATCTGATCAAGCACTCAGCATAAAATATTCCAAAGTATTCCAAAGTATTTCAATGGGATCCATGGTCCCATCAGTACGAGACCCTGGAGATAATAAAGTTCATTCAATTAAATAAAGTTATTAAGTACCTATTACGTGCTAGGCCTCTTGTTATACATTGGGGACACAGAGACAAAATTGAATCAGTCCTTGTCTTCAAAGGGTTTATATTCTTTTGGGGCAGGAGACAGTACAGGAAGCCTATATTGATCAGCCTGGTTGCTAGTACCATCCTCCTGGAAATTACAAAATTACAAAAAAAATACAAAAAAAATTGTATTTCTTCTTCTCAGTACTTGTGTTCTCTTCCCCTGCCCTGGAAATAGCATATAAGCTCCTTGAGGGAAGGGACTGCGGTTTTTTTGTCATTGTTTCCCTATCACCTAGCACAGAACCTGTTGTATACAATAACAGCAATATTATTTTAAGAACAACTTTGAGCAAATAAGTCACTTTGACTATTATAAATACTCAAATGAACTACAAAGGACATATGAAGGAAAGTGCTATTTGCATTCAGAGAAAGAACAAATAAATAGAAGTATGTATAGAATGATTTTGCTCATACATACGTATCTGTGTCTAATGTTAGCCATCTCTAGGGTGGGGGGAGGGAAGAAAAAAAGAAAAAGGAAAAAATAAATGTACATGATAACTTTATTAAATATTTAAAAGGAATAGTAAGTTATACATAATAGATTTTCAGTTTCATGTGTATTTTTTAGTATACTATGTTATGGAAATGCTTGTTTTGTTCCACAAATTAAAAATTAAATTAAAATTTAAAAAAAATAATTTCAGAGAAGGAAACTGGGGCAGTCCAGGAGAGTCCTGATTAGGAGATAATGCTTGAGCCTATGTTTAAAAGAAGTTGGAGGATTTGAAAAGGTGGAAAAGAGAAAAGAGCATTCTAAGACATAGCAGGGACAACCCATACAAAAGCATGGGGGTGTTAAGATGGAATGTTATGTTTCAGGACCAGCAAGCAAACCAGGTTGACTTGTACAAAGAAGACCTAAAAGGAGTAATCTGAGATAAGCCTAGAAAGATAGACAGACCAGAACCAGACAGGGAAGACAAGGCAATATTGATCAGAGATATTTGTACCTTATCCTGAAAACATCAGGGAACAAGTGGAACTTCTTAAGCAAAAGAGTGACATGTCATATGTGTGTTTTAAATACACCAATTTGGCAGCTATGTTGGAGATGGATTGAAGAGGAGAGAGACTAACCCTAACCAGTTGAGAAAATTCATAAACCCTAACCAGTTGAGAAAATTCATAAACTCAACAGCTTGACTTGGCATGAGTTGAATCTCTGCAGAGTCTGTCTTAGGACAGGGAGACTCATAAAGTCATGAGATTCCCAGCTTTATTCTTCTTGAAATTCTTCCCATTCTGAATTATGCTATTACATATACAATTTGTAACAGAGTCCACTAGAAAGGATATACAGGTTTTTCCAATTATAATAAAAGTGGAAGGAAAGAAAAATTGACTCTGCTTTCCAAATTATTACGACAGCTTAGTTATAAGTTAGGAACAAGTGGAAAATAATCCATAAACTTAAATCTTACAAATATACCTTGCTTTCACCATGTCGAATTAGGATTTTTAATAGATTCTAAACTGTGACCCCTCACTTTTAACTTTGGATTCATTCCCATAGAAACTTATTCATAGGACTCTTTACGGTGGGTCAGAATCCAGTTACACCTGGGTATAGCTATACTTAATGCAATGATTTGAAGGCAAAAGCAAACAAGTCCTAAGTAAATATAGCATCAAGAATTCCATCAAGAGAGAATAATAATAATAAATCAACAATCATTAATCACCTATTATGTGACAGGCTTAGCAATAAGAGCCATGGGTCTTTTATATCTTATTCAGTATCACTAGACCCTGCCTAACATGCTGTAGAAGAACAATGTTAGGTACGAAATGCTACAAGAGGTAGCTAGTGACATAGGAACAATGTTATGAATGAAAAATCTATCAAACAACATTATAATAGGGTTTCAAGATTCTCTAGTGGGGTCTGGTTATAATTAATATAATATTTATAACATTAGGGGGGAAGCCCATTGGTTGGTATGATTTAATGAAATATATGCCTGTAGATAAAATCTGACTTGAAGGCTATCTGAAGAATTTGAGGAATCATCAAATCTGAAGTTATTATGTAGGATTGAGGCATGGATTAATTCATAGGACCCAAATGAAGAACAATTTATATCACTCAGTTTTTCAGCCAAAATGTAAGGAATGGGGAATTTCCATTATATTGTTGGATCTGTCTGACCATTTCAGGTTTTCTGTTGGAACGAAAGAAGATAAAAATCACTAAGGTCTTCTGGCAAGAAGACAGAATTCTCTAAGCAGCCTTCCCTGATGACCCCAGCCCTCATTATTCTCCCTTATTTCTAAATTCTTGCAATATGTAGAGTCTATGCTATGTTATTTAATGAATAAAGACTAGACTCTTGCTTTCAGTTTTATGTGCCACATTTTAGAACCTCAACAAATTGAAGAGAGTTAAGAAGAGGGTGACCAAAGGTATTGGTTGAAAGACAAACCAAAACAGGCACTCACTTGGAGGCCAGAAGAAGTGATGCAAGGACACTCTCAAGGTCTCTCTGAAGAACTTTGGATTCAATTGTGAGACATGGGAGACACTGGCAAAGAACTGCCCAGCATGGCACGTGTGCAGGAAGGAAGATACTATGCTCTACAAGGAGAGCAGAATTGCAGTAACTCAAAAGAAACATGAGACACACAAATTTAGAGACATTTCCACTCTAAACATTCATAAGGACTATTTTTGACTGCCCTGATAGAATCTCCCGAATTCGTATTGGTCTGATCAGCCACAGTTGGATATACTGTACATTCAACTCAGCAGTGCAATGTCATTTTGGTTCTCCTCAAGTAAGAAGGACAACAATCAATTGACTCCGTATTAACCAAGTCCAAGCCCTAAGAAAATTAGTAGGGAGTCTTCCCACCCATCTCTCTTCTGAGGTCTCCTCTCCCTTCCTGATATTTCTCTTCCTACACTGTCAAAGACTCACCTGGTTTATGGTTTATTCATTCAGGACTTTGTTCTCAGTTACATGTCAAATACTTCCTACTAAAGTGCTAATAACCTGGTAAGTATTCCTTCTAGGAGTTTCTATATCTAAAGAATGAAAACATAGCACATTCTCTTTAGAGTCAAAACACCATGCTCTAATCTGCATCCAGACTCCATCAGGTCTCCCTTTGAAAGTGGATAGCATTTTTCATCATAAGTCCTTTAGAATTATCTTAGATCGTTGTATTGCTGAGAATAGCTAAGACATTCACAGTTGTTTACCATATGATATTGCTGTTACTGTGTACGATGTTCGGCTCACTTCATGTAGTACATGCAAAGGCACTCTGGGTAACTGGTTCTGCACTTCTAAGTATGTGGTCAATGACAATCTGTTTGATAAGCTATGCTTACAGATTTTCATCAGTTTTGGCTTCTTTCTTGGTTATACCACTTCTCTTGTTTAACTTCCTTTGCTGATGGTAAGAGTCAATGCTATAAAGGGGAAAGGCCTTAGGCCCTTGCCCTATAAGACTGAAATATTTCCCTGTGAAAATGGGCCTTGGTCCTTTGTTTTGGTACTTGTTTTTTGTTCTACCTGAAATAGATTAATCTGGAAGCTATGTCCTTGTCAGTTTTAAAAGTTTTGAGTGAGCCTATGGAGGTCTAAAAGTTTAGAATGTCAGGTTTTGCATCCAGCAGGGCATCAATGACCCAAAGGAAATCTTTAGGACCCAGACCAAGAGTATCAGTTTCTAATTTGTGTGTGAACTTGGTAGACCATTGCTAGGTGGAAACTATTCTAAAGTCTGAGTGTACTCTCTCCAAAAATCCAAGTGTTATAAAGCAAGGGTCAGCAAATCACAGCCTGCAAATTATAGCCCATAGGCCAAATCTAGCCTGTTTTTTGTATGACCTCTGAATGATATTTTTACATTTTAAATAAATTGTATTTTTTCATCTTAAATAAACTATATTTAAGTACATGGTGTTTTATAATGCAAAAAATAAAAATAAAAACAAACATCCTTGGTTTACAGGTCATACAAAAACAGGTAGCAGGGCAGGATTTGACCCATGAACAGAAGTTTTCTGACCCCTGACAAAAGGAAACTGTATCCTTGAAGTGCTGGGGATAGAGAGAATGTTTCTACTTCTGTTCTTGCTATATGCCTTTGTAAAAGCTAAATGATCTCAATCAGCTAAACTGTACTTGTCAGTGGTGGCCAACAATAAAGGGAACACAACTCCTAGCTTATGCTAATAGCATTAGGAAAAAAAAAAAACAACATTACAACCTTCCAGGGATACCCCTAGAATTCTGAGGGGAAGATGTAACGATATTTCTGTGAGTGCCCTGAGCATACTCATTACACATAATTTTATTCCTCAGAAACTCCTATTGTTGACACACACACACACATATATAATATATATATTATATATTTGGTAATATATATATGTACATATATATATACGTATATATATTTCCTAGTGTCCATTGGTTTATGGTATAAGGGAGTAGAGTCCTTTCTGGGAGCAACTCAGCCCAAAAGCTAGTTGTCTAGTGTATGGATGGGAACCCAGTTCCAGCTTATTGTCAGAATCACAAGCTATTCATTTATTTTATAACTAAACTCCCAATGACAGAATTAATAACTACCTTGGACCTTTCTATCCCATCAGACAAGCATAAACCAGTGTTTTGTAGTGGAACTCAAGGGCTCGACCCACTAATATTACATCTAGTATTCATTCTCCCAAGGGATCAAATCTAATAGCTACATGAGGTTATCTAAGAATAACTCATAATAATAATCTGAAAAAGTATTTGCCGCAAGGACTCCAAGATTCACCATAGGTTCAATAGGATAGTCGAGTTCTTTATTCATTACCTGACCAATTCTGATAAGACCAAATTTCTAACTGTTTTATAATTTTCAGTATTATTATTATTATTTATTACAATGATACACCAAAACCCTTAAAGAGAAGCTGAAGAGAGTGTCTTGTTTTAAGAGAGTTTTTTTAGTTTTGATTTTGTTTGTTTGTTTTTAAGGGAGATGGGTATTTCAGAGCTTATTGGACATGATATACTAATTCTTGAAGTCACAAAACCTTGAAATAGTATATTGTTCTACGTAGTGTGGTGATCGTTCTGTCTTTTGGTAAATATCCAAAATTGTTAAGTTAGTTTTGAATTCTTTACATAGGAAAATAAATATATTTTGATTAGTCACCCAAGCTTTTCATTAAGGAGGTTGATGGTTTTAATTAATTAAATTGATTAAAGATTAATATTTTTGTAACTAATATTGACTTTAACTGATTGATAATGATCTTATGATTAAACCACTTTCCGCCAGACTTGACTACCTGGATGCTAGAAGACTAGGAGCACCAACTCATCTTATTTTTATTGTCTTCTCTCCTGGACCATCATTTTCCACCAGCTACATTTCTGGACTTCTTCCCAGTCTCCAGAAACTCATTATCCTACAAGATCCCATCAACCAATAAACTCTTATTTCCTCAGTACTCCCTATATCTAGGCCTCCTTTCTCCTTCTGATTGAAAAGTTTAAGAGGGGTACATTGGAGAGCTCCTCCCATATCATTCTTTTTAGAGGGTGCCCAGGACAGCTATCTCAGCGTTTCCCATTCAGCTATACTTTTCTGGATTTTATCATGTCCTACATGAAGCACCTGTCCTCCTTCCTCTCCTTCCTGCCTCCCCCTAGATTTATATATTTTCCCTCCTTAGACTGTAAACTCCTTGAGGCCAAGGATTTTTTTTTTTTGCCTTTTTTTGTATCCCCTGTGCCTGGAATGTTGGTTATTCTTGTTTGTTCAAGGTAGTGTAGTGATTGTTCTGTCATTTCAGTTATATTCAACTCTCCATAACCTCATTTGGGATTTCTTCGAAAAGATGCTAGAGTGTTTTGCCATGTATTTCTCCAGCTCATTTTACAAATGAGGAACCGAAGCAAACAGTGACTTGCCTAGAGTCACATAGCTAGAAAGTGTCTGTGGCCAGATTTGAACTCAGAAACATGAGTCTTCTTAATTTCAGGTCCAACACTCTATACAGTGAACAACTTGTCTGCCCCCAGAACATAGTAGGCACCTAAGGTTTATTGATTGACTAACTGGACCATATTTAATTTCAGAGTGTTTGGAGGCCACAGAAGTCCTTGAAAGATAATGTTGTTCAACTTTATTAATAATTTTAAGACTGTTAGGCTAAAAATATAAAAATTATAATTAATCTGATAATAATGTCCTCAATCTTTTTCATATTTGGCTATTCCTCTTCGTGTTTTCCCCCTTATTCTTCTAATTCACAGGCCACGCCTTCCCAGAATAGAAAACATTCTTAGAATATTGTGAAATACTATGACCATTTTTAGATATGAGAGAGAAAGCAGGAAATATGGTATAGAACTCAGACACTGGAGGTAGAGCTGTAATGCATGCACATGTAGATATTTGTATTTATATTGACCCTATAAGAGAAGCATCACACATAGAAAACTGGCATTGGAGTAAGATCCTTTGTTTACACACACAGGCTGTATGACCATCATGTCACTTTTCACATTTGTTTTTATTTACATTTATTCCCTTTATATTTATTCTGTATATACTTGTATATGTATACCTGCTATCTTTCCAGCTCTACTGTAAACTCTTTGAGAATAGGGATTATTTTATTCTATACAATTGCATCCCCAGCACTTAGCACATGGCACATAGTAGTTGCTTTATCAATGGCTGTTGACTGATTGATAACTGTGTGACCTCAATAAATTAATCACCACCCTAAGCCTCAGTTCTCTCAAATGCAAAATGGAGACAACAGCACTTTGCAAGGAGGAAATAAAGGCAATATAAAGATTTTAGAAATCAATACAATTTTATTTTTTTAATCTCTTGGTGCAAGGGCCTTTTAAGGAGTAGAGCCAACTAAGTGGTGTAGTGGATACAGTGCTGGGTCTGGAATTGGGAAGATCTAAATTCAGATTCGGCCTCAAATATTAGTTCTGTGATTCTAGGTAAATCACTTAAACTGTATGCTTTATTCTCCTCATCTGTAAGTAAAGAGTACCTACTTTACGGGCTTGGTATGAGGATCAAATGAAATAACTTATGTAAAAGTGCTTTGCAAACTAAAGTACTATACAAATGTCAGCTATTATTATTACAATTACGATTAAAGATCCAATTTTAAGCTTTGCCTTTTGTTACACAGGAAAGTTTCAATTTCATAGCTGAATTCATTTAATGGACTTCATTTTGTAACTTGTACCTTTAGTAAGAGCCAAAGAGTTTCTAAATCATTTAGTGCTGGACTCAAATTAAGGCATTAAGAAGCAAGAGAGATGGTCACTTCAGAAGATGCCAATTTAGAATGAAGGTGGTAGTAAGCAACCTAGGCTCTACTTAGAAGGAGAGAAGGAAAAGTGGTTGTGGGGGAACTACTCCAGACACCTCAATATTCTGCTGGTGATGGCACCCTTTTGGACAGCATGGAGATGATGACAATAGACAATACAATAGTCCCAGCAGCTCCTCCAATCATCATTCCCAGGAGGCTTCCATGAACCTGCATAGCCTGACAGCGTTCTCCAGTATAAAAGAAGGCATGTCCAGAGGCACACCTGGGGGAAAACAACAGAAACCAAGTGTGAGAACCAACCAAATATATATAGATTCACAGATTTTGGGAATGGAGTTCATCTAATCTGATTCTGTATTTTTCATTTAGAATCTGAGATACAGAGGAATAAAATAATCTGCCAAAGACCATATAATGAATCTGTGGCTAGACTGGAACCCAGGCCTCCTGACTCCTCAACACTTCTTAAATTGTGGGTCATGACACCACATGGGGTCACCAAAATTTCGGCAACAGTAAAAAAGTTTCTTTATGTGCAAAGACCAGAAATTAATAAAAAATCAATTGTATAATGAATCCAAGGTATTTCTGGCAGTGTTTGCCCATGTTGCATGGCGTAATTTCACTGCGGCCTTGATCATACACTCTTTGCACTTTGAATGCCCTTAGGCCACACAATGCCAATGATGCTGCTGAAAGGCTGCCAAAAAGAAAAGGGGTTGTGAGTGGAAAAAGTTTAAGAAAGTCCCTTGGACAATGCTTTTCATACTATACTGTCTCCCAACGTGTGGGTAATCTTCATGTGAAATCAGAGAAATACAATTAACCTTTCAGAGAATTAAGAGAGATATTTAGCCCCTCTGAAAACTCAGGGATGCTCAGGTAAGAGTTTAAGGTAGAATCAGGCATGTGTGTGTGTGTGTGTGTGTGTGTGTGTGTGTGTGTACATATACAGAACTACATGACTTGGCCATTTGTCTGACACTTCTTTGTTGGGTATTGAGTTCATGCCTATATGCTCCAGGGAACTTCTGATTAAACTCTCAGATCTTAGTGATTTCATAGACTCTATGCTAAGATTGAGTCCCTTTGGAGTACATTCAGTAGTGTACCTGCGAACATTTATAACTTGGAAATCAGAAAACACTACAAATCATGGCTTGATTTATTATTTTGTCAATTTCTAGGCTTAGGAAAGTGATGATGAAAATGTTAACAATACAGATTAAGAATGTGTTGGGGGGGTGGAGCCAAGATGGTGGAGTAGAAACAGCACTTCCAAGGGGCTCTCGTCCAGGTTCTAGAATTCCCAGATCAAGGAGCAAATACTACAAGCAGCCAGGAAGAAACAATTTCAATATTGTGGAAACACAATCAGAATAGCACAGGACCTGGCAGCTTCTACACTGAGGGATAGAAGGGCATGGTATATGATATTCTGCAGGGCAAAAGACCTAGGATTAAAATCAAGAATCACATACCCAGAAAAACTGAGTATTTTGTTTCAGGGGAAAATATGGTCATTCAGTGGAATAGAGGACTTTCAAGCATTCTTGAGGAAAAAACCAGAGTTGAATAGAAAATTTGACATTCAGACACAAGAAGCAAGAGATGCTTGAGAAGGTAATCAGGGAAAAGAAATCAAAAGGAACTTATCAAGGTTGAACTATTTGCATTCCTGCATAGAAAAACAATAACTGTGACAGATGAAACCTTTCTCATTATGAAGATAATTGAAGAAGGGTATATGGCATATGAATACATACGTCAATATGTGTATATATGTTTACAGGTATACATGGATGGATGGCACAGGTCGAATTTGGTGGGAAGGGAAGATACTTAAGGGGTGAAGTTAAGAGGTGAGAGAGGAATGTGGCAAGAGGAGATGGGGAGAGACAGGGTAGGATAAACTATCTCATGTAGAAGAGGCAAGGGGAAAGTGGTTCCAGGGGAGGGGAAGAACAGGAAGGCAAAAAGGCAAAACCATATTCTCATTGAATTTGGCTCAGGGAGAGAATGACATACATACTAAATGGGATATATCACCCTGCAGGAGAGTAGGGGGAAGGGGGATGAGAGGGGGGATGATGGAGGGGAGGGCATTCTGGGGGGGAGGGGAGGTTGGAAACACCCACTTTCAAAGAGGGACAGGATCAAAGTAGGGAATGAACCAGGTGGGGGGTGGGATGGGTGGGAGGGAAATATAAGCAGTCTTTTACAAAATATCTACCATGGTAATGTTTTGCATAGTTATATACGTACAACACATACTGAATTGCTTATCATCCCAAAGGGAGTGGGTGACAAGGGAGGAAGGGAATGGATCTGAAATTTCAAAGTTTTAAAATTAAATGTTTCAAACATATGATATTATTAATACTATTTTGCATGTAATTGGGATATAAGATGTCCAGGCATTGGGGCACAGAGATTCACTTTGCTCTAATGGTAAAGTCAAAGGGGGTATGGGAGAAGATAAGGGAGAGAGCAGATTGGATGAGGGGATATCTTGGGGGACTGCTATTCTGGGGTGGTGGGTAGGGGAAAAATGGGGAAAAATTGTAACTCAAAATCTGGCAGAAATGAATGATGTAAACTAGAAATTAATAAGGCATTTGTTTAATTAAAAAAAGAATGTGTTGTGAAGAAAAATGTGTGTTTAGACATGTATATACATATATCCATATAGATATGTGTGTATGTGTATATATATATATATATATATATATATATGCAGAGAGAGAGAGAGAGAGCTAGAGCTATCTAGATCAGCATCTATTTATATCTATATCCATCTATTTATTTATTTGTAAAGAACCAGTTATTGCGTGGTTCTGTGGTTTGTCCTTTGTTCTTGAAGAGGACAGTGGCATCAGGGAAATGATGCAACTTGCAATTGACTTTGATTTGAGTGAGGGAGGGCTGTGCAAGGTCACCAGTGTCACTTTCTCTTCCAGAGTCATCTGCGTTCAGTGGCTGGATACCGATCAGGATGACTGAAGATGGCCCAGGATGCAATGGGAGACTTTGGCCCTTTTAAGGCAAGATCTTTTCAGGTTTTCACTTCGAGTGAGGCAATGCCCATTCAGTGAATAAGCCTCTTTAAGAAGTGAGTCAAAGGATGGCACCTTTAATCCAGAAATAAAATCAAACTGGGAGGTAAGACCCTCAGAGTTGCCAACCAAAAGATAAGCAGTTACTGTTTATATTCACTCTGAGCCAAGAGGACCCAAAAAATAACCTATTTCATTGTGGGCCATCTCCAGTCATCCTAATCTGTATCTGGCTGCTGGACCCTGATGACTTCGGAGGAGAAAGTGAGGTTGGTGACTTTGCACAGCCCTCCCTCACTTAAATCAGAGTCAATTTCAAGTCATGTCATCATCTCTTTGATGTCATGGTCTACTTCGAGAGGAAGAACAAACCACAACCTGTGAACTCCCATCTGGCCAGTTCTGGTTGGACAGCTCAGCTTCTCCTCTCCTCTCCTCTCCTCTCTTCTCCTCTCTCCTCTCCTCTCCTCTCCTTCCCTTAGGGTGTTGTGCCCAAAGGAAGGTAAATTTTGATAGCCAAAAGCTACCTGGTTAACTTCAGGTTTCTTTCTCTAAGACCAAGCTTTAAACCCAATTCACTCTGGATTTCACAGATTGGACAATAGGTCACTGCCCAAGTACCACATAATAGTTATATTTTGGGCCCTTCTGGCTCAGAGTGAATGTAAATAGTAACTGTTCCTCTCTTGGTCAGCAATTCTGAGGGTCTTCACTTCCCAGTTTGATTTTTTTTTTTGGATTAAAGGCGCCATCCCTTGACTCACCTCTTAAAGAGGTCTATTCACTAAATGGGCATTGCCTCACTCAAAGTGAGAACTGAAAAGACCTTAGTTTAAAAGGTCAAAAGTCTTCCACCAGTTATTAAGCATTTATTAGCACTTCCCTGGTTACATTTGTGACAAATACAAGTTTTTACTTCTTGTAAGTCTTGACTCCTACTCAATGAAGTTGTCTGCTTATTCCCAAAGAATTTCTATAGATCTTTTTAACCTGTTTGTCATGAGCTCTAAGAATTTGCTCTAAGAATGCTACTACTACTACTGCTACTGCTACCACTGCTACTACTACTACTGTTACTACTACTACTGATACTGATACTATTACTGCTACTGATACTATTACTGCTGCTGTTACTACTGCTGCTGCTACTACTGTTGCTCCTACTGCTGCTGCTACTGCTACTGCTGCTACTGCTACTACTGCTGCTACTGCTACTACTGCGACTACTACTACTACTACTACTGCTGCTGCTGCTACTGCTACTACTAATACTACTACTACTGCTGCTGCTACTACTGCTGCTACTACTACTGCTATTACTACTACTGCTACTACTAGTAGTAGTACTACTACTGCTATTGCTACTGCTAGTGCTACTGTACTACTGCTGCTACTACTATTGTTACTACTACTGCTACTACTACTGCTGCTACTCCTGCTACTACTATTACTATTACTGTTACTACTACTACTGCTGCTGCTGCTGTTATTTCACTACGTAATTCTCACACATACTCCAAAGCTTTATAAGTCATTATTTTTTTAGTTCTAGATGTGATTATTTTGGCTAGCCTCTGAGGAGAGATCATAACCAAGAATCTCCAACTTGCAAAAAAGATCAGAACAACTATAAGAATTCTAGAATTGCATTTTTTTTAATCAACCCTGGTGGGTATCAGGCTCCAACTTTCAAATATCCACTGCTCCACTGCTGCCACCACCATTACCACCATCTAAGGACCTTAGCACCAGTTGTCCTGGGGACACACTGAAATTTGAAATCACTCTGGAGACCCTTTTGATGATGGTTTTCTCATTAGTAAAGTGAGAGAGTGGGCAGAGCAGGCATAATGTTGCAATTGATTCAGAGTGAGAGGGTTTGAGTTTTATCACTTTACATGTGACCTTGTGTAAGTCACTCAGCCCCTCTGAACCTCAGTTTCCTTATCTGTAAAATGTACTATTTGATCTCTTGGGTCAAATGCAGCTACAGATTCTAGTTTCTTGGGAAGCCATTCTAATGTTTAATGACATGAGCTCTTCATTCCATGTGGTAAGACTCCTATCACAGAAGAATCTTTTTTTCCCTTTTTTAGTATAACTTTGAGTTATTTATTCTAGAAATATTTTAGTTCTGGAAAACTAGGAAAACTATGTAAGATGGTAGTAAAACACTGACTTTGCTTCTAAGCTAGAAGAAAGGAAATAAACTGAAATACAAGTTGAAATATAAAGGCTATAAGATGTTATTATTATTAATAACTACCATTAGATAGCACTGTTAAACACATTCAAAGCTGTTTACTTATTCTACTTCATTTGATACTTACAACAGACCCAAAGGTTTCACAGCTAACTTGGAGGGTTGTGATGTTAATGGGATTTAGGATTTAGGATCTTTCCCACCCATTAGTAGGCCTCAGGTGGAGCCCATTTAGGGAAGCGTGCTTAGGGGAGGCTTGCTTGGAGGAAGGCTTTCACACCTTTTCCTAATTTTTAATTAGGCACTGAGTCTCAAGGGTTATGATGTCTTCTGGCTCTGAGAAGTGTATATATACTCTGAGTTTGTATTTTGCTTTGGGGGATCACTTATGAGAAGGATCTTGTGATGCCCTGGTGGAGTTTCTGAATGGTCATATGTTCAGAGCTCCCTGACTGCTCAGAGGTAAAGGCTCTCTTGATTCAGTGGTGCATGTAAAGTGTATAGCAGTATTGCTTTGATTCAGGCAGTCAGAGCCCTGTCTGTTGGTCTGTGCTAATTTCTCTGCTTGTACCTTTTCTCTGTATTTTTTCTGCTTTTATTTTCTCTGAAGTTCTGGGTGCTGACTTTTCCCCTGGACTAGTGAATGTAATTAAAAGTAGAATTGTTGACCCCTTTTTGAGCAATCTTTCCTAGGAAAGCAGGTCTAAGAACCTGTGCTAGCAGGCCAGTCTGTTTGGGCCAGGGTGCTTGCTGTTATAAGGGTTTTGAAAATAATTAATCTGAGAGAAAAATTAATTCATCCTGGTCCAAACTGAAAGACCAACTTATGGGTGCTAGGGACTATCCCTCTTGAATTGACTGATGATCCCTTTTAATCAGGCAGAGCATTAGAACAGGGATCATTCAAGTTATGGCTCTGCTAAGAATCAACTATGTGACCTTGGGCAAGTCATTTCCCCTCCCCCACCGGCTCAGCTTCCTCATCTATAAAGGGAGAAGGAGCATCTTCATGATCTCTAAGGTGCTTTCTTGCTCAGACAATACAATTCTGTAATATTGCCACATTGCTCTGAAAATGTAAGTCACAGGAAGGGCTAGGATACCTTTTTAAAGGTAAAAAAATTATGCCTACAAAATTTGTCTGGAATGCTATATACAGTAGGTAGGATGCTCCCGGGGTTCCTGGAGCTTCCCACAGCACCTACCTGCAGCTTGCCATTCCTTTCACATTCACACAGATCCCTTCATTCTGACAAGGGTTTGGTTCACATGGGTCTCTGAAGTACTGTGGCCAGTTGTGATCCTCCAAGGGGCCCGTGTTTTCTACAGACCTCTTCTGCCTCTCAGGTCTAGCAACCAGGCTGGTAGGTTGGTCTTCTTCTGATGTCACCATCCTGGAATCCTTCTGTGCTGTTTGAAGCTCATGACTTTGGAGAATCAGACCTGGGGAGCTCTGCTTCACTCTGGTCACAGGAACTTCAGTATGATTAAGGTGGGTGATATCTTTACAGGGAAATAGACAAAGGAAGGGACAGTAGAGATGACTCATAGTTAAAACAGCAAACACAATTAGTTTTCATTCCCTAAGGAGCCAGATAAACTGAAAATTTCTGTGGCACTCATGGAGAGAACTTTCAGAGACCTGATCCAATCGTCTGTGACACCTGGGATTAGATGGTCTGTAGATGAATTTTTTGTTTGCTATCCTCCAGACCCAGCTCAAATATGCTATAATGCCAGCTGCGAGAGAGGCTGAATCTTACGGATCACTTGAGATAAGGAGGAGTACTGAGCTATGGTGAGCTAAGCCAACAGAGTGTTTGTGTTAAGCTTGGCATTAATACATGGAGCCTTTGGGAGTGGAAGGGCCCCTAAATTGGGAGAATGGGCACAGATTGGAAATAGAGCAAGTCTAATTTCCTATACTGAGCCATAGTGAGATCAGTCCTATGAATAGCCTTTGTAACTCCATTCTGGGGGAAGTGGAGAGATCCAGTCTTTCTGTCTGTCTCTCTGTCTTTTCCTTTTTTTTTTCTTTTTGGAGGGCAATTGGGGTTAAATGACTTGCCCAAAGTCACACAGCTAATAAGTTGTGTCAAGCATCTGAGGCCAGATTTGAACTCAGGTCCTTCTGACTCCAGGGCCAGTGCTCTATCACTGTGCCACCTAGCCTTCTTCCTTCCTTCCTTCCTTCCTTCCTTCCTTCCTTCCTTCCTTCCTTCCTTCCTTCCTTCCTTCCTTCCTTTCTTTTTTTCTTTCTTTCTTTCTTTCTTTCTTTCTTTCTTTCTTTCTTTCTTTCTTTCTTTCTTTCTTTCTTTCTTTCTTTCTTTCTTCCTTTCTTTCTTACCTATTTTTAGCTATTATTATTCTGTGTCCAGCATCAGGTGCTGTAAGATACAAAAGAAATATAAGAGATAGCCTCTACCCTCAAGGAGCTTCCATTCTTTCATATTACCTTATCCCCTATACCAGTTTATTTCGATTGTCTAGTGAATTAAATTCCATCATAGCTCTTTGTTTGCTTTATTTTTTAATTCACCAACTGTATTATACATATATATATATACATGACTATATAACATCTGTTATATGGCATATATGTATAATGTATAACATGTATCATATGTTATAGAATAGTTGGAGAATTTCCAAAGTAAGCAAAACTTTCTGCCATTAAAAATCATCCAGACAAAACCTATAAGGACCTCAATTCACTAGACAATCAGGGTAAGTCAGATATTATATAATAATATATATGAACATATACATATGTATGCATATGTATGTGGGTACACACACATATAGGGCAACTAAGTGGCACACTGGATAGAGTGCTGGGTCTGGAGTCAGGAAGATCTAAGTTCAAATTTGACCTCAGACACTTACTAGTTGTGTCACCCTGGGTAAGTCACTCAACCTGTTTGCCTTAGTTTCCTTATCTGTAAAAATGAACTGGAAAAAGAAAAAGGCAAACCACTCCGATGTCTTTACCAAAAAAACTCCAAAAAAGAAAGAGTCATGCCTGACTAGACAACAAAATAGCAAGACAACAAAACCACACACACAGATACATAGGGGCCAGAACTATAATTTCATCTCTATGGGAGTCTCTTCACAAATGCAGATCAATAATTGCTTTCTAAATTGTGGTCTTAGAGAGTTGCCTGGGTCATTGAGACCTTAAGTAACTTTTCTGCAGTACTACCAGTGTATTAGAAAGCCTTTGAACCCTGTTCTTAACTTCAAAGTCAGCCTTCTTTTCACTCCTAATTTTTAATTTATGGAATAAAATAAATATTTCTATAACATAATACAATAAAAAGACAATTGTACACGAAACTACAAATCTACTATGTACAACTTGTTGTTCCTTTCAAATATACAAAATTATCATATAACTTTCTTTATTTCTTCCCTCCACTCCCTCCCAACCTAGAGAAACAAATAGGTTTATGTATATATGTATATGTATTGACACTCTTTAAGCTAAGAAAAAAAACATTTTTTGATCTGTCATTTTATAGTTTTGGGGAACACCTGGTAAGAAACTCTATCAATGCACATTAATACTGTAACTTATATTCCTCCTGAGTTGACTAGAGCACTGAGAAGTTGTGACTGCCTAAGGATTATACAACCATTAAATATCAGAGGTGGGATCTGAATCTAGATCTTCCTGAATACAATATCCGTTGTCTATCTATCATGTTGCCTTTCACTGATAAATGAAGAAGGAGAAAAATGAGAAGATGAGGATGAAGAGGAATGAGAAGAAGAGGAAGAGGAGAATAATGTGAAGGGGAAGGAAGGACATAAGGAAGGACAGAAGGAGGGACAGAAGGATGGAAGGGAAAAAACTGAATATGTTTGATGTTTTAACCCTAGGCCATCTCACTGATCACTTAGAGTTAGCAAAAACTGAGTAATGGCAAAGGGGCAGCTAGGTGAATAAAGGTTTAGGGTACTAGGCCTGGAGTCAGGAAGACTCTTTTTCTGTGTTCAAATCTGACCTCAGACACTTACTAGTTGTCTGAACCTGGACAAGTCACTTAACCTTGTTTGCCTCAGTTTCCTCATCTATAAAATAAGCTAGAAAAGGAAATAGCCAACTACTCCAGTATCCTTGCCAAGAAAACCCGAAATGGAGTCACAAAAAAGTTGGACATGACTGAAAAACAACTCAACAACAAGGATTAAATCATGAAGATTCTTTGGATTTCCTTTCCTACTAGATCAGTTATCAAACAAGATGGTCTTAAATATCTGTTGACTCTCAGAGAGTGGTTCATATGAACCGAGGCATCCCTAAAACATTTTGTTAAGATATGCCTGCCCAAAGGATGGTAAAGGATAATAGCTATAGGGTTTGCCTTGGCATCAAGAAGGCTCTGGGTTGAAGATTTGCCTCTGACACACATTGACTGTATGATCATCCTTCAGCAATCTTGAGAGTGCCCAGGCCATATTATTCCAGGACTGTAAGTTATAGACAAGTTGCCCACCTTTATCAGTGGAAGAAACTCCCCTGAGAGCTCCTGGGCCAAAAAATCACTAATCCAAGGGCTTCCCAGATAGATTCCTCTTTTTTCAAAAAAATTTAATTTATAGAATAAAATAAGCATTTCTATAACATAATACAATAAAAGACAATTGTACATGACAATACAAATCTACTATGCACAACTTGTTGTTTCTTTCAAATATACAACAAAATTATCACATAACTTTCTTCTTTTTCTTTCCTCCACTCCCTCCCAACCTAGAGAAACAATAGGTATATGTATATATGCAGTGTACATGTATATGCATGCATGTAATGTGTATATATGTAGTTAGGCACACATGTACACCTATGTATATACACATACATACATATATGTGTATATAAGCAAGATTATTCCATAAATACTTCTATATATTAATTCTTTCTCTGGATGCAGATAGTATCTTTCTTCATATGCCCTTTATAGTTAATTTGGGCATTTATAATAGTCAAAATAACTTATTCATTCAAAGTTATTCCTAAAACAACATTGATGTTACTGTTTGGATTTCACAGAGAACACAATGTTCTCTTGGTTCTGCTCATTTCAGTCTTCATTATTTTGTGCAAATCTTTCCATAATTCCTCTTACTGTTCCTTTTTTTTTTAAGTTTGTTTTTGGCTTTTTAAAAAAAATACTAAATCTTTGTATCTCAGCTAGGTTGGAAGTACAGGGGACACTCAGGGGCCTGGTGTCACTACAGATCAGGAAAGAAACTTTGATGTGCTCTATTCTTACCTTGGGTTGGTTTGCCCCATCATAGACAGGCTTGTGCCCCCTCTCACCTCTAGGGGACTCTCATACTGAGAGTTAATGTGGACTTACTATGGGCACATGATAGGCCCTAGCCCTACTACAGCTCAGAACTCCCTAACTCAGCAATCATTCCACTAGACTCAGCCTTCTCAGTGGCAGAAACTACAAGCTTATGCCACCACTCTGACTCACATGACTTCTTAATAAATCCCCAAATAAGGGGATTCACCAGTCCCTTCCACCTTAATCTCTCAAAAATGACTCAGCAGTTCAATGTGGGAAGAGCCATGTGACTTTTTGCTAAACAAAGAAAAAAGGTTTACAGAGTTTATGATTACTTGAGGCAACCAAATAAGCCAGATACCTTCAAAGTCCACAAAAATGACAAGTGTGTCATCTTTAATGAAACTCCGCTTTTGTAGCTGTACATGAGAAATGACGGCACTCCAGCCCCAAGAGATGCTTCTGTAGCATTCACAGTCCTTTTCATAGGTCCCCACAATGGATGGTCTGTCCCAGATGACAGAATTATTTATTGCTGCAAGAGTAAAAGTTTTTAAAAATATTTTCAAATAGAATATATTTCCCCCAAAGGAATCAAGCAAGGGAGATATCTGAGAAAATTATTTCAAGAGGCCAAACATCTATCCCTGATTATTTTCCCCCAGTAAATGGAAAGGGAGCTATATATAGAAGGAAGTTTCTTGAAGTTTACAGTACAATTCAAGGACTGAGTACCAGTTTTTTCCAGCTATATCTGTTCCCTAATAATCTTTTTTTTTTTTTCAGTTCATTTCTTGTGAATTCTGTTATTGATTCTTTCAGGATTTGTGATGTTATGTTTCTGGTTTTGGTCTTTTTTCTTTATTTTTCCCAAATGGTCAGACTTCTAAGGTGACACAGCATTTGGATTTTAACATGGTGTATGCAGCACTAAGCTGGAAATATTTAATAAAGTTAAAAGCAACAAGGAAAATACAGCAAGTTCTTCATTAACCAAAATTAATGGAAGCATTGGCTTAGATAACCCCAATTAGCAGATGACTGGCAAACCCTTTATGTCTAGCTTTGGAATATATTATATCGGAAGCTTAAAGGTTGGAGTGGTTTGAGGTTTCTGTTTTTTGCTTTGTTTTTGGCATTTCTGGTTTTGTCCTGGATTTGACCTTTCTAATTACATATTTTCTTTTCTTGGCTTAACATTATAATTACTTTGCACTCATTGTACACAGGCACTGAATGGAGCTCAGCTCAGAATGCAACTAGGAACTGAAATTGTGTGGCTAAAAATGGAAACAAAATAAGGATCCATTATAGAACAGCTTGACTGGCTTATGGTATTCATGAATGGAACAGAAGTTCATTGTACCACCTTGTTGTTTTGCTGTTCTGATTGTTCTTGACCCCATTGTTTGTTGTTGTTGTTTTGCTTTGGTTTTTGGCAGAGATACTGCAAAAGTTTGCAATTTCCTTCTCCAATTCATTTTACAGAAGAGGAATTGAGGCAAACAGGGTTAAGTGACTTGCCCAGGGTCACACAGCTAGTAAGTATCTGAGGTCAGCTTTGAAGTCGTGAAGATAAGTCTTCCTGACTCCAGGCCCAACACTATCCACTGTGCCACCTAACTGCTCCATTTATTGTACCATTGGAAATAATAAAAAAAAAATAGACTAGGATAGACTGCTGCATATATTCTCTCTCTTTTTTTTTTAATACAAAGCAAAATTGTTTTTATTTTATTGTAGAGGCAGTAAGGAACTGGTGAAATTTCTTTTTTTTTTAAACAAATGCTTTATTAACTTCTGTTTTACATCATTCATTTCTGCCAGATTTTGAGTTACAATCATCCCCCAGCCCCCGTTATTCCCCTACCCAACCTCCCAGAATAGTAGTCCCACAAGATATCGCTTCCTCCAATCTGCTCTCTCCCATACCTTCTCCCATACCCCCATCGACTTTTCCATTAGAGGAAGGTGAGTCTTTGCATCCCAATGCCTGCACATCTTATCTCCCTATTACAAGCAAGAGTATTAATAATAGTATTTATATATATTTGAAACATTTAATGTTACGACCTCGAATTTCAGATCCATTTCCTTCCTCCCTTGTCACCCATTCCCTCTGGGGAGATAAGTAATTCAGTATATGTTGTACATGTCTAGCTACGCAAAATATTATCATAGTAGATATATTGTACAAGGCTGCTTATAATTCCCTCCCACTCATCCCACCCCCCACCTGGTCCATTCCCTACATGATCCTGTCCCTCTTCTATACTGGGTGCTTCCAACCTCCCCTCCCCCCAAGGATGCCTTCCCATCCATCATCGCTCCTCTCATCCCCCTTCCCCTATCCTGCTGCAGGTTGAGATATCCCATTTAGTATGTATGTCATTTTCTCCCTGAACCAGATTCAATGTGAATGTGGTTTTGCCTTTTTAGCCTTCCTTATTCTCCCCCTCCTTTGCAACCACTTCCCCTTGCTTCTTCTACATGGGATAGTTTACCCTACCCTATCTCTCCCCACCTCCTCTTGCTACTTTCCTCTCTCACCTCATAATTTCATCCCTTGAGTATTCTCCCTTCCCAACAAATTCAACCTATGCCCTCTATCCATATATAACTGTAACCATATACACACACATTCACATATGTATTCATATGACCACACCCCCTTCTTCCATTATTTTCATAGTGGGAAAGATATCATCAGTCACAGATATTGCTTTTCCATATACGAATGTAAATAGTTCAACTTTGATAAGTTCCTTTTGATTTCTTTTCCCTGATTACCTTCTCAGGCATCTCTTCCTTCTTATGTCTGGATGTCAAATTTTCTATTCAACTCTGGTTTTTTCCTCAAGAATGCTTGAAAGTCCTCTATTCCACTGAATGACCATATTTTCCCCTGAAACAAAATACTCAGTTTTGCTGGGTAGGTGACCCTTAGGTTCATTCCCAGTTCTTTTGCCCTCTGGAATATCATATTCCATTCCCTTCAGTCCCTCAGTGTAGAAGCTGCCAGGTCCTGGGCTATTCTGATTGTGTTTCCACAATATTGAAATTGTTTCTTCCTGGCTGCTTGTAGTATTTTCTCCTTGATCTGGGGATTCTGGAACCTGGCTAAAATATTTCTGGGAGTTTTCTTTTTGGGATCTTTTTCAGGAGGTGATCAATGGATTCTTTCAACCTCTATTTTGCCCTCTGGATCTAAAACATCAGGGCAGTTTTCCTTGAGAATTTCTTGAAGGGTGATTTCTAGGTTCTTTCCTTGATCATGGCTTTCAGGTAGTCCAATAATTTTTAAATTGTCTCTCCTGGATCTATTTTCCAGGTCAGTGGTTTTTTTCCCATGAGATATTTCACATTGCCTTCTATTCTTTCATTTGTTTGGATCTGTTTAACAGCATCTTGATTTCTCATAAAGTCATTAGCTCCCATTTGCTCCAGTCTAACTCTGAAGGAATGAATCTCCTCAGTGAGCTTTTGAGATTCTTTTTCCATCTGGCAAATTCGACTTTTTAAGGCATTCTTCTCCTCATTGCCCTTTTGGGCCTCCTTTGCCATTTTGAGTTAGTCTATTTTTTAAGGTGTTGTTTTCCTCAGTCAGGCTGTTGACCCTCATTTCATACTTTTCCTGCATCCTTCTCATTTCTCTTTCCAATTTTCCTCCACTTCTCTTATTTGATTTTTAAAGTCCTTCTTAAGGTCCTCTATGGCCTGCAACCCGCTCATGTTTTCCCCTGGGGCTTTTGGAGCAGGACTTCTGACCTCACAGTCCTTTCCTGCTCTATGCCCCCAAAATAGGAGTCTAGGGTTGCATTTTTCTGTTTCCTTTGCCTTGGCATGTTGCCACTTAATTACTTGACTTTTGGGCTTGTTGCCACACTATGGCTTTAAGGCCAGATAGAGGAATTTTCGTCCCAAACGTGTGGGGGGCAACTTCTGTTTCTGGCAAGCTGTAAACCCACCCACGACTTCCACCCTAGATCACAATCCAGATCCAGGGAGGTTAAAGTAAGAGCGATTACCCCCCAAGACTGATCGCTGGATCTCCCTAAGATTTGGAGGCCGGGAGCTGGAGCTGCCTCTGAAAACTGCAAAATAGGGTGTCTCCTCAGTGGCTTCTAGACCCCAGGGGAGGGAGCCGATGCATTCCCTAAATACCAGTCCCAAAGTCCATAGGACACCAACCTCTTACTTTGTCCTAGGCATGTCTATGTTGATAATTCTGGAGTCGCCACAGCTCCTGGTGTTCTGGGGTTCCTCCACCCAGCTGTTGGCCCTGCCACCCTGGGGCTAAAACCTCGGCTCATGTGGACCTGGGCTCAGCTCAGCTCGGCTTCTGCACTCTGTGTGCTGCAAGCTGCCAGGTCCCAGACCGCTGTGCTGGTCCTTCCTGCCGGGCTGCTGGGCTGTCCTCAGCGGGAGCTTAGCTTCTCTGTGTCATTCTGTGGGTGCTGGGGCTCCAGAAGTTGTTCAGAGTCCCCTTTTACATAGTTTGGGGGGAATCTGGGGGCAGAGTGGCTTGGAAGAGCTGTTTCTACTCCGCCATCTTGGCTCCGCCCTGCTGCATATATTCTCAAGTGATATTACTCACTAATTTTTTTGCCTAATTTCTTTGTTAAAAAAAGAGGGAGAAAGGTGAAGGTTGGTCCTTAGAATGATCCCTAAGAATGATATACATCCCTAGGAATGATATACATCCCTAGGAATGATATACAAAGTAAAACCAAGAGCACACACCACGACTACACTAATGAAGATAAAGAAATCCCTAAATGATACCCAAATTCAGCTGAAATTCAGTGATCAAACAGTTTCAAAGGACAGATGGTAAAACACTCACTCTTAGAAAAGAGGTGGTGGGTTACATGTGTGGGAGGTAGCATGAATTGTCAGATGGAGTTACTATGCTGATTAGTTTATTTAATTGTTTTTCTTCATTAGAAGAAAGAATTATGGGATTGGGGAAATTTATGGGGCTGACAGTGGTGTTAAAAAAAAAGCATCAACCATTCTGGAGAGCAATCTGGAATTATGCCCAAAGAGCTATAAATAATTTCATACCCTTTGACCAAGCAATACCACATCTAGGGTTATATCTCAAAGAGATCATAGAAGTGGGAGGAAGACCCATATGTACAAAAATATTTATAGCAGCTCTTTTTGTGGTTGCAAAGAATTGGAAATTAAAGGGGTGCCCATCAAATTGGGGAATGGCTAAATAAGTTGTGGTATATGCATGTAATGGAATACTATTGTGCTATAAGAAATGAGGAGGAGACTGTTTTCATATTTACCTGGAGAGGCTTATATAAACTGATGCTGAGTGAGAAGAGTAGAACCAGGAGAAACTTGTATACAATCACAGACACAACATATGTGTGATGACCAACTATGACAGACTGGACTCTTCTCAGCAATGCAGTGATATAAGTCAATCCCGAAAGACTCATGAAGGAGAGAGATGTGACATCCAGAGAAATAACTAGAAAGAACTGAGCTTGAATCCTGATGGAAGCAAACTAATTGATCTTTTTCTTTTCATTGTTTGATTTTATTTCTTTACCATTTTTCATCCCATCTAGTACAATACGCCTTTGTAACTTGACTAATGTCTAATATGAAAGTATTTGCAGATTGTATACTGACTATATGCTGTTGTGGGGGGTGGGGAGAGGGAGGGAAAGGAAATTTGAAACTCAAGGCACTATGGAATTGAATCTTATCAACTAAAAATGAACAAATAATTTTTTTTTTAAAGCATCAATAAAACTTTTTTTTTTTTTGGAGGGCAATTGGGGTTAAGTAACTTGCCCAAGGTCACACGGCTAGGTTTTTGTTTGTGTGTGCATTGAGTGTCTGAGGCCAGAACTGAACTCAGGTCCTTCTGACTCCAGGGCCGACGCTCTACTCACTGCGCCACCTAGCTGCCCCCAATAAAACTTTTTTAAAAAGACAATATGCTGCAAGGAGTCAAAAATAGACAGAACAGGTCACTGATGCACCAGTTGAAGAATATAACCTTGTTATATTGTTTATGTTGTTTTTTCTTAAAAAGAGAAAATGTCATTCCTTTCAAAAGCTTCTGGTCACATTCATGCCAATAGCCACCTACCTACCTGAAGACGTATGGTCCTTGGAGGTGGTGAACACCCTGCTTGATGACATTCTCTGGATGGCATCAGGATCATTATCGACAATTGTCATGATGGCCTGCCTGTTTTCCACTGGCCATTCTAAGATAGCATCATTCTCCCCACTGTAGAGTTGAAAAGCAAGTCCAACATAGCCAGAGAGGCTGGTATTATTTCTGCCATGGGGATATAAGGTCACCCCATAACCATATCCTTCTGAGCTGTAGAATCGAGGGCTTAAGAGCATATCACCTTTTGCTGTGTTCTGAAGGACCTGAGAGAAGTTTCGAACCATCCAGACCCCTCTGGGGCAGGGAGTTTCGGTCAGTGTGATGTCATCCAGGAAAATCCCCCCATTAGAGTTCCCTGGGTCCCCCTTTGTGCCTTGGAAGAGGTAGCGGAACTTAACTTCCTCTCGGAGGGTCACGTGGCCGATTTTCCAATGATCATCATTATCACCTGGGACAGAAACAAAGAGCTGTTAAATGCCACTCAGCCATGTGTTTTCATTCAAATCAGTCATGTATTTATCTCAGGAATTATTTAACTCTATGATCTTGGTGCCCCGCTTTCTGTCTCCTCACACCTGTAATATTGAATGCATTAGAATTCAAAATGAGCTAATCATCCAAACTATGGTGTCAAGTACAAGTCTGTACTTGAGACTTATGGAAGTGGGAATTCCACCCCACTCCCCCAGATATTCCTCATCCTCTCAAAAAATAAATCTTTTTGCTGCTTGAAATTACAGCATTTCATTTTCTCACATTTGTCAAAAGTTCTATGTTTTAGAGATTTGCTTAAATTCATAAGATTTTCTTAAAATCCAGATAATGAAGGTAGGGTTAAGTCTACTGCTTAAAGCCCTTCTGCTTTAATGCAAATTAGTTCCACAAGCATATATTTGTTCTGTTTATGGAAAACAGTTTTTTGTTTAGAGAAGGATGAAAGAAAGGAAGGGGGGTGGCTAGGTGCACAGTGAATAGAGCACCAGCCCTGGAGTCAGGAGAACCTGAGTTCAAATCCAGCCTCATACACTTAACACATACTAACTGTATGATCTTGAGCAAGTCACTTAACCCCAACTGCCCTACCTTCCCCTCTCCAAAAAAAAAAAGCAAAAAAAAAGGGAGAGAAATGATGGAGTTATAGGATTTAGAACTATAAGGGGACTTAGAAATCATCCAATCTAACTCCATCATATTTTTTTGGTAAATCAGAAAACTGTTAAGTGACTTGTCCAAGGTCATAGAGGTAAAAATAAGAGAAGAAAGAGTATGACCAGATCCTCTTATTCCAAATCTAGTGATCTTTCTGCTATACCATGGAGAGCAGTCCTGAACTGGATGTTTTAGTGAAGAGTTTTCTGTGTCAATTTCCATGGCAAGCTTTCCATAACACAAGAAAGCCAGTATCAGGAGAGAGAACACAAAAAGTGAGATGAAAGGGCACCAGAGACAGGCTTTCCTACTTTGAACCATATATTGTCTAGGGTTGGCCCTAACTTGCAACCTGTAAAGAAAGAGAAACCCCATAGGGCATACATCAAGATAAATAAACATAAATATGTTAAAGTGAAAATGTCCGATTTAATTTTAAATTTTATTGAAATAATTTATAGATAGAATTATTAAGGGTTATTCTATTTAAGATGCTAAAGCTTAAATATACCATAATGGGCCTAGAATGATAGCTTTTAATTGTCATATATGACATATATTTACCTAACTTTAAAAACAAAGCTATCAAAGGTCACAATAGTTATAATGATTGTATTAGGAGACTCTTTTGGAGAAGTCTTAGAGACTTGTCTATATACAACAGGTACTAAATAAATGGTGATTAGATTCTATCTATAGATAAAGAGCTCTTTCCTTTATAGTTGTATAAACTCTCCACATGGGAAAGCCCTCCTCTAAAGCAAAAAGCAACTGTAAGTCATCAGTCACACATTTAGAGTAAGGGACATCAGATGAACAGGTCATGTACTGTTCTGATCCCCATAAAGTTTAAAATAGCCTAGAGAAAGACCCCTGATGTTTGTTGGGTACTCTATGGAATATTTGTGTGAGAATATAGATAAAATTTGCATAGTATGAGAAAACATAGATGGCTGCCACTCTGCACCATTGTAGGAAATAGCTATACTGAGGAGATCATGGAAATATTAAAGGGTACTCCATACATTGATACATATCACAACTTCACTATGCCTCCTCATCTTTTACAATTCTTATCCATGTGTTTCAATTTGTCTTCCATAGATGATATGCCAAATACACTAGAAGATTTTATTAGCAACTTTGGTTTACCAATGGACTGCTTGAGCAATCCATCATCTCCAATTCTTACTATATGACAACCCCACCCTCTTTTTAGTCATGCATACCCTCAAGAATGTCTTTTAAATCACATCTCTCAATAGAACCATTATTTTTGTTTTTTGGTTTTTTGGGTTTTTTTTTTTTTTGCTTTTTGGAGGGCAATTGGGGTTAAGTAACTTGCCCAAGGCCACACGGCTAGGTTTTTATTAGAACCATTATTTTTTACATGGTATATTCTAATTACACTAGCCATATATCTTTCCATTGTCAAGCAGGGTTTTTTTTGTTAAGGTAATTTTTTTATGGTTCTTGATAATAGTTGGCATAAAATATCTCCCTCATAACCATGATTAAACCAGTTATACAAGTAATGGTTTGCCTTTTAATGACTCCACAAATATTTTTTAAATTAATTTGATCAAATGCAATTGAATTTGTGAAATATTTTTGGAGTGCCTACTATGTGCACACAAGGAAACAGTCTCTGCCCTAAAGGAACTTACATTGCAAGTTAAAAAAAAAAGATTTGTTTTATATCATTCCTGTAACAATAATTACATTCAACTTGGTATTATAGTTATTTGGATATGTATCCTAGCTATGCTACTAGAATGTAAACTCCTTGTATGTCATGATCATCCTGAAGGAAGCAACCCGACTCAGTGGAAAAATCTCTGCATTTGGAGTCCCAGTACTTATGCTTCACTCCCAACTCTAACTTATTACATGTATAATGTTGGGCAAGTCACTTAACCCCCATAAGTCTCAACTCCCATCCTGTGCTATATCTATGATCTTCCTGAACATGTATCCCTCAACTCTCAGGCACTTATCTGACATTCAATAAAATTGGTTGATTTAAATCATTCAATTGTCCAACAGACAATTGAATGAGGTCAATAGTTAAATTTTCACAGTAAGCATTTGCACCTACAAGGGCTACAAATCACGGCTTAATTTATGGTTTTAATTGTCTAGACTTAAAGGGATAGAGAATATGTTAATAATTCTGATTAAATTTAAAAGACTATCTTGTGCATTTTTCCCAGAGACCTGATTGTTAAATATATACCAATACTATGAATCTATCTCAAAAAACACCAAAATCAATCATTTTTATTGATAAAATTAATCATAAATACCTGGTTTCAAAGGTATACTGTGTACTTTCTTTTTTAAAAAGTTACTATATATCTTGATTTGAGAAGAGTATACACTAAATTATCTGTGACCAAGCACCCTCTTTTTAAAGGGAAAAAAAACTTTTAAGCTGATTTTTCTTCATTAGAGATTCAAAAGTCATGGTTTCAATGGATTGGATTAAACTCAAATTGTCCTTTTAAATACCTTGAAATGTTTCTATCTTGACCAACTTTCGGACATTGCCAGTGCTGTCATCCCTCCTGACCCAGACAACGAGTCTGTCTAAGGGACTTCCCGTCATCTTGTAGTAAAACTGGAGACACTGTTGCTTCCTCTTGGGGTAAAGAATCCTCGATTCGAGAAGAGCAGCTTCTTCTGAATTCCCAGAACTGGTATTGAAGTGCATGAAGTAGCCTGCCTCTAACAAAGGAACAGAACAATGCTTTATCCCAGGTCATTCCACTCTGGGCTCTATTCACATAGCTAAAGGTAAAGGCAGGTCAGGACAATGACCAAAAGAAGGATGAAAAAGCAAAACATTCAATCGGCATCCTTCCAAAAGGTTACCTAGTCTAGGATAAAATTCACTGACTTACTCTACATTCCTCTTCTCTTCCACTATGAAAATATATCCTCCATTTTCTTCATTCTCATATTTGTGAATGAGATTCACTCTTTGCTGCTGGCATTCTATCAAATTTTAGAGGCAGAAACATGGATTGTGTATTTCCCCAGCCTATAACAAAATACTATGAAGGCAACAGACTTTCAATAAGCATTTGTGGAATTTGTTTAGGAGAAAGAAAGGACACTTCATAAAGGGAAGCTTTTTAACATTGAAAGATGTCTAAAAAGGAATGGGTTGCCTCAGGAGACAATAGGGTGCCCTTCACTGGAAGTCTTCACACAGAGGTTGAATGATCAATTGTCAGGAGTAAAGCAAAATATGAACCATTGTGAGAAAAGAATGCTGGACCTGGGGGGAATCAATCCCAACATTGTCACCAGTTTGACCCAGGGTGGGACATGTTATTCTTTAATATCTCTATCAGCTGTGTAGCCTATGATTTTTTCTCAGTTGTTCAAAAACTAGCTAATATTTTATAACAAACATCAGATTTTTACTTTACTGAAACTACTCCTTCCTAAGAGTAATAAAAGTTATAGATCAGAGTCTCATAAAGCAATTCCAGAAACTTATTCAATGCTGAGATGGTCTTTTCCTCTTCTCAGTAACATACCCACAGCATTTCAAACAGCACACAAAAAATTCCTCTCATTTAAAGATCACATTTGCTGCCTGCTTGAAAATCAAACATTAACCTGTAAACAATCATGATTCAGCCCTTACATTTGTGATTATAATTGGTCTTTCACCATATCTTCAGTATCTCCAGGAGATAACACAATGTTGCCTTAATAACCTTGAAGATAGTAAGAGCTTTGATCTTTTTCTGAGATGTAGAAAGGAAATCTGCCTTGCCATAAGGTAGCTGGGTATTTGTTCAACCTGCTTTGGGGAGAAAGCGTAACTCTAGATGTCATCTCTACCTATTGACTCTCACATGAAGTTGAGCAAAACACTTAAAAGACTATATTTTTAGTACCTAAGTTATTCATACGAGATGACCTGGTATAGTACATGGAGAGCAGGACTCAGAGTCAGGAAGTCAGGGTTCAAGTCCCATTTCTTAAGCATACTGTCAGTGTAACTGATTCTGGACAAGTTGAGAATTCTTTGTAACCATACACCACCCAATGGCTTGGCAGTATGCTTTGAGAGAGGAAATTTCCACACTGGAAATTCCTTATACTAAAAAATAACAGATCCAGTCAAAAACCCCAAAGAAAATATTCATATTTATAGACTCTAAGAGTTAGAAGGACCTCAGAGTCCATCTAGTCTAGTCCAGACCTGAATAAGAAACCCTTTGACATTATCCCTGGTAAATGTTCATGCCTTTGCATGATGGCCCTAACTGATGGGGAACTCACTTACTGTTCTACTTTTGAACTTTTGTACAGTTCTAAAGCTCAAATTGTTAGGATGTAGATAGGGATAGATGGATAGATGAAAAGAAAGGAAGAAAGGAAGGAAAAAAGGAAGGTAGGAAGGAAGGAAAGGAGGGAGAGAGAGAGAGAGAGGAAGACATCAGACTGAAATTTGTCTCTGGGACATCCACTTATTTTAACTTCTGACTCTGAGTCAAGCAGAATAAGTTCAATTCATATGACAGCCCTTTAAATACTTGAAAACAACTACAAAAGTCTTCTTCAAGCCAAACATCCCCAATTCTTTTAAGTGATTCCAGAAAGGCGTAAGCCTTCTAACCTTCCTGGTTGCCCTCCTCTGGTGCTGTTCATCTTGTTAATGTCCATCGTAAAATCCATTGCCCAAAACTAAATAAAATATCACATGTGATCTGAACAGAAAAAAAGGTATAGGAAAACCTTCTCCCTGGTCTTGGACATTATTCCTTTCTTAATGAAGTATGATATTGTATTAACTTGTCTCACTGTGACATCTTATTGTTGTTTCATGTTGAGCAATTGGTCCCCTAAAATCTAGAGACATTTTTCAAAGCTTTCTATCCATGTTTCCTCCATCTTGAACTTGCTGAAGTTGACTTTTTGAACCTGTGAATCATCTTTTCCTTCTCTTGTTGCTTATCACTCATCCTCTCAACTTTCCTATCACTCAGTTTTATCTTTCCTTTGCACGCACTGTCCTTGAGTGTTTTTTTTTATTTGTTTAATGTATATGACATGTCCTTTGTCCTTTTATAGATTCCTACATATAAAAGTATCTAGATGCCAAAAACATGCTGACTTTGGGTAGTCAAACTTAGCCTAGTAAACAACCTGACTGCCCCTTTAATTTGCCCTATTTATCTTGTTTCACTGACCTTTGCATTGTCCAACCAGAGTATGATCTTCTTGTCCGAGACTATCACCTCTCTCATGAATCCAGTCAGCATCATCTCTAGTGCCCTGGATCATGCCACAGATGTTTTGATTCTCAAAAGTACACTGGTCCAAAAGGGTATGAGTTGCCGCTGAAAAGAATATGCCATATAAATTCATGATTCAAATGATCAAGGTTTCTTCTTTCTAAAGGCAGTTAATTTCTAGACAGAAAGTCTAGAAATTGTAGTATGTTTATACTTCACTTTGAGTTTTATAAGGCTCTTTCTTTCCAACATCTGGGAGATGAATAAAGATTTATAGAAGATTTATATATAGAAGAGCAAGGATTTATAGACCTATTTTACAGATGAGGAATTTGAGGTACAGAGTTGTTGAACAACAGTCAAGGAGAAGATTCAAATCCAGGTCTCCTGACTCCAAGTCCAAAAATTCATTCCTACCATTTCACAAAAGTTATCCAGAGGCGCTAATATCATGAAGCTTTGCTTTCATAATCTGAGTTCCTCTATCAACAACAAATCATTTTTCCTCAATTAGGTCCCAGCAGGTTCTCCACTTACATTTGATAGACACATTGATATAGATGAGTGCTTGTTTATGCTTAATGGATGGAATGCTGGGTTTATAAAGGACACTAAAGAGCTTACAAAAATCTAGAGACACAAACAAGATCAGGTTGTCTGGGTCTCTGTCCTTCAGAATAAAGTAGAAAGAAAAGAGATTACCACAAAGACAGAACACACAGACCCAAGGTGAGCAGGGAGATCACAGCTTCAAAATCCCATTGTCCAATCCCATCATAACTCACTGCAGTTGTACATGCGATTAAGCCTCTCTAAGTCAATGGTGCTAAAATCAAGGCGCTGCCCAATGATGTCGTCAAATGCAGGGATCTTGGCTGTGATGGTGGGCACATCCTCATTCTTATTAAAGGAAAGTGGCGCATAGTGCATCAGAGATTCATAGTCATAGGGAGTGTTGAGGTCAGTTATGAAGCTGTCATCATAGGTATTGAAGTTGTGCTCATAACCTGTCAGGGAGAGAAACAGCTGATTGTCATCCTTGAAAAATATCTATACAGCTTGCCTGCAATGAAATGCTGCTTGGTGCATCCCAAGGAAGAACCTCTTCTCACATCAGTCATTAGCAGGAAGCAGATAATGGAAGAAAAGTCAAAGGGGGATAAAGTACATTTAAAACATGTAGACCGTGAGATCCAAATTTATAAATAAAATTAGTTTGGTAATTTATTTTTAGAAACCATGACATACCTTCAGATTTCTGCAATAATTGCTTAGGAAATTAAACTATTGATGGTTCCCTTTTTTCCTACAAGATGAAGTCCAAACTCTGTAACCTGAAAATCAGGCCACAGCCTTGTCTTCATCTGCTTTTCCAGTTTTATCATCTCCTAATATTCTCTGACATGAACTTTCTGCTTTATTCACATCGATTTAGTCACAGTACTGGCTCCTGTGCTTGGCTAGCTCTTTATTTTTGCTTATGCTGTTCATTCTCACCTAGAATACCCTCATTCCTCCTTTTTACTTACATAAATCTTATCCATTCACTTAAAATCCTTCCTCTTCTAAGAAGCCTTCTGTGACCACCTCAGCCCAAGAGGACTATTTCTTCATTTGAATTTCTATAGCACTTGACTTTTGGAATCACATGGCATTTGCCCTACACTTCATAACATCTTGCATCATTAGTGATCTTTGTATGTATCTATGCTTTCTCTTTTCAGTGGGCCTATAGAGCACATGCTATGACATTTTTCTTAGCATTGTCAGATGCCTTTATTCAAATCCCATCTCCACTAATTTTTAGTTTTGTGACAGTGGACAAGAGATTTTGAGGCTTAGTTTCCTCATCTGTGAAATAGGTTAATAATGCCATGCCACAGGATTGTTATGAGGATGAAATGAGATCTTGTATATAAAGTACTCTGCAAACCTTAAATCATCATATATTTATTAGTATTTCTATTATGATTTTCTTTGAATGAATGAAAAAGCATTTATGAAATACTTGTATATCAAGCATTTGTATCCTTCACGCCACTAAATACAGCAGCTTATATTCGTAGGTAGTTAGTAGATATGTATATATGTACATATATGCATATATACAAATGACTAATAAAAATATGTGTAATATTCTGTCATTTTAACTGAGTACTTATTACTTCCTATAAATGAAACTAACAGTCCTTATTTCTTTCCCCTGAACTTTTATTATCTGACTGAGTCAGTATGCATAATAAAATTTGTTTTTTTTTGCACTTAGTAGTATTTTATTCTTTTCCAACTACATGTAAAGATAGTTTTCAATGTTTGTTTTCATAAGATTTTTAGTTCTACATTTTTCCCTCCCTCCCTTCCCTTCCCACTCCACAAAAGAACAAACAATCCGATATAGGTTATACATGTACAAAATTTGTTCTTAATAGTAATATACATATATGTTTACATGCAAATATATATTTAGATATAAAAATAGCAATGGTTTTTAATTTGTTGGAACTTTGTTTAATCAATCAGCTATCTATGTTTATAAATGTATACATACACACAAATACACACATATGTAACCATAAAGAACAATTTTATTATGTATACTGACTCAACCAGATAAGTCAAGAGGAGGAAATAAGGACTATATGTCTCAATTATAGGAAGTAATAAATAACCAAATAAAATGACAAATTAGGACATATTTATTGATTAGTGAATATTTAATTAAAATATTTATTATGTTAACACATAGAGTTGATTGATTAAACAAAGTTCCAACAAACTAAAGACATTTGTTATTTTTATTTTAAATCCTCACAATTGCCTGGAGCTCAGAATCAACCCCGAAACAATTAAGCCTAGCCCAACGTGGTTAAGGAGATTCTCAGTGGCTAGACCCACAGAAGCCAAGTTGTAAAGAGAAGTTAAACAAACTGAAAGGGGCAGAGCCATGTCTCCTCTATGGAGCAGCCTAACTAGTTTAGTTTACAGAGGTTTGGCCACTACTGGAGTTTTTCAAACACAATAATTCATGAAGACCAAGGTATGGGGGAATTGCAACCTGTTTTGGTGGAAGGAACATTCTCTACCAGTGAACTCACAGATCTTTGAAGTAAGTAGATTAGAGATCACAAATTTGAGCTAAAGGAACTCAGATCAGAGTCAAACCCTTTCATTTTTTACATATGTGGAGACAAAGGCACAGAGTTTGGTGGCTTGCCTAATGTCATACAGTAACAAAGTGTCTGAGGTAGAATTTTAACTCAGATCTTCCTAACTCCAAATCTATCACTTTATCCACTGAATCACCTACACAAAATTTTCCTGTATTTGACTTCTGAATTTTTTTTTTTCCCAGCCTTGTTCCTTCCTTTGGATCCTATACACTACTCAGTTCTCCACTTTTTGCCCTAAAACAACTCAGTTGCCTCTCTATAATAGTCCTAACCTTTGCAGACTTCTTTCCCCATAAAAACAATCCCATATTTCTCTGGGTCTTAGCAGATGAATAGTTAGCAATTCTGATTTACTTGTTCTCTGTTGGTTGGTTTATAGAGGATGATGAGAGACAGAATTGAAGTAATGGGTAGGAGAGGAGTGAATAGAGCTAGACAATCTGACCTTGGAGTCAAGGGGACCTGACATGAAATGTTAAGTGAAACAATGTTAAAGGGGGAACAAGTAGATTTCCATTGGAGAAATATGTCACAGTAGCATTTCATTACATTATGTCACAGTTAGATGAAAATTTATTAAGGATTTAATATTGTGAAATAATATTGATTAGGGCAATGTTGTGTGAGTTACGCCTGTATTTGTACTTCCATAATCTCTCACATGTAAAATAGTTTATAGTGTGGTAGAGAACTGGTCTCAAAGGCAGTAAGATCTTAGTTCAAATTCTGCCTCTTCTATATAACAGCTGTGTGACCCTGGACAAATCACTTAATCTCTCAGTGCCCTTTGGCAACTTTCTAGACTGTGTATTGCAAAGAAAGTTCTGGCCTGTGTTGGTGGAAAGGATTTCCTAACCTGAGAGTTCCCGATAACAATTAAATCATTTCAGTCATTTTTTAGCCATGTCTGACTGTGATCTTATTTGGAGTTTTCTTGGCAAGATACTGAAGTGGTTTGCTATTTCCTTCTCCAGCTCATTTTGGAGATCAGGAAACTGAGGCAAATAGGGTAAAGCTAGGAAGTATCTGAGGCCAGATTTGAACTCATATCTTCCTGACTCCAGACCTGATTCTCTATCTACTACATCACCTAGTTGGCCTAATTAAAGTATAGTTCTAGTCATTATCCCTGATTTGTCATATGAATTAAAGCATTGTGCTTGTTTGTTTTAAATAAAAAAGCTATTATGAAAACCTGAATTATCTTTTTGTAACCCAGGCTTTCAAGTCTGGATCTCTGTGAATTTGCAGAAATAGTCACTTAATTGTAAAGTTGAAGGTGGTGCAGCCTGCCTGCCAGTGGATTGGAGCTGGTGGGAGAGCTGTGGGGAAGGAAGTAGGGACATATGGTTCTTTGAGATAGAGACATATGGCTCCAGACTTCTTTCAGACCCACTCCAGGGAGAAGAGAAAGAAAAAACTGTAAAAATTACAAGCATGTTATGGAAACCAACTCTTTTACATGCCTTTGATTTCCAAGTTACCTCCTAGCTGATTCTGGAGACATGGTTTCTTCTTGAGTGATCTAGGGATCTCTCTTTTGATTCAGCTGACTTTGTCTCTAGCTCCCATCTGAAGACTTCCTTCACTCTTCTGTATTTTTCTGGTGTATTCTAATCTGTGTAGCTTCTCTCATTTCTGTTTCTATTATAAAGCTCTACTCTATTTATATAACCAGCATTCATAGGAAAGGTGCCAAGCCAGTGTAAGCTTGGGTCTATCCTACCCGAAGAGGTGATAAAAGAACAGGCTTTAGCTTTGACGTTATCACACTCTGGGACCAGCAATATTGAGGCGGAGGGACAAGTAAATATAATTTAATATAGTACCCTTCTCAGAGTCAGGTGAAAAGAATAAGCAAACCTTGTAGCCTTTCTCCTGCTCCTCTGAAGGCCGGAATCACAGTCTCACTAAGAGGGAAGGGCAAAATTCCAGAGGTATTTATCGGTGTTTCTCATGTCAACACACATATCTTATATGCATAAAAAAGTTTCCTCACAGGTAACCTTTTTAGAAACATGGTATTATAAGTGAGGGCACCAATAACTATGTGCTAATATTTTGACATTTTAGTTAGGTACCTATTACTTCCTGCAGTTGAAACTAATCATCTTTATTTCCCTCCTCAAATTATCTGGCTGAATCATTGTATATAATAAAATTTGTTTTTATTGGTAATGTGCATGTATGTATATGTATGTACATACATGTATGATATACACATATTTATATGTGTGTGTGTGTGTATAGAGAGACAGAGATGTAAGAGACAAATGTCCTCTGTCATAGCAGGGCTATGTGACTGTCCTAACTCTTTGTAGCCCCACTTTGGGTTTTCTTGGCAAAGATACTGGAGTGATTTGTCATTTCCTTCTCCAGCTCATTTTACAGATAAGGAAACTAAGGCAAACAGGGCTAAGTGACTTGACAAAGGTCACAGAGCTAGTAAAAGTCCTGACTCCAGACCTGGTTCTCTATACACTGCACCACATAGATGCCCTTAGCCTGACATAAAGAACACAATCTGGACATCACCTGAAATGCAATTTCATTAAGATTTTAATCATTTCCTTCAAGAGTTCTTAGACAGTGGGGATTTCAGACACAGTGGTAAGAGTAGTGAGAAGATATTTTATGATGAGGAAATCAGTCTTGAGGCTCCTCAAATGGAACCAAGTGGTTGCCTATTTATCTGGCCTTGTTTACTTAATATCTATCCTTCTTACTCCTAGTGTTGACATTTATAACTCAAAATGGTCCGAAAGAAACTATGTAAATAGATGTCACTCAGGTATGAAAATAATGGCTTTGAAGAGTGGGAGGGAAAGTTTCCCAATTGATGCTTGGTTTGGCAACAGCAGAAGCTATGTAGGTACCCAGTTCACAAAGAAAGCATCCTAGCACTTCCACCAACTGGTTCTATTTCCTTTCTACTATTCATATACATACATTATGACTATGACAAAATAATTAAAAAGATAAAAAAGTGAAACTTAATATTGGGAAATTATAATTCCTAAGCTTGGTGTCAAAGACAACATATGTGAGCCCACTTATTTGTAAAGGTAAGGGACTAGAGGAGTGTAACGTTTTACATAGTGTTGTAGTTTTTCAAGATTTTGGTGAGTTTCCCTGAACTGCTTATTTTCCCCTATTTTTTTCCTTTTTTTTGGAGGGGGGAAGGCAGGGCAATTGGGGTTAAGTGACTTGCTCAAGGTAACACAGCTAGTAAGTGTTAAGTGTCTGAGGCTGGATTTAAATTCAGGCCCTCCTGACTCCAGGGACAGTGCTCTATTCACTGTGCCACCTAGCCACCCCTTCCCATATTTTTTTTAAATTTTTGTTCTAAGGATCCAAAAGTAGAAAAAGGCTTGCAATTGTTGACACACCTAATGTTGGAGGTATGATATGAAACCACATCTTTCCAGAATCAAAGTCCAGCATTTTTCTACTACATCATACTGGGAACATAGAGAGGAATGACTTCTCTATGGTTCTGCACCTAATATCTTTAGCTAGCACCAAAAGGAAAGAGAAGTCATTAGATTACGACTGGATCACTGCACCCAACTTCTCAAATTTCTCTGCTTAACAAATTCATTTTTCACCCACTCTAATCCATGCTGAATTTGGTGGGATGAAGGGAATATTTTCTGTACTTTATCTTAGAGGTAGCATGATGAAATTGCCTTCAGAGATAGGGAGGACTAGGTTCAAATCCTCCCTCTGACACCTATTGGATATAAAACTCTGGGCAAGTCACTTAACTTTGCAGTGCTCCAGACAACTATCGAAAATCATAAGCTGCAGGGACGTACCAGCCTCTATTGGTAGTATTTCCTCACCTGAGAATTCCCTATACCAGTGAAATCACAGGTTCAATCCTTACTCTATTGAATTGCCTTCTGGTTAATCTCCCTGCCTCAGCTATTATTCCACTCTAGCCTTCACTCCACACAGTGGATAGAGCACTGGGCCTGGAGGCAAGAAGACCAGAGTTCAAATCTAGCCTTAGACTCTTACTAGCTGTATGACCCTGGGCAAGTCACTTCACCCTGTTTGCCTCAGTTTCCACATCTGTAAAATGAGCTGGAGAAGGAAATGACAGATCACTTCAGTATCTTTGCCAAGAAAACCCCAAATGGGGTCACAAAGAGTCAGACATGACTGAAAGAACTGAACAATAATAACAAAGCCTCTACTCAACTGCACAGCCTAATTATGATAAACTTTCATACTCAATAAGTTACAGTAGTTCTCATATACCACTAGGATCAAATATCTTTAACATCTTCTCTTTGGCTTTTAAAGCCTTTCACAATCTGGTCCTTCCCTACCTTTTCCATATTCTTACTCTTTAAAAATTTCATCTACAATATAGGGACAATGGCTTTTTTGCACCCCATCTCCCGACTATCTGCCTTTTCACTGGCTGTCCCCCTTGCCTGGAGTGTTCTCCCCCCTTCAACTCCTGACTTCCCTAGTTTCCTTCAAGGCTCAAATCCCAACTTCTGCACAAAACCTTCCTTGGCCATTCTCCCTTTTCCCCCTCCCCCCATCCACACATTGCTAATGCCTTCCCTTTGAGATGACCTGCCATTATCATTTTGTTGTTGTTGTTGTAGTTCATTTGTGTCCAACTCTTTGTGACCCCGTCTGGATTTTCTTGGCAAAGATATTGGAGAGCTTTGCCATTTTCTTCTCTAGCTCATTTTGTATGTGAGAAAAATGAGGCAAATTTGCCCAGGATCACACAGCTAGTAAGTGTTTGAGACCAGATTTGAGCTCATGAAGATGAGTCTTCCTAACTTCAGACCTGACACTCTAAGCAGTGCATTGCCTAGTTGCCCTGGCCCACTCTTGATATTGTATATATCTTGCCTGTACTTAGTTGTTTGCATACTGTCTCCACCCTTAGACTATGAGCACATTACTACCCAAGATTACAATTCAAGATTTTTACCATAATCTAGTTGTATTATCTTGTAGTTATTATTTAACATCATCAGCCAATAAACAGTCAGTCAATAAACATTTATTAGACACTTTTTATCTGCTTTCCTAGACAGGAGTCATCAGTTAGGAACAGGTGAAAAGGGTTTGCTCATTTAGTTCTACCCTTTCTGCCCCACCTGTGGTAGAACATTGAGCTTGTATTGATCAGTCACAGTCAGACACACTAATACCATAGTAATGTCATTGTGGTCCTTGAGAACGGATAACAACCACTCTGTACAGTGTTAATATAGGATTGCTGGCTTATTAATTTGGTTACATATTTATTAGGGAAAGGAAGGTGAACTATGCCAAATGGTCAAAAATGCCAATGGTCAGATTAATACCCACCTGAAATAATTTCATCCCACCAAATGTTCACATAATCATCTCGGTCCGACCTTGACTGCTCATGATAAAATCCCAATGCATGTAATATTTCATGCTCAATAATAGCCTTGTAGTCACAACCTCGACCAATGGAAAGGTTCTGCCCCGTGTGTTGATCTCCAACCATAGACCAGCACCTTCAAACAAAGACAGAAAGGAAACTGTTCTCTGACAATTCCCAAACCCCAACATCAATTACAAAAGCATGGCTTCTTCATATTTGCTTGATATTGACACTAAACTAAAGAACAAGAATCATAGGGATGTTGATGGTTTTAACAAAGAATATCAAAGCCACTTCTGGCAACCAGCAGATGTGTTATCTCATGCAGAACAATGAGAAAAGCACCTACCATGTCTCAAAAAATTCACAAAAGGGGATTCCATAACCTCCTTCCAAAAAAAAAAATCCTTCTTTTCAGGACTTTTTAGTGGGTAAAACTTAGGTCCCTCAGGTTGTAACATCTTTTGTTTTCTTCTTTCTGGTTATTTTGGTCTTTCCTCATAGATCCTCCCATTTTTTCTTTAATAAATTGCTTTCCTCTTTCCCATGTTTTCCCATGAGGGACAGTGTGGATTAATGGAAAGAATACTGGATTTGGGACTAAAGATTTCCTGTGGTAGAGGAAACAAAGAGCTGTTCTGATATCCATGTTGCACACTGAGATCCTCTTAGTTATATTTTGCATTATATATTTACGTAAATATATAGTATGAATATATTTATTACACATAAATATATTTATATTCATACTTAGCCGTGAGCCATACTTAAACTTTGTTTTAGAGAGTACTTTGCAATTTCACTCTAAGATGGGAGCAGAACCAGAGAAAGAAACCTAACAGTCACATTGCATTCAGCATCACCCCACCAGGATGAATAAGTGTATATGGGAGCCTAGAGCTCTTTTGGGGGGCTCTTGGGGTCACTCATATATTCATCAAAGGCAGAATTTTCAAAATTTTTATAACACTAACCCATCAAACTCCTGAAATATGATGTAAGATGCTTCTCCTTCGTAGGGCTTGAAATCCACACAAGACTTGAGACGGAACATTTCAAAGGCATAAAGAATAGCTCCTTTAGCATTCAGTCCTAGAAAACACATTATATTCATTGTAATTACCCACTTGAGAAAACGTTTCCTGTGTAGTGGTGAAACAAGTCTGACTTCCTCTTTTCCTCCTCTGTCCATTAATAATGACCTTCCCTCTCATAGCTAGTATAGCATTCTGTCTTATATCTTCTGAGGGCATTTTGAAGTATTATAGTTAGCTAGATAGAATTTAGAACTAGAAAGAGAGGGTGTTTGAGATCATTTCATACAACTGTTTATATTATTGTGAGACAACTGCAGTCCAGGGAGGAGAAATTAGTTGCCCAAGATTACACAAGCAATATGAGTGGCAAAGTAAGATTTGGAGCAAGGTCTTCCAATTCCAAATCTGGTGCTTTTTAAGCTATATCTTGTTTCCTTCCGTACTAGGTCAGGACCTTCTAAACTTTCTATCTTCCCCAGTGCTCACCAGAGTACTATGTATGTAGGAGAGATTAATTGGATATATTTTGAATTGAATCTATGCTCAAAAACCTTATTTAAGTATTATTTTAAACACTATTTTAGAGAAAAAATACTGGTCCTTTTAGAAAACAGTTTGTGGGAGAGTTTCATAATAGGGCATCTGACAAAACCTGGTATGCTTAAGTCTTTCTAGGGTAACCTCAGTAAGTGGGGGAGGGGATGACACGTCACTGAAAGCAGAGCCAAGTTAAATGACTAATGAGAAGAGGAAGGGGAAGATAGCACTCAAAAATAAGAATAAATTCTATGATAAGAGAAACAGTATATGTGTTGGTTGATTATTTCAAATTACTATTTTTTCCTCTTTAAAAATATTCTTTCTTATAGTGGATTAGGTAAGAAGGGACACATTCAAAGACAATTATGACATAAAAAAAAAACTGAAGGCATCGGTAAAATTAAAATGAAAAGATAAAAAATCTAAGCAATCTAGAAGAGCTTTAATGCCAGACTTTCCTAGAACTTCATCTGTGGATTTTAGTCCAAGATAAGATTGAAAGTAGATTATAAACTAGATAGGTAGCTAGTTAGATCTAGTAGCTAGTGGATAGAGCACCAGTCCTGGATTCAAGAAAATCTGAATTCAAGTTTGGCCTCAGACACTTAGTAGCTGTTTGATCCAGGGCAAGTCACTTAACCCTATTTGCCTCAGTTTTCTCATTTGTAAAATGAGCCAGAGAAGGAAATGGAAAACCACTCCAGGATCTTTGCCAAGAAAACCCCAAATAGGGACACAACTGAAATAGCTGAACAACAAAAAACATTAGAAAAAAAATTTTCTACTCCATACCACAGGATGAGATGAGGTTTTGATAATGCATATAGTACCATTTCTTATTCAATAAACATTTGTTAATTAACTGGCTAAATGAAACTGTGATAAATGGAAAGGGTTAAAAAGAAGGGGTCCTTAACCATTGCTATTTATTTTGGGAAGCTTACTCTCTGAGATTATTTATTGTATTATTTAAGGTTTGCTCTGCTTAGCCATTTTATTTAGTGGGTTGTATTTATTTAAATTTAGCTGCATACAAAATGTATGGTTATGATCCAGATCTCAGAAACTGTGATTATTCAAACCAGGTGGTCACATTGAATGGAGACAATGAGAAGTAACTTTAAAAGCAACAACACTGAATTGGGAATCAGAAGATCTGAGTTCAAATCCTGACTATATGCCAAGTCAAATCAGGTCAATAAGCCTGTGATGTTAAATGCCTGTGATGTGCCCCCACAATGCTCAGTCTTAGCAATGCAGAGACAAAAAATGAAATAATCCTCTCCTTCTAGAAGCCTTCATTATCTTAGGGGTGAGTTTAGGAGAAAAACAATGTATTTACAAACAAATAAGTACAAAGGGCAGAGAATAAACTATTATATGGTATCCACTATACTAAGTGCTTTTTTTGAATTTTTATTTTTTGCAAACATCTCATTTGACCCTCAGGAAGACCTGAGTTAAAATCCTGTATTAGACACTTACTAGCTAGTATGACCTTGGCATGCTACTTAACTTCTAGCTGACTTAGTTTCCTCATCTATAAAAAAGGAATAATAGCAGGACCTCATAAGATAGTTGTGAGGATCAGATGACATAATAAAACATAAAGAGCTATTCAATACTAGCTATTATTAGTTTATATCATGCAGTGTCCTTTAACAGACAAATCCAAAAAAAAAAAAAACAGGTTTGACACAAATGTAACAGCCGAAATAACTTTACAAAAGGCAGTTCATTCCATAGGAGCAATAGACATTTTAACAATGAAAAAATAATGCTGATTGGTGCAACATAATATGTAGGATATGCCTTTAAATGCAACATGGTTTAAAGGAAGTTCTCTGAGGAATTTCACGAATGACTACGTCAGATATTATTGCATAGAACAAAAAAAATTAAGTCGTGGGTGCCAAATTTAGAACAACCACTGTTACCCAGATTATCAGCTAGAATATAAGGAATCGGGAATGTCCATCTTGTTGTTGGATCTCTCAGTCCATTTCGATTTTTCTTCTAGAAAAAAAGAAAAATAATTCACAAGGTGCCCTTCCAAGAAGTCTTCCCTTACTTCTCTAGTCCTCAGGGATATTTCTCCCATCACTGAATTCCTTCAGAATTTATTATCTGTACTCCAACATTTAATATATATATATAGTCTATAATGTTGTGATCAATTCTGGTCAACATGTTTTTTTTTTTTTTAGAACACTGACACTCAGAGGAGGCATCCAATATGATGAGAGGAGACCATGCTATATGACATGCACTGGAAGGGAGTAGAGATATTTAGCCTAGAGCAAAGAAGGTTTAGGGAGATCATAATAATTATCTTCAAGTATTTGAAGAGATATCACATTAGATATATCCTGCTTGGCCAAAGAGTTCCAAACTATGAGCAATCCATAGATGTTGTAGAAAAGCAGATTTTGACTTACTGTAAATTAAATCTGTTACAATGTTGAATGGACTGTCTTTGGAGGTAACAAACTGCTTATCAATGGAAATATTCAAGTGACTAAATGTCTAATGTGACAGAGGATCGTATGGACAAGGATTCCCACTGAGGTATAGGTTGGCCAGGTATAGGTTGACCTCTCTCTACGTTCACTTCCAACTCTAATATTTTATGTCTGCCTTCTATGGGTGACTAATTGCCTTATAATCTTATCATCAATGGTGTTAGAATCTCCTTAAGGAGATTGTAAGGACAGGCCTCTTACACTTGATAAATGCACAATAAATACTTGATTAAGCAAATCGGAAGTGTTTAAGCTAATGAAATTCCATGAGTTTGTTGACAAGAATACCCACCGATAATAAAATATCTCCTTCGAAGAGGTCCAGGCCAGCAGCTGGAAATGGATTAGAGAAAGAATATTTGAATGAATAGAATTAAACATCAATGTGGCATGAAGCAAAACTTTCCTATGGTTAAAAGAAAAGTTTTTTGGAAACAAGGAAATCTAGAACAATTCTCAGCATTCACTAATCGACAACAACAACAAAATCTAGAAAAAACTCACCAATCTCTTAAGCAACTGGTAAATCCTACAGACTGGTGTGCATTATTATTTTTATGAACAAATAATAAACATTTAAGGGTGTTTTGCTCACCAGTAGAGTTTTATCTAAAGCTGATTAGTTTCCTTGGTTAAAGCACAACACCAAGGAGAACAAGGTTAAGACAGTCCCTGTGTGGATCATGGCAACAGATTCATTCCAGTTTTGAAATATCTGCTCTCAGTGATAGTAGGGAAGCAGGAAAGAGTATGGGGATAAAACATTGCAAAACTTCTTCCATTATTACAAACCCAACCCAACCTGTTTTTTCTGGGTGTAGGCAAGTACCATCACTTTTCAGAAAAGTTACAACTTAATCCCAGTGTTTTTAACTTTTGTTGGTAGCATGATATAGAGGAAAGGGGTAGAGAAACCTGGGACTTTTTAGTTGTCTGACTATAATAAAGTCACTTAACCATTCTGTGTCTTTACTTCCTCCACTATATAATGATGATAGTAGTACTTACCTTACAAGATCGTTGTAATGATCCTGTAAGAAAATTTGTGTAAAGTGCTTTGCAAACCTCAAAGCTATACATAAATATGAATTGCTGTATTATAAATATATATATATATATATATATATATATATATATATATATATATATATATATATAGGTATAGGTTGGCCAGGTATAGGTTGACCTCTCTCTACGTTCACTTCCAACTCTAATATTTTATGTCTGCCTTCTATGGGTGACTAATTGCCTTATAATCTTATCATCAATGGTGTTAGAATCTCCTTAAGGAGATTGTAAGGACAGGCCTCTTACACTTGATAAATGCACAATAAATACTTGATTAAACTTTCTCTCTGAAAGCTGTGATTTTGATGTTGTTGTTCAATTATTTTTCAGTCAGACCCAACTCTTTATGACTCCATTTGGGGTTTTCTTGGCAAAGGTACTGGAGTGGTTTGCTATTTCTTTCTCCAACTCATTTTACAGATGAAGAAACTGAGGCAAAAAGGGTTAAGTGACTTGCCCAAAGTCACACAGCTAGCAAGTATTTGAGGCTAGATTTGAATTCAGAAAGATGAGTTCCTGACTCCCGGTGTCAGCACTCTATCCATTGTACCACCCAACTGTCCTGCTTTACATTAATTATTCTTGATATTATGTTAGTGACATATTTTAAACAGAAAAGTTTTTTATGTGAACATATAACACCATAATGGTTATTATTATTACTGTTATCTACTGCTGCTACTAAGACTACTACGACTACTTACTACTACTACTACTACTACTACTTCAAAAGATATATTTTTATAAGTGAAATTCTTGTAGGAAATTTTTTCTAAAATGAAAGTGTGACAATTATCAATATTTTCTTTTTTTTACTATGGAACTCAAAATATTTTGCAGATGTTCTTCTGAAATTTTACAATATCCTACTAGGAAGACCACAGCCCAGTCAGAGAAAGCTTCCTAGAAAAGATGAATATTCAGCTGGATTTTAATCTAATTTTTCCTTCCAGAGCTAATCTAAAGACAGTGATAGCAATTGATGATTTTAATTCAAAGAGTTTTGTCTGTAGCCTCTTTGTCACATATCATTCAGCTATTAAATGTTATTCTATAGTATCTTTGTTTATGTATCATATGTTTCTGCCACTAGAGTGTTAGCTCAGTGGCTTAGTTACAACAGAGGCAACCCTGACTGTATTTGGAAGAATCTTATCTTTTTATGGTTCTCATTACATATTATTGCTCAGATAATTTAGAAGGGATAAAATGCATAGAGAAGTTATGGAGGCCTTTCATAATAATAATCTCATATTTCTATTACACTTTGTAAACATTTTATAAGGATCCTTCAAGCACAAGCCTGTGAGATTGTATTATTATCTCCATTTTTATAGATAAAGAATCAGAGGCAGGGCCTGCTAGGTGGCACAGTGAATGGAGCACCGGCCCTGGAGTTAGGAGGACCTAAGTTCAAATGAAGCCTCAGACACTTAACACAAAAAACTAGCCATGTGATCTTGGGCAAGTCATTTAAGCCCAACTGCCCTACCTTCCCCCTCCAAAAAAGCAAAAAAAAAAAAAAAAAAAAAATCAGAGGCAAAGTAACTTAATCAGAAGTATGTAATTTGAAGACACTGAAACAACAGAGGAGACAGAAGGATGATATGGTGCCATGTGTATTGTTTTAGAGTCATATGTTCTAGGGTCAAATCCAGTTTTTGATATTACCTTGGCAGATCACTTTACCTTTCAGTGCCTCAGTTTTCTTATTTGCAAAATGAGGATGTCGAACTAAATGGTCTCGAGGTCCTTTCCAATTCTAAATCTATGACCCTATGAAAATGTGGTTTCTCAAGATCCCTCGTGTCTGGCTGTTCTGCCTACACTTGTCAAATGCATTCAAAAGGTTCAAAATTATCTGGTAAATATAGAGCATGAACTAACAGTCAGTGCCTTGTGACAGCCTCTGTCATATTGTCCATGTGTAAGATTCTTTATAGTGGCAAATGCTGGTGTTCTTGGACTTTGTCGTGGCTGTAGTGGTGTCATTTCAGTCATGTCCGACTCTTTGTGACCCCATTTGGGGTTTTCTTGGCAAAGATACTAGAGTGGTTTGTCATTTCCTTCTCCAGTCATTTGACAGACGAGGAAACTAAGGCAGACAAGGTTAAGTGATTTGACCAGTGTCACACAGTTAATAAGTGTTTAAGGCTGAATTTGAACTCAGGTCTTCCTGACTATAAGCCCAGAGCTCTATCCACTGCACCAACTAGCTGCCCTTGGATTGTTCTATTTGATGCCAAAAAGCAGAATACATAGCGATATATAAAATAATAGAAAGACATAGTTTTCTGGGGATCCAACAAAGATTGTTTCCTGACATATTGTTCTCCCTATTTCCGGTGACCTTTAGGCAGAAGCTATAGATATTAATGCCTCAGAAGCTGTAAGGTGTGAATCCTGAACTGGGTGGAAAATTGGACCAGATAGCATTTGAGGTCCCTTTCCATTCTGAGATTCTATATTCTGTGTTCTCAGAGACAATGTTTTGTGTTCTAAGGATCCTGCCCCCCTAGTTCTCATACTCTATGTTGTAAGCTTCCAAAGTTTGAAAGGTTAAGATTCAGAGGATCTAGATTCAAATTCTGTCTGTATCTCTTAAAATCTCTATGAATTTGATCAAATAACTTCACTCTCTGGCCCTTTTTCCTCCTCTGTAAAATGATGGGGTTGAAAAATCTCGTCTTTAATGTCCCTTCCAATTCCAAATTATATGATATGATGGTCCCCGAACAGACACATTCATTCAGATTCTAGCTATGGCTTGCATCAGCCAGCACTTAGGATTTATCAAATTTGGCAAATTGACTCTTGGTTGACTGGGACCCTTAAGCTTTATTGTCAAGGTCATACTCTAAATCTCAAAAAAACAAAGAAACACAAATTAAATAAGTTACTTTAAAGATATTTGTGTCTGGTCAAAGTGAATTAGAAAATTACATAATTATCTGGTCAATGACCTAAGGAACACAGACTACAAGTTCGTTCCTACCGGCTTTTCAAGTCGCTTATACTGTACCCTGCCATGAACCTTAAGGATCAGAACATTCATTTACTTCCTCCCTGATACAACTGTTCCATGTGAGACAGAAAATTCACATAACACAGGGAATAAAAGAACAGGGCTTGGTGCCAAAGATATTTTTGAGAATATAAGAAGCCATTCTGAAGGGGCCTCACAGCACCAATGGAAATGTGTGATTAAATTTGTAATTTTTTTATTAATCTAAGTTATTTTTTAAAATAGTATTTACCAATATGATCTCTAGATGGTCAAGGATAGAGAGTGTCAGACTATGGAAAAAGTATGGTATCATAGATCTTAAAAGGATATGGAGTGCATGGGGGACCACCGGTACAATGGCATAGGCAATTTAGTCCTCATGTTCCCCATCTGTAAAATGGTCGGGTTGAATGAATCAGTGCTAATCTTTCAGCTCACACATTCTATAGTCTTGAATTGTATTTGACTTGTTAGGCAAGCTACTAGTTGGAAGAGGCAATTGTACATAAGATTGAGAATATGTTATTAGCTCTCCTCAGTCTAAGTTAGGGAAAGCTTCCTAGAAAGGGTGAATACTCATCTGGAATTGTATCTAGTTCTTCCTTCCAGTTCTAATCTGAAGAGAATGATAGCAATTTATGACTTTAACACAGAGAACTTTATAGTCTCTTTATCCTGCATCATTCACTCATTAAATGCTACCCTACTCTATACTTTATATTTTTCCTACTTCCATTACTTAGTTACCACTGAGGTAACCCTGTTTTGTTTTTTTGGTTTTTTTGAAGAATCTCATCTTTTTATGGCTCTCATTGCTCAGTTTAGTCTCATGCACATAGAAAACATTCAATAGGGGTGGCTAGGTGGCACAGTGAGTAGAGCGCCGGCCCTGGAGTCAGAAGGACCTGAGTTCGGATCCGGCCTCAGACACTTAACACACACAAACAAAAACCTAGCTGTGTGACCTTGGGCAACCCCAATTGCCCTCCAAAAAGCAAAAAACAAAAAAACAAACAAAAAAAAAACACTCAATAAATGTCTGTTGTGTAAATGAACAAACTTCCAATTTCAGTATTCCCTGGTTTCATGTTCAGTCAGTGTGGCATAGTATTAGAAAGACTTCTGAACTTAGCTTCAAGATACCTTGTTTTAATCATAGGACCATAGTATCGGAGGCTTAGAGCTTGGAAAAAATCATCAAAAAAGCAATCCTTTTATGGAGGAGGAAACTGAGGACCAGTGAAGATAAATGACTTAATTAAGTAATTTATTATTTCAATTAATGACTACAATTAAGTCAATTAATGACTTAATTAATTACACAAGTTATAAGTGGCAGAATCAGGATTAGAACGTAGGTCCTAAGATTCCATATTTAGCACTCTATGTTATGTTATACCACCCTGACATATGACCTCTCAGACTAATCCGCTGTGTGACTTTGGGCCAATAATTTAGCCTCTCTCAACCTCAGTTTCTTTATCAGTAAAATGTGACTAGAATCTATGGTGTAAACTTCACAAGGTTGTAAAACTCAAATGAGAACATATCGAAAGTACTTTGCCAATCATAAAGCATTGTACAAATATCTGCTATTTTTACTTTGTTCATCACAGACAGAATCAACATGGGCTTAGCTAACACTAAAGAGGCTTAGGTACATTTGGGTAGCCTTACTCTTTAGGATGACCCTGGATATATTTGAGGGAGCCATACCCATCAGGTTGACCTTGGCATATTTGGGGGAGCCTTACCCATTATGCTGACCTTATAAGTTGCATAATAAAAATATCGCTGAGCTATAAATGAATTTGTAAAAAAAATTTAAATGTATTTGGAGGACAAAAATTTACAATTATATTCATAATTATTATGTTTTTAACATAACACCCCATCTCCATCCTCCCTGGCTGACAATAAAAATCCAGGGTTGTGAAGTTATTGGCTGACACAAATTCAAATACCATTTCCATTTTAAAACCCCAAATGGGGCATGGATTTCACTGTGTCTCTGAGAATAGCCTAAGAAGAGGAAAAAAAAATTACATACACTCATTTATCTCTTTTTAAGATCTACAGGGCCATACTTTTTCTACGATCTGACACTCTCTGCCTCTGACTACCTAGAGATTATACTTGTAAATATATAAAAAAATTGAACTATGCTGGAAACATAGAGTTACATCATTGAGTTCATGCGGCTCTTTCTCACAGGTCCATGTTATAACATCGAAAACTCCTATAGGAAAACTTCCTTTTCTCCTCACTAGAAGACTATGTCATTTTGTCCTCATATTCCCAGGGGCAGAGGATGGTGTAGAGTTTCTTAATCCATTGGAGCTCTTAATATCCTCTTCAATCTTTTAGCTACCATCTTCATGAGAATAACTTCTTCTAGCCTTTCTTAAACCTTAATAAAAGAGATTTAGAATATCTTGGATTCCCCTGGGTGAGACAGAGAAAACTTAATGAAGCTTTGATAAAGTTCTTCCAATAAAAAAGAAATCATGACTGATAAATTATAATAAGCATTTTATTTTTATGGACTGATGGTTTATACTACCCCCCTAAAAATCTAATCATAAATGGGTGCCCATTGATTAGAAAGTGGCTTAAAAACTGATATGTAAATAGAACTATACAGTAGTTGCATTGTATGGCACCGTATTGTATAATAATATGATGCATTATTATGATCGTATGATATAATGTGTTGTAGACCTATTGTATGATAAGCATTTAGCATATATTAATTGAATGAAAAGTGACATGTTCAAGCATCTTGTTTATACAACGGATTTTTATTATGAAGACTTCAGAGAAGTATGGAAAGATTCTTTTGTGCTGATTCAGAGTGAAATGAGCAGAACTACCAATATAATGTATACATTCTAGCATGATTGAGAAATTACAACATGATTAAAACAATCACCAAAATGACTCAAGCTCCAAGAAAATGGGGAAAATAATTAATAAAAATCCCAGATAATGGAACCTCCTTGACTCCACTGGCCTGAAAGTCAGGAAACAACAAGGATAAGAATGCTCACACATTGTCAGAGTCCCAATATTGATTTTTTATAAGAAATGAGTCAATTGGGGAAAGAGAAAATATACACAAAAATATACACAGGAAATATACACAAAATAATGTCACAAAGTATGGGTAGTTTTGTGTCACAGTGGATAGAGTATAGGACCTGGAGTCTATAAGAATTGAGTTCAAGTCTGCCTTTAGACATTTACTAGCTATGTGACCCTGAGCAAGTCACTTAACCTCTGTAATTCTTAATTTCCCCATCTATAATATCAGTACAATAATAACCTATCTCCCAGGGTTGCTGTGAGGATAAAATGACATATTTATAAAGCACTTAGTATAGTGCTTCACACATAGTCAGTGCTGTATAAATATTAGCAATCATTATTGCTGTTGTTTTATAAAAATAAAGCTTTTTATAAAGCAATGAACAGGTAGAAATATCACTTACCTCGGTTGATTTCTAAAATATCTTTCCTTTGCTCACTGGCATCTACATCAAGGGGAAAGTGAGATATTATTACTACTGTCATAGAAAAGGGACAGTTAAAGAGACATTCTCTGAACATTATGAGAAAACCTTACCATTTTCTTTGGAGGAGGGGTCAATCTGCAAAGAAATACACATATAATGAATAATATGCACATAGGAATAAATTGTTCTCAATAGCTGAGGAGAATGGAAAGCCACTCACCACTATGGAAGCAACAAAGGCGAACAGCAAGGTGAAGGACAGGCTCCAGGTGGCCCTGCTGCAAAGCATTGTGACAAGTGAAACAATTTTCCTGGAAGTGCCTTATAATAAATGTCTCCTGACCTTTTCCCTGGCTATCTGTTTCTGAACTTTGACCCTCCTCTCCATACTTACTGTAGGATTTTTTAAAAAATGTTAGACTAACTAGATTAGTTCCTTACTAAGTCTTTAAACAATCTTTGTTCAGTGGGGAACTAGGGATGGAATTCACTTTTCATCAAGAAAGCTAAAGAATGAGAAAATTAATGGCACAGCAGTCACTCTGCTTTCTACAAAAGCCAGGCACTAGGATTTCCAGCAGGCTTTTCCCTAAGGAGAGTGTATTTTAGGGATACAAAATCAGGTGATAGAGAAAAGGGAAATCTTTACTAATGTTGTACACTTTTTATCCTTAGATCAGGTATTCTTTACCTGGAGTTCATGAACTTGTTTGCTTGCTTTTAACATTGTGATAATTATATTTCAACACAATTGTTTTCCTTTTTAATCCTATGTATTTTAGTTATCACATTATAAAAACATTTTTCTGCAGAGGGATTTATGGGCTTCATTGGATGTTAAGGCCACAGGGGTAGGGAACCTGCAGGCTGAAGGTCACATATGGCCCTCTAGGTTTTTAAGTGTGGCCCTTTGACTGAATCCAAACTTCACAGATCATCTGTGTGTGGCCTCAAGGCCAAGTCAAGGGGGTTCATGACACAAACTTCTCCCTTATTTTGTTTTTTTTTTTTTTGAAGGCTTATCTAATATGCCTGTTATGTACAGGATTCCCAGCAAAATTCTCTCTCTCCCTTTCCTTTACTGACACTCCACATCTGGGACATCTGTAACAAATGATACAAATAAACTTCAGTCTTATGTCCTTACCCAAGTTATCAGCAAGATATTGCTCCCATGGCTATTGTAAGGTACCATTTGGTCTTAGGAGCAGAAGACATCACTCAAAGCAGCTCCCAGGGTCTCTACTTTGTCACTAAGCTCCCTTTTCCACCCTGGGCATAAAGAACTAAGGGTTTACTGCTTAAGTCTGCTCCCGAGTATGTTGCCTCATGGCTTTCATGGTCCTTTGAGTCATCTGCCAATGAAGCCACTTGCCAAGAAACCCTGAAGAAGTTAAGTTACACCTGATGATAGACACTCTAGGAAGCTTGTTTATGCCCTTTTTAAAAACCATGCTCTTTTAAAATAAAGAAGCCACACTTCCCTCCCTCCCCAAAAGATATGTCCAAGATAATGATTCTGTCATTTAGTCGGAACTTAGAGGATTCCTAGCCCAACCTAATTTTACAGACAAGGCCCTGTAGTGGTAAGCACCCTAGCACAGCCAGGATGGCCTGCTAGCACAGGTTCTTTTGATCTGCTTTACAAAGGAAAGACAGCTTTAAAGGCGTTAACAATCCTACTTTAATTACAGAAAAAGGAGTCAGTAAAGAGAATATAAGCAGAGAAATTAGCATAAAGACCAACTGTCTGAAAATAGCAATATTGCTATACATTTTACATTTATCACTGGATCGAGGGAGCAGGCTCTGAGATACTGAGGAGTGTGACCTCAACCAGGAAATCAAAAGATCCTTCTCATAAGAAAACCCTCCCAGAATATATAACAAAGACTGGCAAATGACTGGCTGAGTGCCAAGGAATTTGAGAGTCTTTGTGCCCCAGCACTTAATTGGAAACTCCCCATAGCCCAGAGACTGATTAGCTCTGGGCCAGGGCTCTATGTGCCTATTAATGGGCAGGGAAGATCTTCAAATTCCCTTAATGTTACAGGTCCATACACTAATGCATTGCTGGTGGAGTTGTGAACTGATCCAACCATTCTGGAGAGCAATCTGGAATTATGCCCAGAGGGCTATAAATAATTTCATACACTTTGACCCAGTAATACCACTTCTAGGGTTGTATCCTAAAGAGATCATAGAAGTGGGAGGAAGACCCATATGTACAAAAATATTTATAGCAGCTCTTTTTGTGGTGGCAAAGAATTGGAAATTAAGGGGGTGCCCATCAATTGGGGAATGGCTGAACAAATTTCAGTATATGCATGTAATGGAATACTATTGTACTATAAGAAACGAGGAGCAGACGGACTTCATATTTACCTGGAGAGGTTTATACTAACTGATGCTGAGTGAGAAGAGCAGAAGCAGGAGAAATTTATACACAATTACAGACACAACGTATGCATGATGACCAGCTTTGATAGACTGGGCCCTTCTCAGCAATGCAGTGATATAAGTCAATCCCCAAAGGCTCATGATGGAGAGAGATGTCTACATCCAGAGAAAGAACTAGAAAGAGCAGAGTTTGAATGCAGATTGAAGCAAACTACCTGATCTTTTTCTTTTTCTTGTTTGGGTTTGTTTCCTCTCTATCATTTTTCATTACATCTGATACAATCCATCTTTATAACCTGACTAATGTCTAATGCGAAAGTATTTGCAGATCCTATACTTGATTGTATGACATCATGGGGGGGAGGGGAGAGAGGGAGAGAAAATTTGAAACTCAAGGAATTGTGGAATTGAATCTTGTAAACTAAAAGTAAACAAACAAATTAATAAAGACCAAAAAATATAAAACATTACAGGTCCATAATTAAGTGACCTGTCCAAAGTCATGTAAGTAGTAAATGGCAAAATCAAATTCAAATTGATGTCTTCTGACTCCAGATCCAGCGTCCTTTCTAATATACCATGATATTCCATATTATCCACTCTTCCTAACTTTCCTATTTCAGATTAGAGTACCAGGATCCTTTCAGTTACCATGATTTACATCAGAGACATTATCTATCCTTACCTCTCTTTCAAGTTTGTATTTAATAAGCCACCAAACCTAGTCCATTCTAACCACCACCAAATCGGGTCCATTCTAACACCACAACATCTTATGTCCACCCTTTCTTTCTGTTCACATAACTACCACCATAGTTCTGGCCTTCATCACTTTGCTCCTGAGCTATTGAAATAGCTTCCTAATTGCTATTCCTACCTCAAATTCCTCCTGTATCCAATCCTCCCTCTACACAGCTACAAAACTGGTATTGGTAAAGCATGGGTCTTATAATATCCCATGCTTAGGAAACTGAAGTGGCCACCTTTCACTTCAAAGGTAAAATATAAACTCTTCTGTCTCAGAACCCCAACCCAGTCTACATATATATGGAAATACATATTTAATATATTTACATTTATAGAAAAATGTAATGGAAATGCAGAATTGAAGATCTTCCCTGCCCCTAGGCCCTCTGATTGGCTTAAGTGACTCTGAGAACCTTTTTTAATTTGAAAATATACTCTGCCCCCTAATAGGCTGAATGTGGTCACATGGAGCCTGTGCTAGGAGGCTTGGTGTTCAGAAATGACCACACCTTGATGCTGTGTGATTGGGCAGTGGGTCAAGAGGGTAGTTACATTCTTTGACCCAGGAGAAGTGTTGTGTGATTTGACCAGATGAGACTCTGGGAAGCCATTGTTGAGAGCCCCCCCCGCTTTGAAAACCCAGATGTTGATGCTTCCCTCTCTGGTAACTGTGATTTTGGTATTGATAATGGTTGGACAGTTTAGAAGCCTGTCTGTTTGATCTATGTACTCTGAAGTTCGGGGTGCTGACTTTTTCCCCCTGAACAAGGTAAATGATATATGTTTGTTTGATTAAAGTAAGCTTGTTAACGCATTTTGAGTTGCTTTCCTTTTGAAAAGCAGATCTAAGAACGTGTGTTGGCAGTTACCCTGAGGATGTTGGGGTGCTTGCTGATACAAAATATATGTGCATATACACGTGTGTGCATGTATTTGTGCACATATATACACATGGATCGTGTATTACACTGTACATGTACATGTACACATGTATGTATGTCTGCATGTATGTGCACATTGTGTATTATGTATATGAACATATGTGTGTCTATCTCTGTATTATGTATGTGTGTATGTATGTATATGTGCATGTATTTATCAATCACTCTCTTTCAGTCCATGGTTCAGATAAACTGACCTGCCTGCTATTCCTCCATCATTCTGCCTTTTCTGATGCTCCTCACTCCTAAGACTCAATTGCAATGACTTTGCACTGGTTGTCACCCCTACCTAGAATGTAGTCCCTCCCCCTCAGCCTCAACCCCTTGAATCCTTTGTTTCTATCAAGGATCAACTCAAGTGTCACCATTTACATCAATTAATCAATAAATATTTATTAACTGTTTTCTATGTTCCAGGAACTTCTATGTGAAGCCTTTCCCACAATAGCTAATGCCTCTCACTCTCCCAAAAAATCTTTTTTTTTTCTTTTTGCTATATGTTGTTTTCTCTCAATCAAAGGTAAATTTCTTAAGGGGAAGGACTGGGTTCTTTTTGGGGGAGTGGAAGTTGTGTTTTCCACAAAGTAAATGATTACTAAACCCTAGTTGCATTAGTGAATAAGTGAAAGGTGAAAGGTCCCTTATTGCATTTCCCCCTCTTGCTTTTCTTTTGATACTGCTTCCCCAGATTTTTGCCCTACCCTCAAGTACTTTGACCATTTAGATGACATGTAATTATTAATAATGTTTGGAAATAAAACATTTTTATGAGTTCTATGCACTCTATGGCTAGTGTAGAGATGGCCAAGGAACATTAGATAGCCATCTCATTCACTCCTTTGAATAAACATATCCTCTGTTGAAGGAGTGGAGAATGGGTGGAAACACAGATAGAGACATATGAATATAAGTCTTCTCCAGTAGAATCCCAGTAACAAACTTGACCTTTTGGTTTGGTTTTATGACTTTGATTACTTTGATTACTTAGTTAACTGATGTTTTTATCTTTTAACCCATTGAATCCCATAGGTTTGAGGGTCAACAGGGAGGGTCTAGAAACTTTGACTCTTCCTTGCTGTGAAGATTTTGTGGTTTAGAGATGATAAAGCTTTAGTGACTTCTTATTTAGAGATCATTTGCATTGGCTTATCTGACTTTTTAGTAAGTTTTTATTAATATATTTTTATTTCACCATAATCTCCCCCAGTATCTCTCTTCCTCCTTTTTCCAGTCACCAGTCACTGTTATGTGCAGTCTGCATATAACAAACTGAATTTAAAAAAAAAACAGTATGACCAATTGCACTCTAAAAATATGTTCAATGGAAAACATTTGTGTACCTCTCACCTTTGTAAAATGAGCTGGAAAAGGAAACGGCAAACCATTCCAATATCTTTGGCAAGAAAACCCCAAATGGGGTCATGAAGAGTTGGCCACAACTGAAACAACTGAACAGCAACAAACACCTTTGCAAAAGGATAGGATAGTGATTTCTCTCATTTTGAGACATGCTTGTTCTTTCTAATTTTGCAACATTGACTTTTGATTTTTTTGTAGTTGTTATCTCCATTTGCATTGTTGTAGTCATTGTGTTTATTGTTTTCTTTCCTACACTTACTCCCCTGTGTATCAGTTCATGGAGATCTTTCCAGGATCCTCTATATTCATTACATGCGTAGTTTCTTATAGCACAGGAATATTACATTATGTTCACATACCACTATTTGTTTAGCCATTCCCCAAATTGAGGGAGGACATCTACTTTGCGTTCAATTGTTCATTATCATAAAAAGTACTACTATAAATATCTTGCAGTTTGTATTTCCAGTTCTTAAAAAGTACTGCTATAAATATTTTTGAATCTATAGTATTGTTTTCTTATTGGTAGCTTCCTTGGGGCAATGGAGTCTCTGGTTCAAAGGACTTGGACAACCGCTTGAGTAAACTAGGAAGTATAGTGGATAGAGTGCTGAACATGGGGTCAGGAAGACCTGAGTGTGAATCCTGAGTCAGACATTTATTAGCTGTGTGACCTTAGTCACTTAATTTTTATTTGCCTCAATTTTCCCTTTTGTAAAATAAGAGAATTGAACTTGATGACCTTGAAGATCCATTCCACTTCTAATTTCATCCTATGTTGATCCTATGATGTCATTATGATGATGTCATTATCTTGCTATTATTTATATTTAATGTTCTGTGGACAATAATGCAGGAATCTAAATTTACTAGGATAAACTTATCAGCTGTCAAGCTTGCTGAAAGCATCAACTCCAAATAGTAGACAGGACTACAGAGATAATGTGTACTTCTTCCTTTTCCCAAATAATTTTGATTTCTTGGAGAGCTTGTCATTTCACCTCATTTAGAGCTTGATAATTTGCTATGACTACACCTATTAACAACATTGTTATTAAATTTTTTACAACTCAACATTATGTCCAAGAGATTATCATAATGATTTAAGTCTCCAATTCATCAGCAAACTCACATCCACAAATTAGATGGTGGCTTCCAAGGAAGCCTTTAGTAGAATTTGTTCAGAGAAGGAAAATATCTCTCCCTACTGAACAGGAATACTGTGCTACCACAAAACTCTATTGCCCACCAAGGACCAAGCCCTAAGAAAATGAATTGAGGTATCTTCTCAGTCACCTCCCTTTTAGGTCTCTTTACCCCTCCAAATGTCCCTTTTTTCCACCCTCCCTAAAAGTCACTTATCTTGTCATCTGCTTATTCATTAAGGACTTTGCACTCAGCTTGATGTGAACCAACTTCTGCTAAGGACTTAGGAGCAATCAGAGTTGATATTTCGCCTAAGACATTTCATACTTTAAGGGAGGAAAGAAGATGGAAGAAATAGGGGGAGAAAAGTTCTTTAAAAGTTCTTTTAAAAACTTTTAAGACTGTAATAGAAACCTGAATTTGCAGTCAGAAAAACTAGTCAAATCCTATCTATAAAATGAAAGAATTCAATAGATAATGTCTAACTCTAAATTGCTATAACACTAAGGCATAAAGGAATGGATCTTGAAGTAGTAAGAATATCTAGGATAGACTGAAAAATAAGTTTTCCCAAGGCCTCTCACATGACATAGGGAGCTGTGTTGTGTCTTCTTGAAACTGGCAGGAATGAAAATATAATAATGAAACTCCATTAGGTGTGGGGGTGCGGCCAAAGGTAGCTGGGCCCTGGAGCTCTGATCATTATGTTGTACTATGTTCATTGGCCTCCAACAGATTGCTAAACCCCTTAGAAGCTTATGAGTCAGCTCTTCACATCCCACTTAGGTCTCAGAATACTTGGAAACTCTCACATAGATCTCACAATTGGAAGAAACCTCAGAGAATCTCACAGATTCTAAGCAGTGGGAATAGGAGTCTCCTTCACAGCATCTCTCAAAAATGATTGTCTTGAAGCCACTTGAGCACCTTCAGGGATAGAAAACTCATTATCTACAATGGCTGCTCATTCCACTTTTAGACAGCTCTCATTGCTAGGATTTTTAGACTTCCATCACTTTCTTTTAGTTCTATCCTCTATGAGTGAATAGCATAAACCTACTCCTTCTCCCACTTGACAAATATTCAAATACCTGATTAAAACTATCAGGTTATCCCCTTTATACCCCCAATCTCAAGTCTCTCTTCTTAGCTAAACATTTCTGAATCCTTCAACTGTTGTTCCTCTTTCATTTAAAAAAAATTATTTACTTGTAGTTTATAACATTCAGTTCCACAATCCCTTGAGTTTCAAATTTTCTCCCCTTCCTTCTCTTCCCCCATCCCCCCCATAGCAGCATGCAATAAAATACCATCTACAAATACCTTCACATTAAACATTAGTCAGGTTGTAAAGAAGGATTATAACCAATGGAGTTAACAATGAGAAAGAAGAAACAAAACAAGATAAAACCGAGAGAGAGAGACAGAGAGACAGAGAGACAGAGAGAGAGAGACAGACAGAGACAGAGACAGAGAGAGAGAGACAGAGACAGAGAGAGAGAGAGAGAGAGAGAGAGAGAGAGAGAGACAGAGAGAGAGAGAGACAGAGAGAGAGAGAGAGAGAGAGAGAGAGAAAGAGAGAGAACAAGTAGTTAGCTTCAGTCCACATTCAGACTCTGTAGCTCTTTCTCTGGATGTGTTTATCTCTTTCCATCATGAGTCTTTTGGAATTGTCTTATAACTTTGCATTGCTGAGAGGAACCCAGTCTATCAAAGTTAGTTGTCACACATACTTTGTGTCTATAATTGTGTACAAATTTCTCCTGGTTCTGCTCTTCTCACTCAGCATCAGTTAGTATAAACCTCTCCAGGTAAATATGAAGTCCATCTGTTCCTCGTTTCTTATAGCACAATAGTATTCCATTACATTCATATACCACAACTTGTTTAGCCATCCCCCAATTTATGGGCATCCCCTTGATTTCTGATTCTTTGCCACCACAAAAAGAGCTGCTACAAATATTTTTGTACATATGGGTATTCCTCCCACTTCTATGATCTCTTTGGGATACAACCCTAGAAGTGGTATTGCTGGGTCAAAGAGTATGCATTTATTTATATCCCTTTGGGCATAGTTCCAGATTGTTCTCTAGAATGGTTTAATCAGTTCACAACTCCACCAGCAATGAATTAGTGTTCCAATTTTTCCACATCCTCTCCAGCATTTATCATTTTCCTGTTTTGTCATCTTAGCCAATCTGACTGGTGAGACGTGGTACCTCAGAGTTGTTTTGATTTGCATTTCTCTAATCAATAATGATTTACAGCATTTTTTCATATGCTTATAGATAGTTATCTTTAATTTCCTCCTCTGAAAACTGCCTGTTCATATCCCTTGACCATTTATCAGTTAGGGAATGACAAGTATTCTTAATAGATTTGACTCAATACTCTGTATATTTAGAAATGAGGCCTTTATCAGAGACACTGGTTGGAAAAATTCTTTCCCAATTTTCCACTTCCCTCTTAATCTTGGTTACATTGACTTTATTTGTACAGAAACTTTTAAATTTAGTGTAATCAAAATTATCCATTTTGCGTTTCATAATCCTCTTTAACTCTTGTTTGGTAATAAAATCTTCCCTTCTCCATAAATCTGACAGGTAAACTATTCCTTGCTTTCCCAGATTGCTTACAGTATCAGCCTTTATACCTAGATCATGCACCCATTTCGACTTGATTTTGGCATATGGTGTAAGATGTTTGTCTATGCCCAGTTTCTGCCATACTATATTCCAGTTTTCCCAGCAGTTTTCATCAATAGTGAGTTCTTATCACCAAAACTAGAGTTTTGGGGTTTATCAAACAGTAGATTACTGTAGTCATTGACTGCTGTGTCATATGTAACTAATCTATTTCACTGATTCACTGCTCTATTCCTCAGCCAGTACCAAGTAGTTTTGAGGACTGCTGCTTTATAATACAGATTAAAATCTGGTATGGCTAGGCCACCTTCCCTAGCATTTCTTTTCATTAATTCCCTGATATTCTGGACCTTTCGTTCTTCCAAATGAATTTTGGAAAAATAATTTCTTGGTAGATTGATTGGCATGGCACTAAATATGTAATTTAATTTAGGTAAAATTTTCATTCTTATTATATTAGCTCGACTTAGTCATAAGCAGCTGATGTTTTTTTCCAATTAGTTAGATCTGACTTTATTTGTGTGAGAAGTGTTTTGTAGTTGTGATCATATAGGTCCTGGGTTTGTTTTGGCAGGTAGATTCCCAAATATTTTATAATGTCTACAGTGACTTTAAATGGGATTTCTCTTTCTATCTCTTGCTGTTGAATTTCATTAGAGATATACAGGAATGCCGAGGATTTATGTGGGATTATTTTATATCCTGCAACTTTGCCAAATTTATTTATTGTCTCAAGTAGTTTTTTACTTGATTCTCTAGGATTCTCTAAGTATGTCACCATATCATCTGCAAAGAGTGATAGCTTGGTCTCTTCTTTGCCTAATTTGATTGCTTCCATTTCTTTTTCTTCTCTTATTGCTACTGCTCACATTGCTAGTACCAAACTGAATAATAGGGGTGATAATGGACATCCTTATTTAACCCCCTATCTTATTGGAAATGCTTCTAGCTTATCCCCATTACATATAATACTTGCTGATGGTTTAAGACAGATACTACTTATTATTTTAAGGAAAACTCCATTTATTCCTATACTTTCTAGTGTTTTTAATAGGAATGGGTGTTGATTTTTTTTTCAAAAGTCTTTTCTGTATCTATTGAGATAGTCAAATGGTTACTGCTAGTTTTGTTGATGGTATGATCAATTATACTGACAGTTTTCCAAATATTGAACCATGCTTGCATTGCTGGAATAAACTTACCTGAATGAAATGTAATTATTCTCATAATAAGTTACTGTAGTCTTTTTGATAATATTTTATTTAAAAATTTTGCATCTATATTCATGAGGGAAATTGGTTTATAATTTTCTTTCTCCATGTTGTCTCTTCCTGATTTAGGTATCAGTACCATATTTGTGTCATAAAATGAATTTGATAGGACTCCTTCTTCAATAATTTTCCCAAATAGCTTCTAGAGTATTAGAATCAATTGTTCTCTAATGTTTGGTAGAAGTTGCTAGTAAATCCATCTGGCCCAGGAGATTTTTTCCTAGGGAGTTCATTGATGGCTTGTCAATTTCTTTTGCTGAGATGAAGTTATTTAAGTAATTTACTCCCCCTTCAGTTAATCTAGACGACTAATATTTTTGTAAATATTCATGCATTTCACTAAGATTGTCAAATTTATGTCCATACAATTGGGAAAAATAATTCCTAATTATTGTTTTAATTTACTCTTCATTGGAGGTAGATTTGCCTCTCTAATTTTTGATACTTTTAATTTGGTTATCTTCTTACTTTTTTATCATATTGACTAAAGATCTATCAATTTTGTTGTTTGTTTCATAAAACCAGTTCTTTGTTTTATTTATTAATTCAATAGTTTTCTTAATTTCAATTTTATTCATCTGTCCTTTGATTTTCAGTATTTCTTTTCTTTTAAACAAATGCTTTATTAACTTCTGTTTTACATCATTCATTTCTGCCAGATTTTGAGTTACAATTTTCCCCCGTTTTTCCCCTACCCATCATCCCAGAATAGCAGTCCCACAAGATATCGCTTCCTCCAATCTGCTCTCTCCCATATCTTCTCCCATACCCCCTTCAACTTTTCCATTAGAGCAAGGTGAATCTCTGTGGCCCAGTGCCTACACATCTTATCTCCCAATTACATGCAAAAGAGTATTAATAATAGTATTTATATATGTTTGCAACATTTAATTTTAAGACCTCGATTTCAGATCCATTCCCTTCCTCCCTTGTCACCCATTCCCTCTGGGAAGATAAGTAATTCAGTATATGTTGTACATGTCTAGCTATGCAAAACATTATCATAGTAGATATATTGTACAAGGCTGCTTATAATTCCCTCCCACCCATCACACCCCCACCTAGTCCATTCCCTACTTGATACTGTACCTCTTCTATAGTGGGTACTTCCAACCGCCCCTCCCCCCAAGAATGCCCTCCCATCCATCATCACTCCTCTCATTCCCCTTCCCCCTATTCTGCTGCAGGTTGAGATATCCCATTTAGTATGTATGTCATTCTCTCCCAGAACCAAATTCAATGAGAATGTGGTTTTGCCTTTTTGCCTGCCTATTCTTCTCCCCTGCAGCCACTTCCCCTTGCTTCTTCTACATGAGATAGTTTACCCTACCCTGTCTCTCCCCATCTCCTCTTGCCACTTTCCTCTCTCACCTCATAATTTCATGCTTTAATTATCATCCCTTCCCAACAAATTCAACCTATGCCCTCTATCCATGTATATCTGTAAACATATATACACACATTCACATATGTATTCAAATGACCATACACCCTTCTTCCATTATTTTCATACAGAGAGAGGGTTCATCAGTCACAGTTATTGTTTTTCCATGTAGGAATAAATAATGTAAATAGGTCAATTTTGATAAGTTCCTTTTGATTTCTTTTCCCTGATTACCTTCTCAGGCATCTCTTCCTTCTTGTGTCTGGATGTCAAATTTTCTATACAACTCTGGTTTTTTCCTCAAGAATGCTTGAAAGTCCTCTATTCCACTTAAAGACCATATTTTCCCCTGAAACAAAATACTCAGTTTTGCTGGGTAGGTGACCCTTGGGTTCATTCCCACTTTTGCCCTCTGGAATATCATATTCCATGCCCTATGATCCCTCAGTGTAGAAGCTGCCAGGTCCTGGGCTATTCTGATTGTGTTTCCACAATATTGAAATTGTTTCATCCTGGCTGCTTGTAGTATTTTCTCCTTGATCTGGGGATTCTGGAACCTGGCTATAATATTCCTGGGAGTTTTCTTTTTGGGATCTTTTTCAGGAGGTGATTGGTGGATTCTTTCAACCTCTATTTTGCCCTCTGGGTCTAAAAAGTCAGGGCAGTTTTCCTTGAGAATTTCTTGAAGGGTGCTTTCTAGGTTCTTTCTTTGATCATGGCTTTCAGGTAGTCCAATAATTTTTAAATTGTCTCCCCTTGATCTATTTTCCAGGTCAGTGGTTTTTCCCATGAGATATTTCACGTTGCTTTCTAATCTTTCATTTGTTTGGATCTGCTTAACAGCATCTTGATTTCTCATAAAGTCTTTAGCTTCCATTTAGTCCAGTCTAACTCTGAAGGAATGAATCTCCTCAGTGAGCTTTTGAGATTCTTTTTCCATCTGGCAAATTCGACTTTTTAAGGCATTCTCCTCCTCATTGCCCTTTTGGGCCTCCTTTGCCATTTGAGTTAGTCTATTTTTTAAGGTGTTGTTTTCCTCGGTCAGGCTGTTGACCCTCATTTCATACTTTTCCTGCATCCTTCTCATTTGTCTTCCCAATTTTTCCTCCACTTCTCTTATTTGATTTTTAAAGTCCTTCTTAAGGTCCTCTATGGCCTGTAACCCACTCATATTTTCCTTTGGGGCTTTTCGAGCAGGATTTCTGACCTCACAGCCATCCTTCTGTTCTATGCTTTGATCCTCTTTGCCCCCAAAATAGGAGTCTAATGTTGCATTTTTGTGTTTAATTTGTTTCCTTTGCCTTGGCATGTTGCCACTTAATTACTTGACTTTTGGGCTTGTTGCCACAGTATGACTCTGCCACCAGACAGGGGAGCTTCCAAACCGAACGTGTGGGGGGACAACTTCCATTTCTGGCAAGCTGGATACCCACCCCACGACCTCCACCCCAAACCACAATCCAAATCCAGGGAGGTTAAAGCAAGAGCGATTACCGCCCCCCCCCCCCCAAGACTGATTACTAGATCTCCCTACAATTCGCAGGCCAGGAGCTGGAGCTGCCACTGAAAACTGAAAAATGGCGTGTCTCCTCAGTGGCTTCTAGCCCTCAGGGAAGGAAGCTGAGGCTTTCCTCAAATACTGGTCCCAAAGTCCATAGGGCACTAACCTCTCACTTTGTCCTAGGCATGTCTATGTTGACAATTCTGGAATCGCCACAGCTGCTGGTGTTCTGGAGTCCCTCTAGCTGGCTGCTGGCCCTGCCACCATGGGGCTAAAACCAAGGCTCAGCCGGACCTGGGCTCAGCTTTTTGCACACTGCACCCTGCGCTGCCGGCTCCCAGAGCACTGCACTGGTCCTTCCTGCATGGCTGCTGGGCTGTCCTCAGTAGGAGGTTCGCTTCCCTGTGTCATTCTGTGGGTGCTGGGGCTCCAGAAGTTGTTCAGAGTCCCCTTTTACATAGTTTGGAGGTTATCTGGGGGTAGAGTGCCTTGGACGTGCTGTTTCTACTCCACCATCTTGGCTCTGCCCGCGATTTTTAGTATTTCTAATTTAGTATTTAATTGGAAATTTTCAATTTGTTCTTCTTCTAGCTTTTTCAGTTGCATGCCAAACTTTTTTACTTCCATTTTCTGTATTGTATTCATGTATACATTCAGGGATATAAAACTTCCCCTAAGGACTGCTTTTGCTGCATCCCATGAATTTTGGTATGTTATTTCATTATTGTCATTCTCTTGAATGAAGTTACTGATGTTTTCTATAATTTCTTGTTTGACTGACTCATTCTTTAGGATTAAATTAATTTAATTTTTAACTACCTTTTAGTCTATCTTTCCATGGCCCTCTATTACATATAATTTTTATTGCATCCTGATCTGAGAAGGATGCATTTAATATTTCTGCTTTTCTGCACTGAGTAGTGAAGTTTCTATGCCCTAGTACATGGTCAATTTTTGTGTATGTGTCATGTACTGCTGAGAAGAAGGTATATTCCTTTTTATCCCCATTCAGTTTTCTCCAGAGGTCTCTCATATCTACCCTCTCTAAAATTCTATTCACCTCCTTAACTTTTTTCTTGTTTATTTTGAGATTAGATTTTTCAATTTCAGAGATGGGGAGATTAAGGTCTGCCACTAGAATAGTTTTGCTATCTATTTCTTCCTCTAATTCCCTTAACTTCTCCTCTAGGCATTTGGATGCTATACCACTTGGTGCATATATAAATATATATGCATATATAAAGTAATGCATATATAAAGCAATGAAATTGCTTCATTCTCGATGGTGCCTTTTAGCAGGATATACTTTCCTTATCTCTTTTAATTAAACCTGTTTTAGCTTTTGCTTTATCTTAGATAAGGATTGCCACCCCTGCTTTTTTAACTTTAGTTGAAGCATAATATATTCTACTCCAGTCTTTTACCTTTATCCTGTGTGTATCCCCTTCTTTCAAATGTGTTTGTTGTAGACAGCACATTGTAGGATTATGGTTTTTAATCCATCCTGCTATCCACCTCTGTTTTATGGGAGAGTTCATCCCATTCACATTCACAGTTATGATTACTATCTGTGTCTTTCCTTCCATCCTTTTCCCTCCCCTGTTTATGCTTTTATTTCTCCCTTCTCCTTTCCCCTCCTTAAGAATTTTCCTTTTGACCACCACCTCCTTCAGTATTCCGTTCCTATGCACCTCCCCCTTTTACCTAACCTTCCCCCTTATTACTATTTGCATCCCTTATTACCACCCCCCCTTTTTCATTCCTTCAGAATTAGACTGGAACAAATGGAAGCTAGTGACTTTATGAGAAATCAAGATGCTGTTAAACAGATCCAAATAAATGAAAGAATAGAAGGCAATGTGAAATATCTCATGGGAAAAACCACTGACCTGGAAAATAGATCCAGGAGAAATAATTTAAAAATTATTGGACTACCTGAACATCATGATCAAAGAAAGAACCTAGAAATCATCCTTCAAGACATTCTCAAGGAAAATTTCCCTGATGTTTTAGACCCAGAGGGTAAAATAGAAGTTGAAAGAATCCACCTAATGCCTCCTGAAAAGGATCCCAAAAAGAAAACTCCTAGGAATATTGTAGCCAGGTTCCAGAATCCCCAGATCAAGGAGAAAATACTACAAGCAGCCAGGAAGAAACAATTTCAATATTGTGGAAACACAATCAGGATAACACAGGACCTGGCAGCTTCTACAGTGAGGGATCAAAGGGCATGGAATATGATATTCTAGAGGGCAGAAGAGCTGGAACTGAGCCCAGGGGTCACCTACCTAGCAAAACTGAGTATCTTGTTTCAGGGGAAAATAAAATATGGTCATTCAGTGGAATAGAGGCCTTTCAAGCATTCTTAAGGAAAAAAAACTGAGTTGAATAGAAAATTTGACATTCAGACACAAGAAGCAAGAGATGCTTGAGAAGGTAATCAGGGAAAAGAAATCAAAAGGAACTTATCAAAGTTCAACTATTTACATTCCTACATGGAAAAATAATAACTGTGTCTGATGAAGCCTTTCTCGCTATGAAAATAATTGAAGAAGGGTATATGGACATATGAATACATATGTGAATGTGTGTATATATGTTTACAGGTATACATGGATAGAGGGCACAGGTTGAATTTGGTGGGAAGCAATGATACTTAAGGGGTGAAGTTAAGAGGTGAGAGAGGAAAGTGAGAAGAGGAGATGGGGAGAGACAGGGTAGGAAAAACTATCCCATGTAGATGAGGCAAGGGGATGTAGTTGCAGGGAGGGAAAGAACAGGAAGGCAAAAAGGTAAAACCTTATTCTCACTGAATTTGGCTCAGGGAGAGAATGACATACATACTAAATGGGATATTTCACCCTGCAGGAGACTAGGGGGAAGGGGATGAGAAGGGGGATGATGGAGGGGAAGGCATTCTAGGGGGAGGGGAGGTTGTAAGTATCGACTTTTGAAGAGGGACAGGATCAAATTAGGGAATGGACCAGGTTGGGGGTGGGATGGGTGGGAGGGAAATATAAGCAGTCTTTTACAATATACTATGGTAATGTTTTGCATAGCTATACATGTACGACACATACTGAATTGCTTATCTTCCCAGAGGGAGTGGGTGACAAGGGAGGAAGGAAATGGATCTGAATTTCGAAGTTTTAAAATTAGATATTTCAAATGTATATAAATACTATTATTAATACTATTTTGCATGCAATTGGGAGACAAGATTTTCAGGCATTGGGACTCAGAGATTCACCTTGCCCTAATGGCAAAGTTGAAGGGGGTATGGGAGAAGATATGGGAGAGAGCAGATTGGATGAGGGGATATCTAGTGGGACTGCTATTCTGCGATGGTGGGTAGGGAAAAATTGTAACTCAAAATCTGTTGGAAATGAATAATGTAAACCAGAAGTTAATAAAGCATTTGTTAAAAAAAGACTCACGAAATAGAGAGATGCGACATCCAGAGAAATAACTAGAAAGAACTGAGTTTGAATCCTGATGGACACAATCTACTTGACCTTTTTTCTTTTCATTGCTTGGTTTTATTTCCTCTTTACCATTTTTCATTCCATCTAGTACAATATTCCTTTGTAACCTGACTATGTCTAATGTGATAGTATTTGCAGATCCTATACTGGACTATATGCTGTTGTGGGGTTTGGGGGCAGGGAGGGAAGGGAAATTTGAAACCCAAGGAGCTATGGAATTGAATCCTGTAAAATACACAAATTAATAAATAAATTTTAAAAAAATAATTGGGCATGTGAAAAAAGACAAAAAAAAAGAAAGTCAATTGAGGTTAAGTGACTTGCCCAAAGTCACTTGGCTAGTAATTGTGTCAAGTGTCTGAGGTCAGATTTGAATTCAGGTCCTCCTGACTCCAGGGCCAGTGCTCTATTCACTGTACCACCTAGGTGCCCCACCCTCCTTCATTTTTTTTTTAAACAAATACTTTATTAACTTCTGTTTTACATCATTCATTTCCGCCAGATTTTGAGTTACAATCATTTTCCCCCCATTATTCCCCTACCCAACCTCCCAGAATAGCAGTCCCACAAGATATCGCTTCCTCCAATCTGCTCTCCCATACCTTCTCCCATACCCCCATCGACTTTTCCATTAGAGGAAGATGAATCTTTGTGTCCCAATGCCTGCACATCTTATCTCCCAATTATAGGCAAAAGAGTATTAATAATAGTATTTATATATATATATTTGAAACATTTAATGTTACGACCTTGAATTTCAGATCCATTTCCTTCCTCCCTTGTCACCCATTCCTTCTTGGGATATAAGTATATGTTGTACATGTCTAGCTATGCAAAACATTATCATAGTAGATATATTGTGCAAGGCTGCTTATAATTCCCTCCCACTCATCCCACCCCCCACCTGGTCCATTCCCTACGTGATCCTGTCCCTCTTCTATAGTGGGTACTTCCAACCTCCCCTCACCCCAAGGATGCCCTCCCATCCATCATCTCTCCTCTCATCCCCCTTCCCCCTGTCCTGCTGCAGGTTGAGATATCCCATTTAGTATGTATGTCATTTTCTCCCTGAACTAAATTCAATGTGAATGTGGTTTTGCCTTTTTAGCCTTCCTTATTCTCCCGCTCCTTTGCACCCACTTCCCCTACATGAGATAGTTTACCCTACCATGTCTCTCCCCATCTCCTCTTGCCACTTTCCTCTCTCACCTCATAATTTCATCCCTTGAGTACTCTCCCTTCCGAACAAAATCAACCTATGCCCTCTATCCATATATAACTGTAACCATATACACACACATTCACATATGTATTCGTATGACCACACCCCTTCTTCCATTATTTTCATAGTGAGAAAGATATCATCAGTCACAGATATTGCTTTTCCATATAGGAATGTAAATAGTTCAACTTTGATAAGTTCCTTTTGATTTCTTTTCCCTGATTACCTCTCAGGCATCTCTTCCTTCTTGTGTCTGGATGTCAGATTTTCTATTCAACTCTGGTTTTTTCCTCAAGAATGCTTGAAAGTCCTCTATTCCACTGAATGACCATATTTTCCCTTAAACAAAATACTCAGTTTTGCTGGGTAGGTGACCCTTGGGTTCATTCCCAGTTCTTTTGCCCTCTGGAATATCATATTCCATGCCCTTCTATCCCGCAGTGTAGAAGCTGCCAGGTCCTGGGCTATTCTGATTGTGTTTCCACAATATTGAAATTGTTTCTTCCTGGCTGCTTGTAGTATTTTCTCCTTGATCTGGGGATTCTGGAACCTGGCTATAATATTTCTGGGAGTTTTCTTTTTTGGGATCTTTTTCAGGAGGTGATCGGTGGATTCTTTCAACCTCTATTTTGCCCTCTGGATCTAAAACATCAGGGCAGTTTTCCTTGAGAATTTCTCGAAGGGTGATTTCTAGGTTCTTTCCTTGATCATGGCTTTCAGGTAGTCCAATAATTTTTAAATTGTCTCTCCTGGATCCATTCTCCAGGTCAGTGGTTTTTCCCATGAGATATTTCACGTTGCCTTCTAATCTTTCGTTTGTTTGGATCTGCTTAACAGCATCTTGATTTCTCATAAAGTCATTAGCTTCCATTTGCTCCAGTCTAACTCTGAAGGAATGAATCTCCTCAGTGAACTTTTGAGATTCTTTTTCCATCTGGCAAATCTGACTTTTTAAGGCATTCTTCTCCTCATTGCCCTTTTGGGCCTCCTTTGCCATTTGAGCTAGTCTATTTTTTAAGGTGTTATTTTCCTCAGTCAGGCTGTTGACCTCATTTCATACTTTTCCTGCATCCTTCTCATTTCTCTTTCTAATTTTTCCTCCACTTCTCTTATTTGATTTTTAAAGTCCTTCTTAAGGTCCTCTATGGCCTGCAACCCGCTCATGTTTTCCCCTGGGGCTTTTGGAGCAGGACTTCTGACCTCACAGTCCTTTTCCTGCCCTATGCCCCCAAAATAGGAGTCTAGGGTTGCATTTTTCTGTTTCCTTTGCCTTGGCATGTTGCCACTTGATTGCTTGACTTTTGGGCTTGTTGCCACACTATGGCTTTAAGGCCAGCTAGAGGAATTTTCGTCCCGAACGTGTGGGGGCAACTTCCGTTTCTGGCAAGCTGTAAACCCACCCACAACTTCCACCCTAGATCACAATCCAGATCCAGGAGGTTAAAGCAAGAGCGATTACCCCCCAAGACTGATCGCTGGATCTCCCCATGATTTGTAGGCTGGGAGCCGGAAATGCCTCTGAAAACTACACAGTGGCATGTCTCCTCAGCAGCTTCTAGCCCCCAGGGGAGGGAGCTGACGCATTCCCCAAATACAGGTCCCAAAGTCCATAGGACACTAACCTCTTACTTTGTCCTAGGCAAGTCTATGCTGATAATTCTGGCGTCTCCACAGTTCCTGGTGTTCTGGGGTTCCTCCAGCCGGCTGCTGGCCCTGCCGCCCTGGGGCTAAAACCTCGGCTCACGTGGACCTGGGCTCGGCTCGGCTGCTGCGCTCTGCGTGCTGCCGGCTCCCAGACCACTGCGCTGGTCCTTCCTGCAGGGTGCTGGGCTGTCCTCAGCGGGAGGTTAGCTTCTCTGTGTCGTTCTGTGGGTGCTGGGGGCTCCAGAAGATTTTCAGAGTCCTTTTTTACATAGTTTGTGGAGAATCTGGGGGCAGAGAGGCTTGGACGAGCTGTTTCTACTCCGCCATCTTGGCTCCGCCCCCCCCCTCCTTCATTTTTAAGGAGGACAATGACATCATGGGATGATGTCTTGACTTGCTTGTGAATTGAACTTAAATAAGGCAGAGTTATACAAAATGTCAGCCTCACTCTTTCTTCTAGAGTCATCAAAGTCCACAGTGGATGACCTTGGTGTCTTCAATATCTGACTAGACTCCAAATACTGCACAGAACCTGCTTCTATCACCTTCATAGCCACTGGAACAAATTGTTCTCACCCACCCATTATACTGGGGGAAGGCTTCACATGCTTGGGAAAACATTCCCCTACTTCACTGATGAGTTTGAAACCTGTCAGTTACCCTCAACCTGATTTAACCCATCTGTTGATAGGTTTTTTTTTTTTTTTTAATCAGGGCATACCCGCTGCACATACTATAGCTTCTTGGAACCACATGTGATGGTGGGTGGCAGGTGGACACCACAGGTGAATGAGTAGCACTGGAAAGGACTCAGAAAGCCTTCACACCAGACGTTCTAGCCCTCCCTCAACACCCCACATACCTGCTCCTTCAAACTGGGTTGATCCTGCAGGTGGTCACCTTATGGCATGGTCTCCAGTCTCCTCACCATGGAATGTGTTTGTCTTGGGCATAAAATGGTGGAATGAGATTTAAATTGGAAAAGAAATGCTTTGCATGAGTTCTTAATTTTTTCTGTGGAAGGCGCACCTTTGCCAGTTTATAGACCCATATCCTCTCCTCTCTCAGTTTAAGAACCTTTAATTTTCCATTCAAGGCCAGGATCAAATGCCAATATCACAACCTGAACCAAAGCATTGGGATGTAGAATCAGGCTGATCATTTGTGGCCCTTTCTGCCTCCCTATCAAGTTCATACTGACCATTCCAGATATTTCAGGATAAGATACAGTGTGAGCAGAAAGAAATCAAAAGGACTGAGCAGGTTCAGAAAGCAGGAAGACGAGGCTTGACCCAACTTTAAAAATCACATCATTTCATGCACCTGAACATGAAAATGATAATCAGGGAAAAAAAATGATTTTTTCAAAAAAATCAGTTCTATTTCTTTCTTTCTTTCTTTCTTTCTTTCTTTCTTTCTTTCTTTCTTTCTTTCTTTCTTTCTTTCTTTCTTTCTTTCTTTCTTTCTTTCTTTTTTTTTTGCTTTTTGGAGGGCAATTGGGGTTAAGTAACTTGCCCAAGGTCACACGGCTAGGTTTCTGTTAACGTGTGTGTTAAGTGTCTGAGGCCGGATCCAAACTCAGGTCCTTCTGACTCCAGGGCCGGTGCTCTACTCACGGTGCCACCTAGCCACCCCAGTTCTATTTCTTAACTCCTATGAAGTTGAAATGAACAAAAAAAAAAAAAGACAGCAGCAGACTTAAATTTGGGAGTCCTGGGTTTGAAGCCTGGTTCTGCCACTTACTATCTGTGTGATATCAGCAAGTCACCTTTCCTGAATTTCATTTTACTAGTGTGTAAAAAGGGAGTTGGAGTGTTTGACTTCTAATGCTCCTTCCTATGATCCTAAGGTGTATATAATGCAACATAAAACAGATAACTGCTCAGAACCATGCGGCTAGATTTACTTTTTGATCCATCAATCAATAAACATTTCATAAGTTCCTACTATGTGCCAGGCACTGTGCTGGGTATAAGAATACAAAACCAGCAATTATATGGCCCTGGTTATCAAGGCACATATCATAATGTAACATCATATAACATATATACAAACAAGAATATTACAGGTTTTCTTATTAAAGAAAATATTCTATTGGCTCTAATGAAGGTATAATTTTATTTTATGTGCTTACTTTTCTTATTTAAAAAAACAAAGAGGATAGAATCACAGAAAATAAAATGGACATTTGATTACATAAAAATTTAAAAGCTTTTATACAAACAAGTGCAGTACACTTAAGAATAGAAGGAAAACTTTTAACTGGGAAAAATATTTATAAGTTTCTTTGACATAAATCTCATTTCTAAGATTTATAAGTAATTGATTCAACTAGGTGTTAAAGTGCATAAAATGCCAGGCCTGGAGTCAGGGAGACTCATTTTCCTGAGTTCAAAATGAGTTTTAGGTACTTAAGAGCTTTGTGATCCTGTGCAAGTGACTTAACTCTCTTTGTCTTAGTTCCTATTCTGCAAAATGAGCTGGAGCAGAAAATGGCAAATCATGCCACTATTTTGTCAAGAAAATGCTAAATGGGGTCATGAATTGTTGGACAGAACTGAAATCACTGAACAACAATGTAAGGATAAAAATAATTTCCTAGCTGACAAATGATCAAAAGGTCTGAACAGATAGTTTTCAGAGGCAGAAATCCAATAAATCAATAAACATGAAAAAATGCCCTAAATCACTAAAAAATAAAGAAATGAAAATTAAAACAACCCCAAAGTAATGCTGATGATGGGACTCTCCCACATAGATTGAATTGTAGGTTCAGACCAAAAACAGAAACAAAACACAAAAACTAAATTTTATTAATATCATTTTTTCAATGGCCAGAATTACTGTCTGGTAGAAGCAAATGGGATTTCTGAATTACCAGAAAAGTCAGGGTCGGGTTCTAATTGTGGGCAGGCTTTTAGCCTAGGGAATTTTTTGTTTGTTTGTTTTAATCCTCTAATTATGTAAAGTTCATCAAAGTTATAGGTTTACTTGATCCTGAGAGCAGATAATGCAAAGGGACTTAATGGGAAAATAGTTTTGGCAACTTCATTTCCAGCTGAAAACCCTAGGGCTGTATTTACTAACTTTTGACTCTTCTGGCAAGTGGAAGGAGATTTTGTTCAGTGCCCACTATGAGACTTGGTAACAAAGTGGGGAGATCACTGGATCGTAGGGCAGAGGACCTGGGTTCATGATGCCAGCTCTGACCCTACCTTTGTTATTTGGATGAGTTACATAACTTTACTTAATCTGGCATTCAAATCCCTCCATGATCTGGTAGTACCCTTTCTAGATTTATATCATATTCCTCCTCTATGAATACTTTATGCTCTATTCAAACCTAAGTTCAGAATCTTGGGGCAATCTTCCACTCTTCATTCTCCCTCACCTGAACCCCTTAACAATCAGTAGGCAAATCTTGATTATTCTTACTCCACGACTCTTATCTGTTTCCCTTATTCAACATTCATAGAATCACTATTCTTAGGCCCTCTTCACCTTTCACCTGGACTATTGCTACAATAGTCTTGAAATAACATCAACACCCAGTCTCCCATCTCTCTCTCATCTTTCTCTGGGCTTCTCCACATAGATGCTAAATAGATATTGATAAAGCATAAGTCTGACTATATTACTCTACTTCCCTGCTCAATAAGCTTTAATAGATCACTATTGCCTCTGGGATAAAAGAGGAAAACATCTAATTGACATTTAAAGCTCTTCACAATCAAGCTTCAACCAGCCTTTCCAGGATAATTTATGTCACTACACCCAAGCTCACTGAGATGCAGCTAAACTGGCTACCTGCTATGGAAATAGAAATGAGAAATTCTACCTCCCTTATCTAACTCTTTGATATGTGGAATGTTCTTCATCTTTACCTCTGCCTCTTGGAATCTGTAATGGTAAGGGAATTTGAAGATCTTTCCTTACCTTTAATGGGCCTCACTTGGAGCCCAGCAGGAGAAACTTGCTTAGGGGAGGTTTGTTTTTCAGGAAGGCCCACAACCTTTGTTACTTTTAAATAGGCAGTGAGTCTAGAATTATAGAATCTCAAAGCCTCTCAGGGCTAAGTTTAAGTTCTATCTCCCACATGAGAACTTTCTACCAGTTAGGACCCTCCAACCCAAAATTACTTTGAATATATTTTGTATTTTTCTATCTCTGTCCATGTTATTTTCTTCTTGTAGTAGGAGTAGTTTTCTAACCACCCCACCCCCCCATGCAGGTTGGGTTAGTTTTCCTTAAAAGGTACTGAAAACCATCCTTGAGATTCACTTGACACAGTCTGATGATATCACTTCTGAGTACTAAGAAGCCATAAGGAACTCCAAGAGTTCTGCAATATCTGGCATGTATAAAATGACGGACAACTGAGGTAGAGAAGCTTTTCCCAGCTGAATCAGCTCAGAAAGTCCTCAGTACCTCTGTGTGTTAACATTCTTCTCCTGTTAGGATTGAGCAAATCTTTTGTTAACTGGTGAATCAATATAGTATCTCATTTTATTCCAATATCAAACACATTTGTGTGATTTAGTCACAGTCAGAAAACCTCAGTAGAATTTTAACATCCTTGAGGGCAAGAACTCTTTTCATTTTCGTCTTCATAGCACCAGCATAGTGCTTGCCATATAGTAGTTACGTAGTAGATGCTCTTTAAATTTTAATTGAAATTTAATTGAAATGGACTATTTAGTAACCTTAATACATAACCCACGCTTTCCCACCTCCATGCCTTTGGTACTATTACTACATAAACTTTTTTTTTCCTTTTTGGAGGGCAATTGGGGTTAAGTAACTTGCCCAAGGTCACACAGCTAGGTTTTTGTTTGTGTGTGTTGAGTGTCTGAGGCCAGATCCGAACTCAGGTTGGCACTCTACTCACTGTGCCACGTAGCTGCCCCACTACATAAACTTTTAATGTGCTCCCCCAATATGCTTTAAAACTCAATCCAAATGCCATCTCCTCTGTAAAGTTTTCCTGAGTTGCCTCAATAAATAAGCATCTTCCCCCTCTCTTGATGTCATATGACACTTTTATAACTCCTTTATGTATTTATGATCTATTATTTTATGTTACAATAATGATGTCATATTGCTTTACTGGACTGTAGGGTCCCTGAGACCAAAACCTATGTCTTGTCTAAACATCCACATTCCCCAGAGTCAAGCAACACATGGTAGGAAATTAATAAATGTTAGTTGAATTCTCATTTTTTCCTACTTCCACCTTTCTCTTTCTCTTACTATTCCTCTTTTCATTTCTTCCTTCTTACCTGCTAATGAATTAGGTTTCTCCATGACAACCAAGGGAATTGCTCATCCCAATAACAGGCTTTTAAATAAAGAGATTTCTAATTGGTATTTACCCATTTAAAGACTCCAGCAGAGCAAAGTCAGTCTTGAATTCACTTTGACAATGCTGTTTGGAGTATCTGGCTAAATTCCTATCCCTTTATATACTTCATAAATGACTTAAAATAAGAAACTTCCAAAATTTGAAAAAAAAACTCAGAAAAGTAGTAATGATGTAATTGAAAACACACTGAATTAGGGGTGGCTAGGTGGTGCAGTGAATAGAGCACTAGCCCTGGGATCAGGAGGACCTGATTTGACACTTAGTTCAAAAACTAGCTGTGTGACCTTGGACAAGTCACTTAACACCAATTGCCCCTCCAAAAAGCAAAAAAGAAAAGAAAAGACACTGAATTTGGATTTCCAAAACCTGAGTTCAGATCTTCTTCATTCATAGAATTACTAATGGTGTGACCATAAGCAAATTATATGCTTCTTCACCTATAAATGGGTGTCAAAATAATGTCTAAACTCCCTACCAAACAAGAATATTGTGAGGATCACGTGTGTCTGTGTATAATAAAGCACTGTATCAATGCTTCTTATTGTTATCATTATCAGTGGCAGCTAGATGGTAGAATAGATGGAATGTTGGATTTGGAGTCAGAAAGATCTGAGTTCAAATCCTGCCTCAGACACTTGAATTCAAAGCCAGTTCCTTCAACTGAATCTGGAAAACAAGTAAATACATAAATATATTTAACACAAATGTAAAGTTAATAAACCTATGCATGTATGTGTATGCAAATGCACATACTATCTATAGCTTGATGCAAGGTAGTCTGGGAGCAGGAGTTGTGGACATAAGCAAAGGCTTCATGCCGAAAATAGTGTCTAAGCTGCATCTTAAAATAAAGAGAGAGATTCTCTGAAGCCAAGATGGGAAGAGAGTATATTCCAGGTCTGGAATAATTCAGTTTTCTCCTCTGTAAAACGGGAATAATATGGGTCTTACTTGCTTTTTGGGCTCCAGAGTTGCAACCCCCTCATTTGATGAATATGAGCCTGAAGCCCAGAAAGGTTGAGATTTTTCCAAAGTCACATAGTTAATAAATAGCAGAGCCAAGATTCAAAACCAGGACCTCCAACTGAACCTGGTATACTTTAAACTGTATCACAGAGTTTTGATACCACAGAATCAGATGAGCACAGATTTAGAGCTGGGAAGGACCTTAGACCTCAACTGGAAGATCATCTAGTCCCACCCTCTCTAATTATACACATAAGGAAATAAATCTACCTGAGTAAAGGGACTTTCTCAAGACCGTGTCGGCAGAATCAGGAATCGAACACAGATCTTCTGCATCCACCTCCAATCAACAATGATGTGGTGATTTCCAATAGTTAATTTAAAGCAAAAAGTAGTCACTTAATAAAATACTGTCATGACCTTGGGCAAGTCACTTAACCCCAATTGCCCTGCCTTCCCCACTCCAAAAAGCAAAAAATATATATATATATATATTGTCAGAGCTCAGATTTCTAAAGTATATATGACTTTGGAAGTAAAAATTTCCCTTCTCTGGGCCTCAGTTTCTTTATCTGTAAAATTAGAGCAAGACAAGATTATCTAGCTCCAAAGTTCTGTGGTTTTATTCTTACATTTTACTTTGGCACTTTTAGGTTTCTTTTATTATGTACACATTTGCTGTTTGGCAATATAATTCTAAAGCATTTTGTCCACCAGAGGGCATCATCAGAACAATTTTGGAGGTGCTTGAAGAGCTTATTAGGATTTTTTTTTCTATCCACACATTCTCATTCCCTTTTATTTTTCCATGCTGTGTACTATATCCTCCCGATTCTGCTTTTTTTCACTTTGCATTATTTTAGAAAAACCTTACCTGGATTTCTTTCTATTTCTCAAACTTGTTCATAATTGCATTATTCCATAATGTTAATGTAACATAATTTACTTAGCCATTCCAGTGGTGGTGCAGAGGATAAGGTACTGAACTCAGCATTAGAGAGCATCTGAGTCTAAATATTGCCTTGGATACTCCCAAGCACTGTGACCCCAACAAAGTCACTTAACCCCTACAAACCTCAGTTGTCTCACCTGTAAAATGGGAATAATCATAGTACATAAAATCAGGATTGCTGTGAGATTCAAATAAAATAATGTAAAGCACTTTGCTGGTTTCAAAAAAAATTCTGGGAAGACTTCTATGAACTCATGCATATTAAAGGGATCGGGACCAGGAGAACATCGGACACAGTAATAACAATATCGTAAAAATGACCAACTGTGAAAGACTTAGCTACTCTTATCAGGACAATGATCCAAGACAATTACAAAAACTTTATGATAAAAAGTGCTATCTACCTCCAGAGAGAAAACTGATGGATGCCAAATGTGTATTGAAGTATTTTTTTCCCATTTCATTTTATTGTTTTCTTTTGTTTGTGTTTTCTTTTGCAATACAGCTAATATGGACATACGGTTTGCATGACTTCACATGTATAACTGATATCAAATTGTCTTCTCAAAGAGGAAGAAAGTGTAGGAGGGAGAAGAGAATTTGGAACTCAAAATTAAAATATATGTATATATATATATATATATATATATAGTTAAAAACTTTCTTACATGTAATTAGGAAATATTTAACAAAATAAAAATAATTCCTATCTAAAAAATAATAAAGTTCTTTTCAAGCCTTACAGCAGGGTGAACGTTTAGAGTTTCTCAGGATAAAATACCACCAAGCCCATTTTCATTACCTGGAAAGATAGCATTTTTGAACTCCTCAGAATACAACATTGCCTGGCTCCTACCTCAGGCAGCTGAAGGCCAAACTCTGACCTTGAACTCATCAGTGGAACTCCTCTCCTCCACTGATATTTTGCCTGGATTTATTTCCTATGGTTAACAAACTCCTTCCTCTTTTAATCTCCCCATCCCAATAATGTTGGATTCTATGCTGCTGCTGAACAAATCCCTCCTTTGATCACAGGTACCCATGCCTTTATTTCCCTTCACCACAATCCTACCTCCGCAATGCATCACTCCAGGTCTGCCTGTCTTGGCCACTGTACTCTTTGGCCCTCTTTCTAGTGCTTTTTCCATATTTCAATACTTTTAATTCCCAACTGATGATATTCTCTATCTCTCTTCCTTTTCTCAACAAACCTTCTAGAAAAAGTTGTTTTCACTTGGTATTTCGACTTCCTCTTCTCTCAATCTCTTTTCTACCATCTGTAGTCTAGCTTCCTCCCTCATTATTCAACTGAAACTGCTCTTTCCCAAGTTACCAAATGTGTACTTAATGGCCATATGTGACAGAACCTTCCTTTTTCACTGTATATATCTTGCAGGCACATTTTTTTTTGCATGTTGTCACCTCCATTAGAAAATCTGAATCCCTTAAGGCCAAAGATTTCATTTTTTCCTCTCTTTGTATCCCCAGCACCTAGTAAAGTACTTGGTGTATAGAGTAAGCACTTAATAAATTTTTGTTGACTGACTGACTTTTCTCACTCTTCCTTCCTGAACTTTCTGCAGCATTTGACACTATTGACCACCTTCTCTTGGAAGTTCTCTCTTTTCTGGGTTTTTGTGTTACTGCAAAATGAGTCTTGGCTCTCCTACTTGCCTGATCTCTCTTTTGCTCCTTTGCTGACTATATATCCATGTCCTGCCCACTAACTGTGGGTATAACCAAAGTTCTGTCCTAGACTCTCTTTCTTTTCTCCATTTTTTTAAACTTGGGAACTCTGTGAGCTCCCATCATCACTCTGCAAATGACTCCCATATATACATATACAAACCTAGTCTACCTCTCCAGCTTTAGTCCCATATCACAAACTACCTGTTTAATATTGCAAACTGGATATCCCACAGTAATATTAAATTTAACATGTCCAAAACAGAATTAATTTCCTTTACTCCTCTTCCTCAAAAAATAAAATAAAACTCCATCATTTCTGGTTCTAAGAACCTATCTTTGAAAGGTATGCATTGGCTTTGCAATTATAATATGGTAGATGTTACTGGCACTCATGCGAAAAGAAAGTTAGATTTGGAATTAGAAGACCCAGATTTAAATCCTGTAGCTCCTACTTACTACCTGTTTGACTTTGAAAAAGCCTGTTAATTTCAATGGGCCTCAGTTTTCTTATTTGTGAAACAAGGGAATGGATGGAGGTCTCTGCCCCCCCCCCCCCACCCAATATAAGACTTCATCTCATTTCAAATCCCTTGATATTGATACAGGGCTTAGCACATTGCCTGGTACACAGACGGTGCTTAATAAATGTTAATTGATTTAATTGATAATTGGGCCTTTCACATGTCAAGAGTATCTCTATACTATGGGGCATTGAGGTTTTTAATTGAGGAAAGGTTTATTATAGCTTTTACTACATGCTACTAACTACTGTATCACTACAGCAAACTTTTCTTGTTTGTAGCACAGCATTCTTCACCAGGAGGAATTGTAGCATATTATAGATTTAAGTCAACAATTCTCTGGAAGAGCTAGGAAGATATATACATTTTCCCCTCTTAATAAAAATAGCCATTTTTGTTCAATTCCTTATGAGCTCAGACATGTTTTGAAGTTAGTCTAGGTATTTTATATGTATATGTATTTTATTTTTATTTTTGCTTTTTTGGAGGGGGAAGGATAAAACAATTGGGATTAAATGACTTGCCCAAGGTCACATGGCTAGTAAGTGTTAAGTGTCTGAGGCTGGATTTTAACTCAGGTCCTCCTGGCTCCAGGGCCTGTGCTCTATTCACTGCACCACCTAGCCGCCCATTGTATATGTATTTTACAAATATTATGTTTGCTATTGCAAAATATTACATATGCTGAGTAAGCAATATGTATAGGGACTAGACTTGTGATTTTTCCTTGGTATGGGAAACTCCCAGAAGAGGAAGCTTCCTCTACCAATGCAAACATAGTCACAGAGAGTTGTTGGGACCACTGAAAGGTTTAGTTGCTTACTCAGAGTCACATAGTATGTGACTAGAATTCAACCCAGGACTTCCTGGCCATAAGACTAGCTTCAAAGCTGGAATTCAAAGTTTTAAAAACAAATGTTAAAAAATTGTTAAATGCAACCAGGAAGTAAGATAAACAGGCAATGGGGTATAGAAATCCGTGTTGCCCTACAAGAAAGTAAAGGGTAAGGGGGTAAGGGGAGGGATAGGGATATATGAGAGGGCAGACTTGGGGAAGGAATAATCAGTATGCTTGTCATCTTGAGAAGGGAGTTAGGGGAGAGATGGGGAGAAAAAAACTCAAAATCTTGTGGAAATAAATGTTGAAAACTAAAAATAAAAAAATAAATTATGAAATCCCTTCCCCCCAAAAAAGACTAGCTCGTGTGTGTTTTGCAAAACAAAATTAGTTATAAAATATAATTACATAGCACTTTGCAGACCTTAAAGCATTATTTAAATATTAGATGTTATTATCATTATTTTTCTATCTATGATAACATAATATTCAAATTTTTGCTGTTCACCTTGGGAAATGATACATTGACCGCAACATCTACCAGCTACCTAGGGAAGCCACCTGGAAAAGAGCATGAAACAAACAAACAAACAAACAAACAGCATATATAGTTCGTTGTCTCTTCTCCTCTTCACTGTCTTCCCCACTAAACCATTTTCAGGGCAAGGGCCATGTTTTCCCTTATCTTGGTATTTTCAGGTGCCTGGCACAGAGTAGACTTTAATAGATATTTATTGAATTGAATTAACAGGTTTTGTGACCGTGATTCCCAAAGGCCCCTTTAAAAGGCACACATATAACCTAGAGGGTAAAGGGGACGATACCTATGAAAAGGCACCAAGGTGAAATGAAATATTGTGTACAACAAGTTGGTTAGTTGGTCTAGAACAGAAAATGTGAAGGAGAGTAATGTGAGATGGTATGTGTTTGAAGGAACCAGATAATTCACCTGGAATCAGAAAACACCAGAGATCTAATCCTGCCTCAGAAATTTACTATATGCCCCTGAGCAAATCACTTCACCCCGTCTGCCTCAGTTTCCTCATCTGTAAAATGGGGCTAATAATAGCCCTTGCCTCCCAGGGTTGTTATTAGGATCAAGTGAGATAACATCTGTAAAGCTCTTTGCAAATTTTAAAGTGTTATGTAAATGCTATTAAAGCTAGGTTGCCCAGACTGTAAAAGGCTTACACTTTGTATCTGCTGCTCTACCTGGTTTCAACTTCAGGGGACAGAAGGAGGGGGAAGATTCCCCTTACAGGATAAACTCATCACTTCTTTTTTGTTTTGTTTTTTTAATTAAATGAACGCTTTATTAACTTCTGAATTACATCATTCATTTCTGCCAGATTTTGAGTTACAATTTTCTCCCCATTTTTCCCCTACCCACTAACCCAGAATAGCAGTCCCACTAGATATCCCCTCATCCAATCTGCTCTCTCCCATATCTTCTCCCATACCCCCTTCGACTTCATGATTAGGGCAAGGTGAATCTCTGTGCACCAATGCCTGCACATATTATCTCCCAATTACATGCAAAATAGTATTGATAATAGTATATATATATATATATTTGAAATATTTAATTTTAAAACTTCAAAATTTCAGATCCATTCCCTTCCTCCCTTGTCACCCACTCCCACTGGGAAAATAAGCAATTCAGTATGTGTTGTACATGTATAGCTATGCAGAACATTACCATAATAGACATATTGTAAAAGACTGCTTATATTTCCCTCCCACCCATCCCACCCCCCACCTGGTCCAATCCCTACTTGATACTGTACCTCTTCAAAAGTGGGTACTTCCAACCTCCCCTCCCCCCAGAATGCCCTCCCCTCCATCATCCCCCCTCTCATCTCCCATTCCCCTACTCTCCTGCAGGGTGAGATATCCCATTTAGTATGTATGTCATTCTCTCCCTGAGCCAAATTCAATGAGAATATGGTTTTGCCTTTATGCCTTCATATTCTTCCCCTCCCCCGCAACCACTTCCTCTTGCCTCTTCTACATGAGATGGTTTACCCTCCCCTGTCTCTCCCCATCTCCTCTTGCCACATTCCTCTCTCACCTCTTAACTTCACCCCTTAAGTATCTTCCCTTCCCATCAAATTCCATCTGTGCCCTCTATCCATGTATAACAATAAACATATATACACACAATCACATATGTATTCATACGCCCATATACCCTTCTTCAATTATTTTCATAATGAGAAAGGTTTCATCAGTCACTGTTATTGTTTTTCCATGTAGGAATGTAAATAGGTCAACTCTGATAAGTTCCTTTTGATTTCTTTTCCCTGATTACCTTCTTAAGCATCTCTTGCTTATTGTGTCTGGATGCCAAATTTTCTATTCAACTCTGTTTTTTTCCTCAAGAATTCTTGAAAGTCCTCTATTCCACTGAATGACCATATTTTCCCCTGAAAGAAGATACTCAGTTTTGCTGGATAGGTGATTCTTGGTTTTAATCCCAGCTCTTTTTTTTTTCACCTAAAAACAGTTTATTGTTTCTCAGCTACAGAAGAACAAGGGAGTGACCAGACAGCAAATGGGGACAAGCCAGGGCCCAGGGCGGGCACAGCAGGGGGCACTCAGGCGAAGGTAGAACCATTCCAGCCTACATTGGCCGCGTTCATGTCGTAGTAATTGATATAGATCCTGTCCCCGGGAATCTTGAGGTGCTTGGTGAGCAGCTCACAGAGCTGCTTGCTATAAGCCTTGTTCTGGGGCACGCCGATCTTGCCGATGCTATGCAGGCTGCACAGAGCACACGGGTCCGAGGAGCCCCCGAAGGCCATCAGCTGATCGGCTGAGATGTGCACTGCGATGTACTGGGCGGGCTTGCCCGTGGCCTTGGCCAGCTGCGTCGTGAGCTCGCTGAGCAGGGAATCGGACACCGCGGAGCGCGGCACGTTGGTCTGCACCACGAACATCGGCATGGTGGCGGCGGCTCCGGCGGGCGGTGGTGCGGGGAGGCGGGAGCGGGGCTGGGCCTGGCAGAGGAGAGCAGCCGGACCGGGACGAGCCGAGTGAGCCTCTGCACGTCCGCAGCCTCCGAGCACCGCGAAGGACCCCTAATCCCAGCTCTTTTGACCTCTGAAATATCATGTTCCATGACCTTTAATCCCTCAGTGTAGAAGCTGCCATGTCCTGTGCTATTCTGATTGTGTTTCCACAATATTGAAATTGTTTCTACCTGGCTGCTTGGAGTATTTTCTCCTTGATCTGGGAATTCTGGAATCTGGCTATAATATTCCTGGGAGTTTTCTTTTTGGGATCTTTTTCAGGAGGTGATCTGTGGATTCTTTCAACCTCTATTTCCCCTTCTGGGTCTAAAACATCAGGGCAATTTCCCTTGAGAATTTCTTGAAGGGTGATTTCTAGGTTCTTTCTTTGATCATGTCCAATAATTTTTAAACTATCTCTCCTGGATCTATTTTCCAGATCAGTGGTTTTTCCCATGAGATATTTCACATTGCCTTCTATTCTTTCATTTGTTTGGATCTGTTTAACAGCATCTTGATTTCTCATAAAGTCACTAGCTTCCATTTGCTCCAGTCTAACTCTGAAGAAATGAATCTCCTCAGTGAGCTTTTAAGATTCTTTTTCCATCTGGCAAATTCAGCTTTTTAAGGCATTCTTCTCCTCATTGCCCTTTTGAGCCTCCTTTGCCATTTGAATTAGTCTATTTTTTAAGGTGTTGTTTTCCTCAGTCAGGCTGTTGACTCTCATTTCATACTTTTCCTGCATCCTTCTCATTTCTCTTCCCAATTTTTCCTCCACTTCTCTTATTTGATTTTTAAAAATCCTTCTTAAGGTCCTCTTTGCCACCACAAAAGAGCTGCCATCTTTTAAATATGGATGTTCCTCAAGATTGTGTCACGAGCTCTCTTCTCTTCCCTGTATACATTTGGTCCCTTGGTGAACTCATCCAATCCCATGGCTTCATTGATTCTCTATGAAGATGACTCTCAAATATTCTTCTTTACTTATATAATATATGTATATATACACATTTTTATTATCTTTATTTCCTCCAGTGTTCCAGTCTAGCACAAAATACCTGAATGCCCAACTAGCACCTCATATCCAATGTGTCCAAAAACTTAACTCATCTTCCCCAATAGGCCTTTCTTCTTCACTTCTCTTCTTCCAGGAGACCTCAGCATTCTTCTCAGGCTTGTAAGCTTGGATTCTTCTCTCTCTCTCCTCCACCCCACAATACATCTAGTCATTTTCCCAAGTCCTTTCATGTCTGCTTCTGCTGTCAAGATCTTTCTCATTTGTCTCTTCTTCTCATATCCTATTGCATACACAGGTCATGTCAGACTGAATTCATTGCCTTTTTTGACATGATTATCATGAAAGGGGGTAGATCTGGGAAATACTATAGTTATCATTCACTTAGATTTGATGATCACAAGTTTTTGACAGTCTTTCATACTATCCTTGCAGAAAACATCGAAAGGGTAGGCTAGTTAGCTGAATTTAGAAGTGATTTCTAAACTAGTTGGAGGGCTAGACTCAGAGTCCATTAATGGTTCATAGTCAACTTGGAAGGAGGTCTTCAGTAAAGTACTACAAAGATCTGCATTTGGACTATACCATTGAGCATAAATTTTTACAGAGGACTTGGCTACCAACATAGATGGCATGTTTATCAAATTTTCAGATGATATAAAACCAGGAGGGATAGCTAATATACTAACTAAATAACAGTAATGACAATATAGATATTATGCAATAGTGATAATACAGATATTTATATAACACCTTCTGGTTTGCAAAGGACTTCAGTATCATACTATATCAGGGTCTAAAGATAATTCCGTATCAGGATTGAATGAAAGAACTAGGGATATTTATCCCGGAGGAGAGAAGACTTAGGGGTAGATATGATAACTTTTTTCAGGTTTTTGAAATATTATCATATAGAAGGGGAACAGACTGTTCCTTTGCTTTGATCTGGAGAGTAGAAACAATAGCTATAGGTGAAAGTTGAAAATAAACAGACAAGTTTGATATAAGAGCTTTTTATCCAAAAGTGAAATATGGTCTATCTCTGGAGATAGAGAGTTACAGAAAAGTCAGAATGATGACCTGCTGGATAAGTTGTAGGTGGGGCTTTTCTTCCAGCATGAGTAAGACTAGATGGCCCCATGATTACTTAACTCTAAGAATCTGCAGTCCTCTAATTCTGGAACATTACAAAATAGACAGGGAAACAGACATAAGGCATTCAGGAGTAGAGATTGATTCTGTTATGAGGTTTTAACTCATCTAGGAACTTTGTATACAGTTCTTGCTAAATTAGGAACTCATTGAATGACAGTGAATGCACCAGGCAGGAATGGAGAGTGTCCATACTCTCCATGAGTGGCTGAGAATCCCTCTAAATAAACAAAAGGAAAACAGTGTCTGTCGAAATGTCACATGAGCCTGAACCAGTCTAGAAGAGTTCACACAGAAGTCCCCCAATGCAATCAACCCCAGGCACCCATGTAGAAAATTCTAGCTGACAGAGAGGCCCCTCACCAACACTGTCTGCCAGGGCTGAATCATGATCAAGCATAACTGGGGCTCTTTGAAAAGAGATGATGGAGCAGAATGATGAACATTCCCTAAATGCAGGATGGCCATCTCTCTACCCTACAACCTATCCCATGCTATGTAAAATGTATGAGCCTATGTCAAACTGAGCACCACAAATTAGGATGAAAAGCTAAAATAAATAAACAAATAAATGATATAAAATTAAAAATGAAAGGAAGAAAAGAAAAAGAAATCCAGTTCACCTAGCTAAACATTTAGTAATATAGAGGCATGTAGACAGAACTTTTTAAGCTTCCATCAAGATATATGGTGCCATGTACATATAGTTAGAAATTAGCTTTTGCCCCAATCCTATGGACCCAAGGAACCATTTAATCAGATTACAATATAGGACTGATAGCAGCTATGTCAGTGACTGATTGGTCTAGAATGTATGTTGCCCCCAACAGGGAGATATTCAGGTTTTGAAAATCCATTTGAGACATTAAGAAGCATTTGGTTTCAGCCAGCCTGAAAATTGTCACCCACCTAACATCAATGTAACTTTTCTGAGCCACAGTTTCTTCAATATTTGACTCACCTGTACTTGACAGGATTGTTATGAGAGAAAGTGCATAATAAACTACTCAAATAGGAGAGACATAGGTCTATTCAAATAAGAGAGACATAAGGTGAAATCAGGAAATTTCTTATTGCATAGCCATTGGTGGTTCTGTATTTCCCCGTGAACTGGAACATAATACCCTACTATATTAAAGGGTATGAAGATTTAAAAAGAAAAAAGCAGTGTGGTAAGTGGAGAGACTACTGGCTTTGGAGTAGGATAGATGTGGGGTTCAAGATGTGCCATTAACACAAACTAGCTAGAGGTAATATCATAGAGGTTCTGTAGAAAGAATGGTGGCTTTGAAATCAGAGGAGCCAGGTATAAATACCAGCTTGGTTACTTAGCACTTACGTGTTCTTTAAAAAGTCACTTATCACTGAGATTCAATCTAGTGTAGACTTAGTTTGTCAAATTGTTTTGGCCCCCTTGTCCAATACAAGTGTCACAAATACTTAGGCCCCATAAGAGTCTACTCATAATGTTAAATCTTTGATAAATTTTTCTTTCCTTAAAAAAAGTCACTTATCTCTCTGGGGCTCAGTTTCCTTATCTATAAAATGGAATTGGACAAGATGGTCTCTGAGGTCCTTTCTTATCCTTAATCTATAATCTTGGTGTATGACCCTGGGCAAGTCACCTAATTTAGAAGAAGTACCCCCAGGATACGCTGCAGAATTCCTGATCTGCATTGGTGGGGAGTTAGAGTTCTTTACACATTGACAAAATCACAAATCCAGGTCCTTTCTCATCCCCTAAAAAATAATAATTCTAAGACATTTTGTTATAGTGACCAGTGTGCTAGCCTTAGCATCAGAAAGACCTGGGTTCAGATCCCACCCTCATACTGGTTATGACCTTAAGAGAGTAACTGAAGAAGAAGTATCTAAAAAGTGTAGAGAGAAAGTAAAATAGCCCTAACAAAATGCTGTAAGTGATGAGGTATGGGCTCTGGGAGACCCCTCCAGCTCTCCTTGAGTCCTTGAGGTACAGGCTCTGGGAACTTCCCTTGGACTCTTGATTAAATCATCCCATTTGATGAGGCAATAAACCTTACATTGTGGCTGGGCCCAGACCTCTAGCCTAGTTACTAACTGCTAACTACTAAATCTAGCCTAGTTACTAGCCTACCCCTCCATTGTTCATCTACTTTTCACCCTTGAGCCTATCAAAATATCTATCCACCCTTGAACAGGCCTATCCTACCATTGTCTGTAGCCTCCAGCAACTTCCCACCCTTAATCACTCATTGACCTCTTTAACTCCTCCTGAAGACCCTCCCCAAACTCCTCCCCTAGATCACCCCAGATTCCACCCACAACCTTCTGTATATAAGACCTCATCCTGTCTTCATGTTTGTGAGAGCTCCATAGAATGACCTAGCAGAGACTAACTCTGTGTCTAATACAAGCAAACTTTTAATAAACTTTACTTCTCTTTGGCTGAGAAGATTTGAGTTGAACTCATTCAGCAGGATGTGTTGGTATTTTGAGGTCTCCAGAGCAACCCTCTTAGTGGGTGACCTCTTGTAGCAGAAAGCACCCCAACATCCCCAGGGTGGCTGCCAACACAGGTTCTTAGATCTGCTTTTCTAAAGGAAAGCAACTCAAAATGGGTTAACAAGCTTACTTTAATCAATGAAACATATATCATTTACCTAGTTCAGGGGAAAAAGGTCAGCACCTCAAACTTCAAAGTATACAGACAGAATTTACAAGACAGAGAAACAAACAGATCAAGCAGACAGGCTTCCAAACTGTCCCAACATTACATCAATACCAAATCATGGTTACCAGAGAGGGAAGCATTAACATCTGGGTTTTCAAAGAGGGGGTAGGGGGTGCTCTCAACAGCTGCCCAGAGTCTCATCTGGTCAAATCACACAACACTTCTCAAAGTGAGCCCCAAAGCAAAGCCTCTCATCAGGGTTTATATAGCCTTCTCCTGGCTCAGAGAATGTAACAACCTTCTTGATCCACTGCCCAATCTCAAAGTATCAAGGTGTGGGAGTTCCTGAAAAACAAGCCTCCCACCACAGGCTCCAGGTGTGCTTAACCTAGGGGCAGGGAAGATCTTTAAATTTGCATTTCCATTATACCTTTTCAGTAAGAACTATTGGTTGTCTGTGTATACAATATACCTGGAGCTTTATCCAAATGGTAACTTCAACCTTGCTATCTTAGATTAACTATACTTTAACAATTCTAAAAATATTTAGTCACTTCCTCTTTTTTCTTGTAAATAAATAGGGAATATTTTTCCAATAACAAATCCTTCCAGTTGCATGGCATATGTTCTTCACCCAAACTACCACTTTTTCTCTGGCTGATTAACTTCCCCCCTTTAAAGAAACCAAATTTGTGCCCTAAGAAACTGAAATTATCAGAGAAGTCTTCCTTAGCATGCTGAGATACATATGTATATCTCATATGTATATATATATATATATATATATATATATATATATATATGTATATATATATATGCGTGTGTATATGTATATATGTATGTATGTGCGTATTTTTTCTTTTTAGTTCAGATATTCAAGATACTTTAACTCCCCTGTCAGCAGGTCCAGCTGGTGAGTAAGATTCTCCCTGGGTTCTTCAGGAACCCAGGTTGAAAAATTTCCCAATCTTTCTTAACATATTGGGGTCATTCTTTAAGACAAGTTGTAGACTAATTATGTATCTTCTAATAGGAGGAGCTTCCTTCTTTGGCATTTCCTATATCAGTAAAATCATATCACGAGTCTGAGCCAAAACAACAACAAAAAGTTAGACTTGTTTAGAAACACATTTCAGTCCTGAAGATAGGACAATATTCCTAACACTTGAGTGACAAACTACCAAGACAAAGTAAATAAACTATTCTCCCAGGTAGTGTTTACCCTTCCCAAAGACATGGCTTCTCTCATTGCCCAGATTGTAGTAAATTTTTGTCATTTCAGTTATGTCTGACTCTTTGTGACCCCATTTGGGGTGCTCTTGGTGAAGGTACTGGAGTGGTTTGTCATTTCCTTCTCCAGCTCATTTTACAGATGAGGAAACTGAGGCAAACAGGGTGAAGTGATTTGCCCAGGATCACACAATTAGCAAGTGTCTGAGCCCAGATTTGAACTCAGGAAGCTTGAGTCTCCTTGACACTGTCTATAGCACCACCTGGCTTCCCCCTCAAAACCATGAAGACCCAGATTCAAGTCCTAATCCTGCTGCATAGTAATTGTATGACACTGACCTTGAGTCACACTAAGTGACCTTAGTCACTTAACCTCTTAGTGCTAATCAAACAGGATTAGTTTTCCCTAAAAAAGGATACAGAACAATTGTCCAGCTTTCAGCTTCCCAGTCACCTAAGAGCGTAAAAGTCCCTTTTCTATACAGTCAGGGCCTCTCCTACTTTATGAATTTCTGAAGACCATGAAAGCTACCATATGATATCCCCAAGACCTGATGCATTTTCTCAGGGAGACAAGAGCAGGGAGGTGTCCAGAAAAAGCAAAGTGCTGCCTTGTCCTTGCTACATAGCTTTGCCGTATTAGGACAAAGTAAACCTTTTGTTGATGGTTTAATGACTTGGGAATGTCTCATTTCATCCCAACAGTGAACTTGAACTAAGAAAATGCTGGTATTGGGCTACCTTTAACACCTTCCCAGTAGGCTACTTCTTGAAAACAACTTCCCTATCTTCCTATCCCATATTTCCCTTATCTGTCCATCATAAATAACATTACCTCTTATGCTGCCTACCCTGCTAGTTTGTAAACTCCAGAGGAAAAACAGATTATTTTTGTGTTTTTGCCCCTCTTTTTTGCATTCTGACTTTGCATAATGCCCAACACATACAAAGTACTTACTCAGTGGTTATTGATTTATTAATTGATTGGTGCTAAGATCGACAGACATTTCATTTAAACACATGGGATGTTCCTGAAGTCAGATTGAAAGTAACAAATGGTTACATTTTCATTGTGTGTGTTTGGGCTTGATTTACTGTTTTATTGATCATCTAGACTTAAGGGAGTGATAGAAAAATATTAATAATTCAGATTAAACTTAAAAGTTCATCAGGTATATAGTGTTTTGTTTTGTTTTCTTTTCTTTCCCCTGGAGAACTGCTTGTTAAATATTTACCAGTACAGCCCTGGGAACTTTACAAAGTGTTCAGCCATGATTTGGGGGAAAAGAGAATGATCAGAGGGTGAAGGCAAATGGGACAGGAACAAAGCAGACATAAAATGTTTTTTCTGAGTATTTTGTTTTCATAAACTCCTTTGGGGTGATGCTTTTACGTTCATTGTAAAGTCAACAGAATTGTGATCTTCTTTTAGCAATTACAGAATAAGCAGTCATCTGTGTCATAGAATTTGACGGGCCTCTCAGAGACATTTTCTTGCCTCCAATGTCTACCCAACTGGATAAGAGATGCTTGAAACACCCTCCCCCCAATTCCTAACTTCTAATCCAGAAATGTGAATGTCCTCCCTTCTGTTGATATCTTTTAAAATGTAAATGTTTCTGGGAAGGGTGAGGCCCAGTTCCCTATAGGCAGTAAGCCAACCTGCTTAGAAGATTCCCAAGGAAGCAGGGCCAGTACATGCTAGTTGAGTTTAGTTCATATCCCTTTGGCCTTTCCCAGTATCCCTAGCTACTGCAGCCTTCTCCACTGAGGTTATCTTTTACCTACCCTGAGTATATCATCTAAATTGGTTCTTGTCCTTCTGTCTCGAAGAGGACCAAAATGTCATCACTAGGCTAGAGTCAAATTTCAGCGTGTCTGACTGTGGCTGATCAGACTAATACAAGCTTGGAATGCTCTACCACGGCTCAGGCACAAATAGTCCACGTGAACATTTGGGGTGGATTCTCCAAATTTATGCGTCTTGTGTTTCTTTTGAGTTATTTCAATTCTACTTTACTCATAGAGCACAACACCTTCTCTGATGAGGGTACACCATGTTGGGTGGTCCTGTGCCAGTATCTCCCATGTCTCATAATCAGATCCAGAGTTCTTAAGAGAGACCTGGAGAGTGTCTTTTATCACTCCTGACTTCTGTGTAAGTTCTCCATAAAATAGTCTTTTTAGCAGTTTATATCATCTATCTGTTATGTGCCTTGTTATTTACATGCCATGTCTATGATTGGAATGTGCAATCCTTGAGGGCAAGGACTGGTTTTGCCTTTCTTTGCTTCCCAAGTGTTTAGCACAATGCCCAGCAAACAGAATTGCTTGATAGATAGTTACCAAACAACTAAATCTCAAGAAACCTATGCAGAGGTTAAAAACCATTGCACCGCAAGCTATCAATTATCCCAAATCTTGAGCTAACTATATCTTTCTTCTGGCTTTCCTGGTATTTTCTATCTAGTTTTGGTGTTCTTGGCACTCATTCCTTGGTTTGTTATTCTTGGCATCTGATCTAAGGAGGACTAGAACCTATGGTATGAGGGCTTGCCAAGCCCTTTCCAGGGCTGCTCATCCACTTTTGGTGTCCACCTGCTATCCAACTCTCACCTGTGGCTCCAAGAAGCTGTAGGATGCCCAGCAGCCACACCCAGATAAACCACCTACTGAGATCAGCTAAACCAGGGGGAAGGTAACCAGAAGGCCTCAAACAGACAAGTGAGTTAGGAGGCTGTCTACTCCAAGCAGGTGAAGATATTCCCCAGCAGAATGGGCAGATGAGAATGATTTGTTTCAACAGCCGTGAAGGCAGCTGAAGCAGGTGCTGTGGACTGCTTAGAGCTTGGTCAGACATTAAAGAAGCCAAGGTCACTTACTGCATCCCAACTCACAGTTGTCTTGACTAATCCTGCCACTGGACCCTGAAAGATAGAATGAGGCTGATGACGTGCAACTCTGCCTCACTTCAATTCAATTCATACACGAATCAAGGTATCGCACTGTGATGTCATTGGTCCTCTTTGAAAACGAAGGACAAACAATAACAATAACTTTCTCATCAGTATCTTTAGCATTGACTTGGTGGGAGTGGCCTGTGCCTTAGGTCAGCTTCATTCCTACTCTTAACCCACCTGCCAATCATCAAGGACTATAGCCGAACCTTACCTCAGTCTGTCATCAGTCTTTGCAGCACCTATTATCCTTCAAGCCTTGCCATTTCCTGGTAGGACATATGAGGAACCTAGATCTAGAGCTGGAATCTCAAGGGCCATCTAGTCCAACATCTGTGTGTTACAAATAAATGAACTATGAGTCAAAAAGAATAAAGCCAACATAATGGGAAGCATTTACCCTAAAACACTTCAGCGATCTGCCTTTAACACCGAAGCAGGATGGTGATGGCGTCATACATTGCTGGGATGAGACTCAAGAGGTTTTGCTTTTCTGACAGCTAGCTGCATGACCTTGAACAAATCATTTCTTGTTCAAGGTCATATACCCAGAGGCAGGATTTCAACCTCAGTCCTATGATTCCAGATCTTTCCTCTGTATGGAGGATGGAGTACCGTTGTCACACTTGAGCAAAGATACAGAGGAAACAGTAGGGAAAATGGGGGTAGAAGGGTGAAAAAAAGAGAAAGCTGGGTTTACAGAAGACACACTTTGAAATTTTATTGAGCACTGGTACTTTCAACAGCTACTAAGTTATTTTAATATGAACCTCTACAACTTACATGAGGGAAGATCAAGGAGTAAAGATAGGATTTTCTCTGCATTTAAGTGTGTATACTATTTTTTTTTTGGAGGCAATATGGGTTAAGTGACTTGCCCAGGATTACACAGTTAGTAAATATCTAAGGCTGGATTTGAAATCAGGTCCTGCTGATTACTGGGCTGGCACTCTATCCACTGTGCCACCTAAGTGTCCTAAGGGAGTACATTCTTCCTCTTTTTTTTTTTGCTTTTTGGAGGGCAATTGGGGTTAAGTAACTTGCCCAAGGTTACACGACTAGGTTTTTGTTTGTGTGTATTAAGTGACTGAGGCCGGAACCAAACTCAGGTCCTTCTGGCTCAGAGGCCAGCACTCTACTCACTGCGCCACCTAGCCACCCCTAAGGGAGTACATTCTTAACATCCGTTAGGGACCAGAGTGGATACTTAAATCTTTGAAGACTTTTTCCACAAGAATTGACAGTACTTTCAAAATTTTATTTAAGAGCATTAGTGTGGAAGAATTGATCATATGAAAAACTGAGAAACAAAAACACACAGATTGGTCTATGAAAAGAAGAGCCATTAAAATGACTTCCTAAGGCAGAGGTTAGGTGTAGTCTGAGTTCTACAGCATCAAATTTCTACTTCTACCATTTTGCCCAATTTTTCTAAGATTTTCCTTGTGGCTAAGGAACCACAATTCTGTGGCACACAGATTCACATTCTCATCAAACAAAGAGAACTGTGGAACAGAAGAGAGCAGTGGCTAAACTCTTAGACCCTTCTAACAATGGCATATTGAACTTTTCTCTGAATAAACAAAAGAAACAAATGTTATGTTATCATAGATTTAGAAATAGAAGGGCTTGGAGTGGCTAGGTGGTGCAGTGAATAGAGCATGGGTCCTGGAGGCAGGAGGACCTAAGTTCAAATCTGGCCTCAGACACTTAACACGAAAACTAGCCATGTGACCTCAAGCAAGTCACTTAACCGCAATTGCCCTACCCTCACCTTTCAAAAAGCAAAAAAATAAAATAAAATAAAAAATAGAAAAGGTCTTGGGGGCTGTTTAGTTCAACCTCCTCATTTTATAGGTAGGGAAACTGAGGCCCAGAAAGGTTAAGTGACTTGTGCAGTATGACACTGGTTTCCACTAAGAACAGGGATTCAAACCCTAGGTCCTCTGACTCTAAAGCTAGTGTTTCCCCCCCCCTCCCAGTCCCTAGTGTTCATTATTTGACCTGTTTTAAAGGCAAACAAAATGAACTTTTTCCTTAGTGATGAGGAAAGAAGTAGGCCCCCAGATCACTTTTCATCCTAGAATATTAAAACAACAAAAGAATTTAATTCAATCTCTTTATTTTATAGATGTAGGAAGTGAGTAAAGTTCAGAGAAGAGAAATGATTTCTTCAAGGTCATACAGCTAGCTGTCAGAAAAACAAAACCCTTGAGCCTCATCCCAGCAATCTATGACTCTATCCTACCTTTATGTTAAAGGCAACTCACTGAAGTGTTATATAGGTAAATGCTTCACATTCTGCTAGACTAATACTTACTGCTACCAATTGTGTCATCAGGTACATGCTGTATTGTATGAACTTCTTATTTCCCCAAGTTTCTCTTGAAGGGTGTACTTCTGTCAACCTCTTTGAATTTCAGTTTACTTGTATGTTAAGTGGAAATCATGGTATCTATACCACCAGCGTCAAAGAATTGTTATGATCAAATGAGATCATTTCCATGAAGCATTTTGCAAACTTGAAAATGTTATATGAGTGCCAAGTACTGTCATGATCACCATCTTATATTTCAACGTGAATGTGCCAGGGAGACCATTTCACTCTCTAAGGATTAGTTGACTTCATACTCTATGTGATAGACTGAGCTGGGCGCTGAACATAGCAGCATTGTGAAACAGACTGAAAAACAACAATTTCTTATAAAATTTGATAGGTTGCTTTGTCTATAACATAAAACTGAGTAGTGATTTTGGCCTTGAGTAGATTTCCTCTTATCATTTACTGATGATACTCTTTTATTGATTCCCATGAAATTTCATGATTACCTGGGACAGAGGGAAGAGGGAGAATTTAATGGTGCAACCAGTGATAAGAGAACATGACTACCACCCAAGTCATCCTCTTCACAGTGAATCCCCATGAGATCAGGGTAAAGTGGAAACAGCTGATTTATGGATTGACCAGGAAACCTGCTGGTTGGAGCACCACGATATAGGCCAAGCCTGGAAAATAAAAGGTATGTTAAAAACCATACATATGCCATACAAATGTGACAAGTGTCAACTTTTCAGTGCCCTAAGCAACTCTTTTGCTTGTTAAGTTGCATTGAAAATGCCACTCAAGTGGTACAGAGAGTTTCCTTATGAAATGATGAAGAGTGAAATGAGCAGAACCAAAAGAACGTTGTACACAGTGACAGCAATACTGTTCTAAGAAAAATTTTGAATTATTAGGTCATTTTGAGCATTATATATACTCAAACTACAAAGGATCTATAAAGGAATATGTCATCTACCTCCAGAGAAAGAACTGATGAATAGAAGTATGTAAAATACAGTTTTATAACTTCTTACATACATAAATCTAAAAGATTTACCCAAATTAATTTAATATGTACATTCTTAATTGGTACATACATACATACATATATACACACATATATACATACTGGTGTCTAATGGTAACCATCTCTAGGGCAAGGGAGGGACAGAGAGAAAAAATAAAAAGTACACAGCAAAGAGCAAAAGAAAACTTAGAAGGACTCACAGAAGAGCAAAACAGCTTTGAAAATGATGTGTAGGATACAGAGCCAAGATGGCAGAGTAGAAACAGCAAGTCCAAGGCACTCTCTCCCCAGATCACCTCCAAACTATGTAAAAGGGGACTCTGAACAACTTCTGGAGCCCCAGCACCCACAGAATGACACAGAGAAGCTAACCTCCCACTGAGGATAGCACAGCAGCCCTGGAGGAAGGACCAGCACAGCAGGCTGGGAGCCGGCAGTGCAGCATTCAGCACATGGAGAACTGAGCCCAGGTCCACATAAGCCTCGGTTTTAGCCCCAGGGCAGTCGGGCTGGTTGGAGGGACCCCAGAACACCAGCAACTGTGGCGATTCCAGAATTATCAACACAGACATGCCTAGGACAAAATGAGAGGTTAGTGCCCTATGGACTTTGGGACAAGTATTTGGGGAACGCATCGGCTTCCTCCCCTGGGGGCTAGAAGCCATTGAGGAGACACGCCATTTTGTAGTTTTCAGTGGTGGCTCCAGCTGCTGGCCTGCGAACTGTAGGGAGATCCAGGGATCAGTCTTGGGGGGTAATCGCTCTTGCTTTAACCTCCCTGGATCGGGGTTGTGGTCTGGGGTGGAGGTCGTGGGGTGGGTATCCAGCTTGCCAGAAACAGACATTGTACCCACACACGTTCGGGATGGAAGCTCCCCTGTCTGGTGGCAGAGTCCTACTGTAGCAACAAGCCCAAAAGTCAAGTAATTAAGTGGCAACATGCCAAGGCGAAGGAAGCAAATTAAACAGAAAAATGCAACATTAGACTCCTATTTTGGGGGCAAAGAGGATTGAAGCATAGAACAGGAGGAGGACTGTGAGGTCAGAAATCCTGCTCCAAAAGCCCCAAAGGAAAATATGAGTGGGTTACAGGCCATAGAGGACCTTAAGAAGGACTTTAAAAATCAAATAAGAGAAGTGGAGGAGAAATTCGGAAGAGAAATGAGGATGCAGGAAAAGTATGAAATGAGGATCAACAGCCTGAGTGAAGAAAACAACACCTTAAAAATAGACTAACTCAAATGGCAAAGGAGGCCCAAAAGGGCAATGAGGAGAAGAATGCCTTAAAAAGTCGAATTTGCCAGATGGAAAAAGAATCTCAAAAGTTCACTGAGGAGATTCATTCCTTCAAAGTTAGACTGGAGCAAATGGAAGCTAATGACTTTATGAGAAATCAAGATGCTGTTAAGCAGATCCAAACAAACGAAAGATTAGAAGGCAATGTGAAATATCTCATGGGAAAAACCACTGACCTGGAAAATAGATCCAGGAGAGACAATTTAAAAATTATTGGACTACCTGAAAGCCATGATCAAAGAAAGAACCTAGAAATCACCCTTCAAGAAATTCTCAAGGAAAACTGCCCTGATGTTTTAGATCAGAGGGCAAAATAGAGGTTGAAAGAATCCACAGATCACCTCCTGAAAAAAGATCCCAAAAATAAAACTCCCAGGAATATGATAGCCAGGTTCCAGAATCCCCAGATCAAGGAGAAAATACTACAAGCAGCCAGGAAGAAACAATTTCAATATTGTGGAAACACAATCAGAATAGCCCAGGACCTGGCAGCTTCTACACTGAGGGATCAAAGGGCATGGAATATGATATTCCAGAGGGCAAAAGAACTGGGAATGAACCCAAGGGTCACCTACCCAGCAAAACTGAGTATTTTGTTTCAGGGGAAAATGTGGTCATTCAGTGGAACAGAGGACTTTCAAGCATTCTTGAGGAAAAAAACAGAATTGAATAGAAAATTTGACATCCAGACACAAGAAGCAAGAGATGCCTGAGAAGGTAATCAGGGAAAAGAAATCAAAAGGAACTTATCAAAATTGACCTATTTACATTCCTACATGGAAAAATAATAACTGTGACTGATGAAACCTCTCTCAGTATGAAAATAATGGAAGAAGGGTGTATGGTCATTTGAATACATATGTGAATGTGTGTATATATGTTTACAGTTATACATGGAGAGAGGGCATAGGTTGAATTTGTTGGGAAGGGATGATACTTAAGGGGTGAAATTATGAGGTGAGAGAGGAAAGTGGCAAGAGGAGATGGGGAGAGACAGGGGAGGGTAAACTATCTCATGTAGAAGAAGCAAGGGGAAGTGGCTGCAAGGGAGGGGAAGAATAGGAAGGCAAAAAGGCAAAACCACATTCTCATTGAATTTGGTTCAGGGAGAGAATGACATACATACTAAATGGGATATCTCAACCTGCAGCAGAATAGGGGGAAGGGGGATGAGAGGAGGGATGATGGATGGGAGGGCATTCTTGGGGGGAGGGGAGGTTGTAAGTACCCACTATAGAAGAGGGACAGGATCAAGTAGGGAATGGACCAGGTGGGGGGTGGGATGAGTGGGAGGGAATTATAAGCAGCCTTGTACAATATATCTACTATGGTAATGTTTTGCATAGCTAGACATGTACAACATATACTGAATTACTTATCTTCCCAGAGGGAATGGGTGAAAAGGGAGGAAGGGAATGGATCTGAAATTCGAGGTCTTAAAATTAAATGTTTCAAATATATATAAATACTATTATTAATACTCTTTTGCATGTAATTGGGAGATAAGATGTGCAGGCATAGGCACACAGAGATTCACCTTGCTCTGATGGAAAAGTTGAAGGGGGTATGGGAGAAGATATGGGAGAGAGCAGATTGGAGGAAGCGATATCGTGTGGGACTGCTATTCTGGGATGGTGGGTAGGGGAAAAAGGGGGAAAATTTGTAACTCAAAATCTGGCAGAAATGAATGATGTGAAACAGAAGCTAATAAAGCATTTGCTTAAAATTTAAAAAAAGAAAATGATGTGTAATATTTATCACTGTTTTTCCAAAAAAAAAAAAGCAAGCAGTTGAAATGGTAATTTATGATTTTATATTGACTTTTCTTTCAATGTTGTGCATACACAAGAAACTGTTCTCTTTTTTTTTCTTTCTTGTATTTAAGTTCAAAATGAATAGAATTTCCTTATGTGGGGCTTCCTTACACCGACTAAATAACAGGTCCAGTCCCAGTCCAGTTTTTTTTTTACTTTATTATTATTTTTTACAAATGCTTTATTAACTTCTGGTTTACATCATTCATTTCTACCAGATTTTGAGTTACAATTTTCCCCCATTTTTCCCTACCCACCACCCCAGAATAGCAGTCCCACACGATATCGCTTCCTCCAATCTGCTCTCTCCCATATCTTCTCCCATACCCCCTTGACTTTGCCATTAGGGCAAGGTGAATCTCTGAGACCCAATGCCTGGACATCTTATGAAACATTTAATTTTACAACTTTGATTTTCAGATCCATTCCCTTCCTCCCTTGTCACCCACTCCCTCTGAGAAGATAAGCAATTCAGTATGTGTTGTACATGTATAGCTATGCAAAACATTACCATAGTAGATATATTGTAAAAGACTGCTTATATTTCCCTCCTACCCATCTCACCTCCCACTTGGTCCATTCCCTACTTTGATCCTGTCCCTCTTCAAAAGTGGGTACTTCCAACCTCCCCTCCCCCTAGAATGTCCTCCCCTCCATCATCCCCCCTCTCATCCCCTTTTCCCCTACTCTCCTGCAGGCTGAGATATCCTATTTAGTATGTCTGTGATTCTCTCCTCGAGACAACTTCAATAAGAATATGGTTTTGCCTTTTTGCCTTCCCGTTCTTCCCCTCCCCTGCATCTACATCCCCTTGACTCTTCTACATGAGATAGTTTGCCCTACCCTGTCTCTCCCCATTTCTTCTTGACACTTTCTTCTCTCACCTCTTAACTACACCCCTTAAGTATCATCCCTTCCCATCAAATTCAAGCTGTGCCCTCTATCCATATATACCTGTAAACATATGCCCATATACCTTTCTTCAATTATTTTCATAATGAGAAAGGTTTCATCGGACACAGATATTGTTTTTCCATGTAGGAATGTAAATAGTTCAACTTTGATAAGTTTCTTTTGATTTCTTTTCCTTGATTACCTTCTCAAGCATCTCTTGTTCCTTGTGTCTGGATGTCAAATTTTCTATTCACCTCTGATTTTTTCCTCAAGAATGCTTGAAAGTCCTCTATTCCACTGAATGACCATATTTTCCCCTGAAACAAGATACTCAGTTTTGCTGGGTAGGTGACCCTTGGCTTCAATCCCAGCTCTTTTGCCTCTGGAATATCATATTCCATGCCCTTTGATCCCTCAGTGTAGAAGCTGCCAGGTCCTGGGCTATTCTGATTGTGTTTCCACAATA